>CM021100.1:300136488-300278149 GCA_007115665.2 Sequoiadendron giganteum | reverse complement strand
TCTAATTCGGGCATTCCGTTCGTGGGGGATTATCCAACGTCGGCGAGAGTCCATTACTATCCATCTCGTCAGAATAATCCTCATGATATTGGCCTTTGTTCCAGTATCCACACTTATATACTGGTTGGAAGTCACTTGGCTTTAGCATGTTCTGGGTTGGGTCGTTCCCTTGGGTGAGTACTTTTTCCCACAAGGCAGGTCCTCTAAGTTAACAAAAGTGAGCTAACATATCCCGTCATTCACACAACCTTTGTTAAAAAACAAAGGGGAGAACCTCCGCAATATATCGTGCTCACACTCGGATGTTTTGTTCAATTTTTAAAATGCCCAAATTGAAGTGTGGAGGCAATATTTTTGACAGCTTAATATCATAAAAAAACTTTTGATTCTCAAGATCGCCATGAGGCGCGAGAGAAGTTCATTCGTCTTTTTCATGATATTACTTTGTGAAAAAGATTGCAAAATATGACAAACAGTTGTTCATTTTAAGTCCAAAAAGTAGTGATGAATTCGTTTTAAGCACCAAAGTCCAAGTGTGAAGGTTGCCTTGTTCAATTTTAAGTCCAAATTGAAACTCTAGTAAGTGTTTCTAAGGTTCAAATTTTAACCAATTTTGAAAAAGAAAAATCACTCACTGATTAATTTTAAATCCAAAATTGAAAGGTGATCTGGTTTGAAACAGAAAATGAGAGCATAAAATGGAAGCTCAAGATAATCATAATAAGCATTAAAAAACACTTTTGTTTAGAATTCAAGTCTTCAACTCAAATCTGCTCATTTTTTGCTTAAGTCCAATGTTCAATTCCGATGCTAACCTATAAAACAATACAAAGTTAGATCTTAGAAATGAGATTTATTTGCAATAAATCAATGTACCAATGCGTTACCAAAAATAAATTACCCTTGTCATGCAACATGTCTGAAAAAACAAACAATGGTTAGAGCATAAAAAGAAAAATCAGATTCTTCATAAGCATGACAAAACTTTGATAAAAGACTTTTTTTTATTCTCTTAGTTCAATCTTTTTATTCTTCTATAAATGTCGAGTTGAAATCTGCAAGATTCACACTAAATGAAACCCAATGCTAGTGTCATAGGTAATCGACACCAAAAAAGACATATTTGTTTATATAACAATGTCCAATCCCAACATGAAATGTGTTTGTAATCTGTAAAAACCCAAGTTGTGTCAGTAGTAATCATGAATTAAATTACGCACAAATCATGTCAAAATTTTGTCACATGCATTTTCTTTCTACTAATTTCCATTTCCATTCCCATTTAATATTGACAGAGATTATCAGATAATTTTGATTTGACATTTAAATATTTAAGACAACATTAACCAAAAAATACGCCAGTCATGCCAAGTACCTATTAAAAGGAAACAATAGTTATCACAATCAGAACATCCACCTGTCTTTCATCAATGCATAGCAAGTTGTGAGAATACAAGATGAGGCAACTAAGAGAAAAATTCAATTAAAGTGGCACAGCTTGTTGTGGATCTCCATTCAATGTTAGTGGGTATTCCTTGAACATGTGAAGGGATTAAATAATGTGGCTACTAAATTACTCATTGAATACACATTCCACAAATTCCAACAATCAGTCACTATATATGACAAGAAGTTAACATGAATGGAGAGATGAAGCAATCAAAGCATATAATTGAATGTGATAGCTAGCTACAACCCGAATCCAATGTGCTAGTTCTTTCTAGAGGTTTTAAATGCTCAGCTAGCAGAAGTAGATGACAATTCCAATGGATAAATAGGTTTTGATTTAGGAAGGTTGGGTGAATCCAATGGATTATTATGCAAGCCTATCAAAATACAATCTGAAATTTATCCATAGAAAGACTATAAAGTTTGGTGTGTACTTTTAATGTTGAGTGACTCTACTCATGAAATATGGTAGCAGGTAGATTTTGTTTGCCAGTTCCAAGATATCTACTGACTGTCTTCTGTGCCCAGCCACTTCTTTCAAAGCTGCAGATTTCTAAAAATAAATAATAGCCGCCCTTTCAGCAGCAAGGGTACGCCCTACAAAGCAATATGATTAAATAAATCCAAGTTGCTCTATTAAGTTTGCATTATATTTCCATCAAGTTCTGAAACTAGTTGCGCCTGCAGGTTTATGTCAACTACTTCAAGTGACTAGATAACATTAAGATATGATTAGCAATCAATTACTTTTAAAAAAAGGATTTCATATTCTATGTGTACTAACTGTGTTATGACATGTCTGCTGTGATATGGAGTGATGGGTTAGATTGGTGAATTAACTCTTGCGTATGAACTGCAGTGTCCTAGGATGGAGTAAATTATGGCATAGCATATCAGCGAATTAAAGGAGGTAGTTGGGATGTCTGTCAATCTCTAAAGACTCTTAGATATGCTTCATTCAATTCTGTGCACCTAGTCCTATTCAATGCTCGAATCAACACCTCAAGGTCACATCTCCAAATGAATTCATGATGACAAAATATAGAAGATATCATGCTGATCAAGGAGAGTAATAATCCTGACAGTAATTTGGCGTACAAGCTTAATAATATAGTAGAAAGACAAATCATACAGCTGTGCCAAGTCAGACAAGGTAATCGTGGTGGAGACCTAGCATTAGATAAAACAAAAGTAATGAGAGATTCAGTGGAAAGGGCAGAGGCAGCTGAGCGAGGGAACGAGGCAAAGCATGGATGGTGATAATGTTGGTGAAGGCCTGCACTCAATCAATAAGCTCGTATGAAGTGTCAAATGGATGTGCTTTAGTATTAATCTTAATTGGCACTTCTCCTCAGCTATTGGTTTCTTGAGTTTCCAGGCTAAAGCAATCTTGAAGAAGCTAGACCAAGCTAGATGTGAATGAGTGTGAACTTATTTTCATCAAATCAGAGCATATACAGTGGAACAACATCATTTAAAATGCATGCATTCATAGTGGAACAACATGTTCCCATGACACTGTATTCATAATAGGCTTTGGTGGCATGCCATGGGAGGAAGAACAGATGCAGGGGACTCCACCTTCTATTTTGACCATACATTTTGGCAATACAAAAATGAATCTAAGGCATGGACAGGTCTAGCAGTTAGAATCACAAAAGAATTGGAGGTAACAATGACAGTGGCGCACAAGCTGAGGACTAGTTGCATATATAATTGGAGAAACCATTATAATGCCAGTTGTGGAATGGTTTGTAGAAAGAGGTCGTAGAGACGTGGAGCTTTGTCTTGCCCTCACAACAACAACATCAAGTAGTAAAGTGGAAATAGCCACTTATACATTGCCATATGTGCCTCAGAATGTCCTGTCAACATTGAGTGTGGAGATTATTAAGGCTGCTGGGGAGGGTAGTGGTGGTTCCTTGAAGGGTGTAGCTTTCCTTTTGCAAGCAGATTTCCTCAATAATCTTGAAGCATTGTACAAAGAATGTTTTGATGTTGGAGGAGTGCTTATGTCACAGTGGTTGAGGGGTTGGCTAGTAGAAGCAGCGGACAACAATGAGTATGTAGGCTGAGGCTTTGTTGTATGGAACAACACATAAAATACACAAATGTCAAATGCCTTTCACAAGCTGACTAGAGTAAACCAAATGCCAAGAATCCTAAAGTATTAGTGTGTCTATTGATTCAAGATTAAGCATTGAGAGTAAACAAGAAGACGTGCAAAACGTGAGTACAAGAGCAGTTAGATTATGAAAAAAAAAAAAGTTCATGCATAGATAAAAGACATGTAGTTTATTTCTATGTATGCCTTCAATTCTTTTGTCGGAAAAAAAAAATTTGGAAGAGCTATAACTCAGCTAAACAAATGTATTCAAAATATATGAATATAAACAAAACATGTTAGTTTTTAGAAATTTTCCAACAGAAGCATAGACAAAGCATGTTAGCCTTTTAGAGACCTTTTAGCACATGGAATCTGACGTTTTAACTATCATATTAATCATCAAACAAACTTGATCTAAATCTGAGTGTTAAAGCTGAAATTTGAATGCCTTTCCCTCCCTCTAGCGTCATTTTGTGGACATCAAAATCTGCATATGGTTAGTAAAATGACAAAACAACATAAACAGAAATTTATGTCCCTATGAAATAATACTCCATGATTCAAATGCAACCAAATAACAAACATAAGCAAAGCATTTAAAACATGAAATATATATCTATCCCATAGTGGATTGGTGCTCCTTATGATGTAGAAAGGATGCCCTTTCCCAATCCTTGATAAGCAAGATTGCCAAATGATGAGCAAGATTGATTCTCAAGTGAAGAGAATAACCTTGCAATGAGAATGAGTTGTTGCTAAGCAAATGGTGTTGTGATGAGCAAGATTGATTCTCAAATGAAGAGAGTAACCTTGCAATGAGAAAGTGTTGTGTGTTTTAAGGAGAGAAGCCTTCAACTTATAGTTGAACTTGAAGAGAGGAGAGGCCAAATTGATGAATGTGGGATCATTCATGGGCCAACGACAAGATGTCACTTGTCAAGGTGTGAGAGGGTGAGGAATGTGCAAGCCTTGGCCAATGTGCCAATTTGAAATTCAAATTTGGATGAAATGACATGTTTAGGGGGGATGAAAGGTGCAATGAATGCCATGTTTGATTTGTGCAAATAGCATTTAAAACCTTGTTGGAAGGGACAAGTCCCTTTGGGGGGAAGATTCAAATTGGAAGAATATTCTATTTTGATGCCATTTTGAATGTAATTAGAAGAAATAATAAATCAAATAAATGATTTATTGGTGCAAGTGGGTGGGTTAGTTAAGAGTTTGGATTTGACTCTAGTTGAGTCAAAAGCTAGAGAATGGTAATCATGATTAGAGATTAATTAACTTAGGGGATTTTAGGGATTTGACATTTGATTAAATCAGTTTGATTTATTAAATCAAATGAGAAGAACATAAGGATTTAAATAATTTGATTTATTTAATGAACCTTAGGAAATTAATCAATAAATTGCTTTAATTGATTAATAGAAGAAATGAATGTTAATTTGTATAATGCATGATTGTTATTTTTGCATGTCTACAAGTTCATCCGCCTCCATTGTACAACAACGACATAATGCATTAACACTCCCATGAGCAAACACTTACCATTCAACTTCCACGTATTAGGACACCAACTCCACCACCACCAACCCACGTAATTACCAAGCTCGACATCACCACAAAAAAACCCAATCAAGTCACAAAATAGCCTATCGACTAAAAATAAAAATAAACTAATCATAAAACATAATACTGTAAAATAACTGATTACATTGATAAAAAATAATTGAATATATTAATAAAAATATCTACTTATTTTTTATCTTTTATTTTTAAAATTATAAATAACATTACTAATAAATATATATTTTTTATTATAAAATATAAATTTCCTGAAACCATTTTATTATTAATTATTTTATTATAAAATGTTATGAAAACCAAAATTAAATACTATAGAGTTTTCAAATTTAGAAACACTTTTCCAAAGAGCATTTATTGATTTTAATTTTAATTGACACTTTGTGCAGGACAAATATCTGTGGCAGGTCATATGATAGTTGTCGCACACAGTTGTAACTTTTGGCAAATAAATTTTATAAGTTATCATTATATTTCTGCAAATCTCTACACGGCAGCGCTCTGCGTGTCTTTATAAGTGCTGTTTATTGCGGTATAAATAATTTGATTATGTAGGGTGAGTTGCAGAAGATTTTTAATGGAGCTCAACACTGCTGGAATGACTTCTCATTCCTCCCCTGATGATCTAATTAAAAAACAATAAGGTTTTTTTTTTTCTGTGCCTTTTTCTCCAGTAAAGTTTTAGGATACAAAAAATTGGTGTAGATACTTTCTGAGCTTGAGCATTCTCATTCTATCATTAAATAAGTTTTTATACAAAAGAATTCATCTGATATTAGATTATTCATTTTATTTTGAAATATCTTCTTTTCTTACCAAATTTAATAATTTTTATTTTTATCATAATTAATTGATAAAAAAATTATAAAAAGATTTATGTAATATTTTAGATGATCATTTAAAAATAATTTATTCATTTTTAATTATAAGTTGAAACTTTCATAATTTTATTATTATTTACTTTTCATAATATTGAACAATATAGCATGCCATCCCCACTACCAAGAAGGTGAGCCAAATTCCCATTTGAGGGATTTTGTAATTTGGGATGGTTTGATAATTGTTTGAAGGGTTTATGCATATAAATAATTTTGGATTTTTTTTTTGTTGTTGGGATAATTGCACAGAGACTAGGAGCTAAAGAAGATGATGCAGAAGTAACACATGTAAAGGGAAAAGGGGAGGAGCGATGTGGTAGAGGATTTATCTAAGGGGGGAAGTTTTGGGATAGATGGTAGCCGTAATGGTAGGGTGGGGATGAAATTATTAAAAATCATTTTAACTTAGAGTTATTAGGAGAACAACAACAATAGTAGAAGGAGAAACGCTTCTACATTATCATGATCAGGTATTTTTTTATGTTTCAACTCAAAAGATTAAATGAACATGACTTACACTACACTTTTATAAATTTTCAATTTTTTGTTTAATTTATTTTATAGTTCGCATCGGCTTGTTTTGGATTGGAACATGGAACTCCATAACTATTTTGATATAAGTGGATAGGTATGCCTATTTGTTAAGAATTTTGAATAATAAAGATCAGTATTTCTTCATTAGATTCTCCAAGTGCCATACTAGTGTCTAGGTTTTTATTCTAGTTGAGTTATACCCTCACATGGCAAGTGTATAAATGCATGTTTCCATTTCACTATTTCTATATAGTGCATGAACTATTAGGTGCTTTTGGGAAGCTTGAATATTATGTGGAATGCAAAATATTCAAATTTAACAAATAGATCTTTAAGTTCAAAGGGGAGAATGTTAGGAGGCTCTCAAGTCAATAGTTCCACATGATCTCTTGAAATAATGCATATAGACATGTGCCTCATGAAACTCATTTGAAAAAAATTCTCTTAAATTTATTATAAGATTTTATATATATTATTAAACAAAATATAGAATTTAAATTTAAAATAAATAGAAAATAATTATAACTTAATATTTACAAAATTTAAATTAAAAAATCATAAATTTATTTTATAATTATAAATTTCGGAATTTATCTTTATTTATTTTTTAATTTATCATCATGAATTTCATAATTATTAAACAAGATTTTTAACAGAATTTGGTAATTATGATTAAAATGAAATATCTATTATCTACATACTTTTCCTAACACCTAATCAACCCATCCCAAAATAAAATAGTAGTTCTTCCATCTTCCAAAAGTTAGTTTAGTTCTTAATCTTTCTCTAATAAACTCAAAAGATAGTTATTTTATATGGTCAACATACAAATTTAACAAATTTCAGCTTAATACAAATAAATCCAATTCACATAAAATAAAAGTCCTTCAATTCTTTAACACAAATTGGTTCAAACAATATTTATAAATGTAAATTATGGGTTCAACTATATAATAATATTATAATATAAATATAATAACTATTATATAAATATAATAATTATTATATAATTTTATATTCAAGTTTAATTACTATATATTATAATTTATATAGATTCTTATTTTTATGTATAATATAGTTAGATCTATATATAAAAATTAATAATATAATTTAATATTTTTATATACTTTATATTAAATACTAAATTATATACCTCAACATTATTTATCTATCTTTTTTAAATTATATAAATATTTTTAAATTATAATAATTTATATAAATATATTTTAATAGATTTATATTATATATATATATATATAATTTTAATATTATATAGATATTCTCAAAATATTATCTACCATACCATAAATCTATCTAATATATTATTATTTAATTATAATTATCATTTACATCCATGTATAATATAAATATAACTATATAATATATATCTATATAATATTTTATATTATATTATTTTATTTATATATAGGTAGGCAAGTAGGTAGGTAGATAAAGGTAGGGTAATCCTACAAATTTTTGTGGAAATTTGATGCTATTGAATGACATATTCCTTCAACACCCACACAAACATCCAAAATCCTCCAAACAAACGTCATCTATATCTAACTAGCAATCGCTCCTTGGTGTGCAATGGGTACGCTAAAGAGGTATAGAATTATAATCAGGGATTATTAGTATTATTATTGAAATATTATATTATTATTATTAATTTTTATTATATAATAATATTATTATATTTTTATTTTTATTTGTTTACTATTATATTATTATTATTTTATTAATATAACAAGTTTCGATTATGTTGCGTTATTACAGTAATGATTGGATTATGTATTATATTATATTTATATTATATTACATTATGCAATTATATTTGTAATATAATATTTAATTATATTATATTTATATTAAATAATATTGTATTATATAAATATTTATTATATTATGTTATATTTTAATATATTATAATAACATTTATTATATTATTATTATATTGTATTATATCATAGTGTTAATTGAATGGGTTTGGATTCTCGATCAATTGTTAGGATAAGGGTTGAAATCAAATAAGTAGTATATATTGTTAGTTTTATATTTTTATTATTGTTATATATTTTTATTATATAATAGCATTAATATATTATTAATATTTAAATTATTATTCTACTCATAATATTTTATTATTACTTTGATATTACTATTATATTATTCTAATTATTATAATATTATATTATTCTTATTATTAAATTATTATATTATTCTTATTATTAAATTATTTTCATTACTATATTTTTATATTAATATGGTTTTTTTAATATTTTATTTAGTAAATTATAATTATCCTTAATATTATATTATTAATTAAATATTATGAATTTTAATATTAAATTATTATTTGATTATTATTATTCTAATGTTTTTGAAAAATTAAGCAGCATTTTCAAGGTGTCGTACCCTTCACAAAGGGGCCAAAGGGCCAAAGGACAATATAGTTTAGAACAGAAATTGAACTATGGGGACAAACAGAAACAACTGAGAGACAATTGTGGAGAAAAAACTAGGAACAGCTGACAAACAGCTGTAGAAAACCAAAAGAACTAAGCAAACCCAGAACCAAAAGGTTCAAGGCTAGCACCATGCTTCTGATGTTGAGAATCAGCAACGGAAAAGGGGAGACCTTTCTTCTTTCACAGAACCACCGACCAGGGAGGCTCAAAAACAGGCAATGGGGAAGGAGAGAGAAGTGGCACCACCCTAGTCACCATCGGAGAGGAGCCATTAAGCATCAAAGGAGACAGAAGTAGATCAACAGCCAACGAGTCAACCAAAGGAGGGTAATCTGAAACAGACAGTGCAGTGACAACAGAATTAGGAGAACAGTCTGACACAGTCAAACTAGCGTTAGCAGAGTGAACCAAGGGTGCTTCCATAGTAGGGATGTCTGAGAGAGGAGCAAAAACATCATCCCCCACAGAAGCAGAATCAGAAGGGCCCACCATGCGGTGGTCCAAGAGGGCACCCTTCCACCAAGTGACCGCACCCTTGCGGCAGTCTTGAGGATAGGCAATGGCCAAATGACCCACATAAAAGCATCTCCTACACCGAAAGGGGAGACCCTCATAGTCCAAGAGTTGCTTCCAAGGCCTGTCCTCCACCAGCAAAATGACATCCCCATGGAGAGGTTTGGAGATGTCCAAGTCAACCAGCAACCAAGCGACCGTAGTGTATCTAAACTCCTGAGTTGTGGAGTCCACGATTAGGAATCAACCAATGGAGTTACCAATGGCCTCAAAGCAAGATTTCTCCCAAAACTGGAGAGGAAGGTTAGGCAGATGGACCCAAACCGGTCTGGTGTTCAACAACTCCGTAAGGGGGTTGAAAGAATGAGACCAAGGCTAGATGGACAAAGAATGGATACCACACATCCATCCCCTGTCCAAAACACAGTTTCGTTCAAGGAGGGACGCAAAGGTAGCAATAAAGAAGCCCCTAGCACAAGGGTAGAGCTCGATTTCCCCATCCACTAAAGGCTTCCAGGAACCCGACACCCAATCATGGAGATCCGGGAGGGAGGGCCATAGGCCATTGAATCTGCAAACCACACCTATCTTCAATTAATATTCCTTGTTTTCAACGATCTCTGGACCACAAACCACCACAAGGGAATCCCAGGCATAGGGGAGAGACCTAAAAACAAGAGAAGGAGGCCAAACAACCCCCCTAGTAGTAGCAAAACAAGATTTCACCTTCCCTGCAACAACAGTAGCTGGAGGAAACACCCCATGGGAAGAAACAAAGCCCGTAGACCCACCAAACTGCCCAGCCACAAGCCCAGGGCCAGAGGAGCCCACAACCAGAGAGGGACCAGGGAAAGAGTCCCCCACAAGAGGGAGAAAAGGGGCCATGCCACACATAAAGCCATCTGCACCAGGCATGGAAGAAGCAATGAGTCGGGCCACAGTAGCACACGGGGCACCAAAGGCGGAAACAGGAGCAACAGTACACAAAACACCCACGAAAGTAACAGGAGCACCCCCATCACACGCAACAGGGGTAGGACCCCCTAACACACCCATATCCAGAGGCACACGAACACCATTTGCCTCCGCAGCCTCCTCAGCAACGGCTCGTTGCAGAGCAGAAAGTCTCTCGCCCATGCACATTTCAAACAAGTTTTATTATTCTAATGTTAGATGTTATTTTATATTATTATAAAATTTAATATTATACTATATTTATCTTAATATTAAATATATCATATTATATTATGTTATTATTTTTATATTATATTATACTAATAAATAATATATCATATGTTATTATATTATATTATATTTATATTTATATTTATTATATAATATTTATATCATATCATATTATATTATTTCAATATTGTACTATTATTTTTATACTATGTTATAAAAATATTTATTATATTATTATATATTAAATATTTTATTTTATTTATAATATTATAATTTATTTTTTATTTTATTTTTGATAGGTTAATAGCTGGTAAGGCCAGCGCCATATATATTATCGATCAAAAAATATTATATGGCTGCCTTTCGGCACAGTTTAAACTTCAACCCGACATACAATCCCAGGAGACATACTATATTGCTCCTTTCCTACCATTCTAGCTTATAATATCCTAGTTACATATTCTAAACAGTAAATACAAAACTAAGCTAACCAATTTTCATGACAACTTGGCTCGTCTTCCTTTCAGCTTCCATGGACCACGCAGAGCAATGAATAGGGGACTGGTTGCATCATGTCCTGACCCCTAGGCCGACTCTTCCTTGTACATCTATTTTTCATGCGCCGTATGATTCTTCAGTGGGCACTCCATTTTGCATTTTTTATTGGCAGGGCCATTCACAGTATCCTCCATGTCCCGTCCATCATTCGCTACCCAATCTTCCCCTGAATCTAGGAGAATCGGGAGTGTCGGTCCAGAGTACTCCTCGACATCGTTATCCACATCAAAACCCTCCCTAGCCATGTAGTTCCCTAGAGCCTATTTTCGCATTGGCCTTGTGAGCCCTGTCGCCATCAGGAGGAAACTGAGATTTATGTCTATGTCCACACCACGCTCTATCAGTGCCTCTGGCTCAACCGTAGACAGGATATAAAATTTTGGAACTAGCCTCCCACCACTCCTCTTTACTAGGTAGTAATGTTGTGGCATAGGTATTTAACCTTCCTCATTTATGTTGTCCAAGATAGCATCAATTTCCCCTAGGTAAGCATGCTTGAAAACACGTTGACAGAGATTTTTTACCCTGGCTTTCGTCACTCCCCGGTAGAGAGCAATTGCTAGAAACATTTCAGGTATATTTGTGTTGAGGCGGTGCTTGTGAAAAGACCAAATGAACTCCCTCCCTGAAACCTCTTTTACTGCATGAATTACCAACTTATTCTTAACCGTCAAGATTCCACGAAGCCTTATATCTGTTACCTCCCCCTGGAAAGGAACCATGGTGGTAGTAGTTTCTAGGCACACCAGAGTATCCGTTTCTTAACGCCAACCTTTCCAAATTCTCTTACTAATGTGATTTTACCACTAAACTAGTTATTCTTATAGCTAGCTATTTTCCATTTTGAACCTGCCTTAAAGGCACCAACACTTCACATGAATGATCCTTTACTTCAGTTCTTCGTTCTCGAGGCCACCTACTTGATGTGACTATATTTCACCTTGAGGTGAACTGTTAGATTTTGAAGGGATGTTTTGGCTACCTTTTGTGACGATCGCGCAAATCCCCAGTTGTACTTAGCTTTCCATTTGCGAGTTCTAAAGCCGCTACCAATCCTTCTACATTATTGTTAATGAGACCCTTCCCACGGGGTTGGTTTAGTTGTCTCCTTCCGAGCTATACTCTGATTTCATTGCCGCGAGCTTCTCCAGGCTATCAGCCATGGTATTACCTTCACAGTATACGTGGCTGACACGAAAATAGTTGAAGGATGATCCCAGAGTCCGTATTGGGCTTAACCATCTCCTTAAAATCCAATTTGTTGTGGTGTTGCATCTTATGGTGTTCACTATAATTAGTGAATCTCCCTCTAGATGCAGTTTTGATGTTCCGATTTTTTTTCCTAATTCTACTCCATATAGAGCCGCTCTTATTTCTACCAAATTATTTGTTGCATGGCCTATGTTTTTTTCTTTCTGAGTAATCACCTTCCCCTCAGAATCACATGCCAGATAACCAATGCCAGTTGCTCTAGGATTTCCCAAGGAGGCGCCATCAAAGTTTATTTTAATCCACCTTGGTTGAGATTTCTGCCGAACTATTTCACGTCTGATTTCAGCCTTCTGTGGGGCCTTTAGAGTGCTTATAATGGGGGGGATATGAAGCCCATCAAACTTATTAGAGAGCTCAATATCTTTGTTGGAGAATACGTTCTTTGGGTAAGGAATTTTTTTTGTTGCATTATTTGCAAGTTCTACGATTGCCTTATTCAGTCAACCTGCTAATTGATCTCTCCCCATCGATTGCTCCTGAAAGATGTGTCTGTTTCACTCCTTCCATATTTCCCAGCACACTGTGGATGGAATTATTTGCCATATGCTGTTGAATACCCCTTTGTGTAGCTTATTTGGCCACGCAGCTAACCAATCCCAAAGGTTTGAAGAAATAGGGGTAGGGAAATCTAGAAATTTGAGGATGTGTTTCCAACAGGAATCCGCATAGGGGCAGGTAAGCAAGAGGTGGGATGCAGATTCTGCCTGATTCTTACACATTATGCATCTACTAGGTCCTTTGAATCCTAACATAGATAGCCTGTCCTGGGTTAATATCATTCCCTGTGAGGCTAGCCATAAGAACACTCTGGCTTTAGGTAGGACATCTCTCCCCCAACATAGCGAATTTGGCCAAGTTTTCCTCTCCACCCATTTTTCCTTGATTTTGTAACCTAGTTTTACTTTATATTCACCATATGTTGAGGCACTCCATCTCAAGACATCTTCTCCATCATTGACGTGGAAGGTTTTAGCTTCCATTATCCTTTTTAGGGCCTTTTTCTGTTCTACAGGGGCATTGAGTGTGTCTAGGTTTTTCCACCTCCAACTCTTAACACCATTCTCCCATATAACTCCTGCATAATTACTTATCATGTGGCCCCAAACTCTAATAGTTTCTTCCTTGATGTCCTTCAATCCCACCATATTGTTTAATTTGGCGTGTCTGTTTCAGGAGTCTTCCCAGAATGATTCCTTTCTACCATTATGGATTTCCCAAGAGACATGTTTGTGAATAATATCTCTACATTCACCTATAAAGTTCCAGATTGTAGAACCTTTTGGAGGATTGAGTACCCTAATTATGCTTATAGGCTCATTTGAGTCAAGATATTTCTTCATCAGGATTCTGACCCATTTATGATTGCCTGTGTACATTTGCCAGACTAGTTTGGCCCCCATAGCCAAGTTCATTATCTTCAACTACCTAATTCCTGCACCACCCGAAACCTAAGGTTTACATACCTTATCCCAAGCCAATAAGGGTACTTTGTTTAGGTCCTTCGGACCATTCCAAAAGAACTTTCTCATAATTTGATTAAGTTGATCTATGATTCCTTCAAGGATCTTTAGGCAAGACATTGAGTACACGGGAATTGCTGCCAAAACTATTTTAACCATGATAAGCCTACCAGTTGATGTTAGCCATTTACCTTTCCATAGTTCCATTTTATTTTTTCAATTTCCTACTAGTCTATCCCAATAGGTGGTGTGATTAGCACCGGTGAATAATGGCATTCCAATAAATCTCCTTGGTAGGTTGGCCAGTTTGATACCCAAGATTCTTGTGAGGATGCATTGGAGGCTAGGTTGGGTATTGAGAAAGAAGACTTCTAATTTTCTCTAGTTGATGGCTTGGCTGGAAGCTTTACTATAATTGTTCAAAACTTCTTTGATTTTTTTTGCCTCCATTCTTGTGGCTAATCCAAAGAGGATGGTGTCATCCACGAATTAATGGTGTGTACTTGCTCCTACCCCAGGTGCTACCTCAATTCCTTTCCAAGAGCCTTCCTCTCTAGATTGGCAGATCTTTCTACCCAAGGCTTCTGCCATTATGATAAAAAGAAATGGGGAAAGTAGGTCACCTTGTCTTATCCCCCGAGTAGAATCAATGAATCCCTGGGCTACTCCATTTATTAGTATTCAAAATCTTGAGCCGTTTATACAGCTTTTGATCCAACCTACTATTTCCTTATCAAAACCAAATCCAACTAATACATCTAACAAGAATTTCCTATCCACTTGATCATAAGCCTTTAATATATCTAGTTTCATAATCATGCTTGGTAGTCTTAACTTCCTTGCTGAGTGAATTGTTTCATGAGTCACTATTATCCCTTCCACAATTGACCTACCCGGAATGAAACCACTTTATCTTCTGAGATGATTTTACTTATTATCTTTTTGAGCCTATTAGCGATGATTTTTGAGATTATTTTGTATATTATGTTACAAAGGGATATTGGCTTGAATTCCCCCATGCAGTTTGCCTCCTTTTCTAGGATAAGTGCTATGAAGGTATGATTGATTGCTCCTAACATTTCTTTTTTCTTGCTTGACTCTTTTGTCACTTTGACCAGATCTTCTTTGATTATTTTATAGTAAGTCTAGAAGAAGGATGTCGGTAAGCCATCTAGGCCCAGGAATTTGTTCGCTCCTAGTTGGAAAGTTGCCTTTTTAACTTCCTCCATACTTATAGATTTAGTAAGTTCTAAATTTTTATTGTTTGAGATCAGTTTCGGTATACTCCTGATGAACTCCTCCCTTACTCCAACATCCCCCTGATCCTCCTTTTTAAAGAGTAACTCAAAGTACCCCACAACTTCCTGATTGATTTCCTGATTATTTCTGGCAAGAGACCCATCATTTCTCACCAAATCTGCTATTTTGTTCACATTTCTTTTAACCAAGGTTGAGTTATGGAAGAACCTAGTGTTTCTATCTCCTTCTTGGATCCATTGTTCTTGGGATTTTTGCTTCTAGAGACATTCCATTCTTGCTAGGGATTCGGATTGGGCTTCTAGTAAGACTTTCTCCCTTAGGTACTCCTCCTGCCCCATACCATCCTTGATTATTTTCTCATTTAAGGTTTTGAGCTCGTTTTCTATCTTATCGCTTTCTTCGAAGATATTTTTTAAATGTTCTTTGTTCCGAATTCTCAATTTTTTTTTGATATGAGCAAGTTTCTTTTGGAAGGTGAAAAGGTGTGAATGGTTACTGATCCAAAAATATTTCCACCATATCGATATCTATTCATAGAGGCTTGGGTCCCTCATCCACATTTTTTTCAAACCTGAAGGGAGATCCCCCTTTAAAATTATTTGGTTGGAGAACAAGTTGTATTGGGAAATGGTCTGAGCCACTCCAAGGGAGAATAGAAGCCTCCAAAAAGTTCATTCCTTGATTCCAATCTCCGTTCACCAGGAATCTGTCTAGTTTTTCTGCTATTCCAAAGTGGTTCGATCTTTTGTTGGTCCAAGTATATATTCCATTCCTAGTATTTACCTCTCTTAACATATTTTGATCTATAAATTCTTGGAAATCTACTTGAGATCTTACCAAATTTTGTGTCCACCCAGCTTCTCTGAGTTGTTTAGAGTAGCATTGAAGTCCCCACCAAATATAGTTTTAACTTTGTTTATTTGACACAGAAAGGTGGAGATTTCTGCCTAGAGGAGGCTTTTATCTGCTGGTGCAATAGGGCCATAAACATTGATCAAATTGAATTTTGAATTATCCTAATATAGTCAAACTGAGACTGCTAATGAGTTTTGCTTATCCACCATGGGTTTGCAACATACTAAGTTAGGTTTCTAGAATATCCCAAGTCCCCCAGAAGCCCCTATTGATACTTTACAAAATCCTTCCCAACCTCTCCACCACTTTAGTTTTCTTTCTTGTTCATCCTTACTCCATTTTGTCTCCTGAATTATTAAGATGTTTGGCTTGTCATTATCTATCTAGCACCTGAAGTGGCGCCATTTACTAGGGGCGTTTAAGCCCCTAGTGTTCCAAATTAAGATTGTCATGGTTCCCTAGGAAGGGAAATTCCCTTCCCATTTCTAAGGATTGTTTGGCCTAGTTTGGTTTGTCCTTTGGTTGCCCCTGCCACTTTTAATTTCTCCTTATTGGGCTTACGACCTCTTTGGTTGTTTGAGTTAATCCTTGGAGTTTTTCTTACCGAGGGTATTTGCTCGATTCCTCTTTCAGGCAATATACCCTCTTGATAGCCTTCAAATCTTTCATCGAACTTTGATTCTGAGTCCACACTCCCTACCTCCTAATTTTCCACCGAGCCTTCATCTCGGTCCTTGTTGTTGTTAAGTGATTTTGTGGCTATTGTCTCTCTGCAATCCACCCTTTTTTCTTCCGCTTCTTTTTCCTTTGTTACTACTAACTAATTTTCATGCCTAATGTTTGTGGGATGGAGAAAACCATCTTCCCCCTGAATTTCAGCTTCCGAATGGGTTCCATGGATATCTTGCACTGACCATCAAGTTGATTGGTTTGCTTCTTGGCTGGTGTCTAGGGGTGTCTTCCTACCTATCTCATACACCAACTATCCTGAATGCATTGAATCCACCATTTATTTTTCATTGAATTCCAGTGCTTGTCCCCCCTCTGATTTGTTTCTATTTTTTTCACACTCCTTATTCTATTATGTTTCCCACGAGTTGTTGATCTCCCATTTTTCTGAGCAATCTTCCTTATCGTGCTTTACTAGTTTGCACTTAGGGCATAAATACAGGATGTCCTTCCTGAACACTTCCTGCCTCCAAGAACCTGGTTTAGATATGAGTTCTATCATTCTAGGCACCTCTATCCCCTGAGATATTGCTACACAAATTTGGAAATAAAGTCCTTTCTTTCTATCCACCTGGATGTTATCGATACTTTGGATTTTTCCTAGAAGTTTCCCTATTCCTTCTAGGGTTTTTTTTTACTAGTACTCTGAGGGTAGGTTGTAAATCCTTATCCATAATGCACTTTCCCCAACTCATTCTTTCCTTAGGTCAAAATTTGGTCTCCATTCCACAGGGTGAACTTGGGCACCATCCAGAAAACAGGGTCTTGACTCTAGAGCCATATTCTTCCTTTCCTAGCTATGAAACAAAATCAAAAACCAATTATTTTCCAAGGAATTTACTGATGTCTCTTCCCCCCAGCTTGACCTACACCATTCTTCCATGGATTTCCAACTTTTATGTCCTTCTCCCCCCCATTTTGTGAACATTAGATAATTTTGCATAATTTCACGAGTTTTCTTAACTACTTCATTATTGACATTTAGAATCGGTGTGGAGGTTGTTATGGACTTACCTTTATTCATCATTCCCCTACTCGCTCTTGCAGTCTCCTCTGATCCTTTGGGTAATGGGGCTATGGTCGAATCCATTTGGTACCAATTTTTGGTTAGGTCTCTTTTCATTCCTTCCTTTTCCCTGAACCACCCTTTCGATTTTGTGGGGTGCCGCCTCCCGCCACCATTGAATTCTAGATTCCCTCTTTGCACAAAGCGATTGGGTCTCACCCATGGAGGTCCTTGACCTAACCAGGCCCTGTTGCTCCTGCGCCTTTGACCCATCGTAGCCTGTTCCTATTGTTGATAGTAAGGATGACATTTGTCCACCCATACACCATTCTCCATCACCCATTGGGGCCTATGCATTTCTTAACCCTGGTTCCAACCAAAAATTTCGTAAGCCTTCCATCCCTTGTTAATTTTTTCTTTGAATTCTTCAAAGGGGATTGTTCTATCCATTTCCTCGCTCCATTTCTTCTTGTTTCTACCTGCCTTTTCTGGTGTTGAATTCCGCTGCTGGCTAATGTTCATTTCTGGCATGTCGTTCCTTTTCTTCTTCTCCTATCATAGCTCCTGGTCCCAGCTTATCTGTCCATCCTCCTTCCCAGGTTCGTGTGCTTCCTTTTGTTCTACCATGCCCACCTGAGCCACTTCGCTGGCTTTTTTTGCATCACCCATTTTTAAAGCTTATATAATTTATTTTTTATTATATTAACTATACGTTATATATTAATTAGGGTAAAGGATGATGTAATGTTAAGACTTATATGTGTTCATTATTATGATCTTGGCCTAATTTTATTTTAATAAAATCCCTAGCCAGGGGAAAGTAACTAACAACGACCAAAAAATAGTGAAAAAAAGGATGAACGACCATGATTAATTTAACCGTATTGCATTGTTTTTACTGATCTCTTGACCATTGATTTTAGTTATTAGCTTGCAATTCTCAAATAGGACAAACCTTGGGCATAATAATTATAATTATTATGTAGCATTACATTACATTGTACTATATAATTTATTTTATTATATCTATCTTTGTTTAAACAATATATAATAATATTTAATATTTCATTATGGATTATATAATATAATTTATTTTATTAGATCTATCTTTATTTAAACAATATATGATAATATTTAATATTTAATTATGAATTATATATCTAAAAATTATTTATCTATATTATTTAAGTTATATTAATTTATATAAATATATTTATATTTTAAGTTATATAGATATAATTTAATATAATTTTATTTATATATATAATATTCATGTTACATGTATATATATTATTAGAACAAAAAACTACATAATAAAAATAATATATATACATGTAACATGAATATTAATCCATTTATATTTAAGCATAAGTATAGGTTTTTAATATGTTGTAATATAATTCTAATTTGAAAAAATAATCATTGACTCTTTAGAGGATATCTCAACTAATTTAAATTGATATAAAAACTCTTAAAAATATTTAAGATCTAAATAAAATTGACACTATTTTAAAAAATATTTCATTGATGCAAGTTGTTGAGGGTGTGCCCACAACTAGACTAAAAAGAAAGACAATATATATTTTTCTTTCTAGATTATGATTAATATATTTTTCCTTTCCAAATTAGAATTATGAAAATACTATTCTTTTTCTTTCAATAAAAACTCATCAAATTTAATTTGACATTTTGGTGAAGGCTAACACTAATTTATTTATCTTGATATTTTTTTTTGAAGAATTATAAAAAAACAAAATAAAAGAAAACATAGAATAGTAAAAATAGTAATTTTTTTAAAAAAATTATGTAATATGAAGTTACTCTTTTATAAAATATTTTTAAATCTAAAGTAAAATAATATAATACATTGGAAATTGAAAAGTAGAGAATACATTTTATTTTATATTTTTGACAAGAGTGTATAAGATCAAAAAATATTTTATATTTAAAATTTAAGAACAATGTTAAGTAAAGAAAATATATTAATTATAAAAAAATTAAATTCATATTTTTAAAACATTTAATATTTATTTTTACAGCATTGTCATTATTTTGAAAAGAAACAATGAAATCATATATATTACTTTTGAAATTAATGTTAATGAAGATGTAAGCATTTTTCCTCAAGTCAATAGACGTCTAGCCTCAAGTCAATAGACATCTAGATAATGATAAATTTCAACATTATATATATATATATATATATATATTATTAATTAATATATGTATGCTAGTTTTATTTCAAAAACAATGGATAGACTGAAATTTTACTTAGATTAGTTTATTAGGTTATGTTATATTATGAGAATTTTTGAAGAAAAAACATATTGTAATGTTCCTAAGATTCATAAAAATAATTGTAAAATTGAAATCATTAAAATCTCTAATTAAACACCTAAAGTATATTTAATATAGTTAAATTATCCACTTGAATGTAATTCTTGAAGTTGCTTTATTTATATAAATATAATGTTTAATTGATATAGTTTTATAAGTAAATAAACATATTTTTTCACAAATAATTGAAGTCAATAAAATGTTAATTGAGAATAAATTTTAGATTATTTCGGAAAGGAAAAACTTGAAATTAAAAATATTAGAGCAATTAAATATAGAAATATTTTAAACCTTATTTAAACTTGAACATGAATAATTATTACATTAATTTTTTAGATTGATTAAGTTATGTTGCTAAAAACTTCATAACCCTTCTTATTTCTTTGCAAATAGTCTTTTTTTTTTTTTTAAATTGTAAAATTACTCCATTATCAAGGACCATTTCCATAACCTTCAATTTGAACCTTTCTCTTTCAAAATTTATAAATCATAATTAATTTTCTATTTGGATCCAATTAAACACATATCTAGAAACATATTTACAAGTTATATATTTTTTTATCTCACAACAGTGTATTGCAATGTATACGAACTTGAAGACTTCAAAAGAAGAGTAAAAAAAACAAAAAACTTTTATTTCACTTTGATATACGTAAATTAGCTATTAGGGGAAAGGACTCCGTAGTTGAGCATGTTCCAATAATTGTTATAGTATTTGTTGATTTAATGCCCAATAGTTGTGACTTTAAAGTTGCTAATGTTGATGATAACTACCAATAATTGAATAATATGTATTCCTTAGATCTAAAAAGCAACAAATCATTTGATACCACATCATGGCACCAAAACATGAATTAGTGCACAAGCATCTGTCTCTCTTTTTTTTAATCTTTTTAGACACCTCGACAAAAGCATGCTGATGTGGCATCATATTTGATTATGTGGCCATGAAACCTTAATTATAAGTAGAGACATTGTCAAACAAACTGTGGTAAAAAATTGATTTTTTTTTAAATCATACAAGATTTTTATAAACACTAAATTAAGATGTTCAACTACAAGATCGTCTCTCTTAATATAGAGATATTCCTTGAATCTCCTATCGATACAAGTGCTAATATATGCGAAGAGTTTCGTTTTGTATGGGGAGAGTTGTAGGATGGGGAGAGTTCTATTGTCAAATATGGGACCCATTTCTACTGCTTTTCCTTCCACGTGTATTCTTATCACGCCCTTCCACACGCGGTGACTTGAACATATCATCTAGAATCTTACCAGTGTTGTAAGCTTGGATCAGTGAGAATTGGTAGCACGTAAGAAGCGGCTAGCCTTCAATAGTAATCTTGAATCTGGACTTTCTAAAGAATGATTAGTATTGAATCCCCAGCCTTTGCGTTTATCGTTCTTATCTTCTTCTTGCTGCGAGCTTTCATTTCGTAGTTCATACACAAGACGTGTTTGAAGGATGATTTGTTGAAAAAACCTTCTACTATACCATACTTACTAGAATTTTCCTTTCCAAGCATCAACTTCAAAGTTGTCTTGGGTTTTGTTGGCAGCCGTACTACTCATGAATGTGGAGAGCTCTAAAAATGAGTAAAAGATTTACATTGCAATTAAAATTAAAGAGAGGAATTTCATTATAATCATTTAGGTCATTTATAATGTTCATTGCAAATATTTATTAAGTATTGCATTCTTTTGAATTATATTTTCATGAATAACCATCGAAATTCTTTTAGGGCAATAACTCTCTAAAACTAGCAACTAACAATTAATTGATTTATTAAATGTAAACTTTATTTTTCTAACAGAATGTGGAGCCAAACCACGCTAACCTCTAATGTCTTGTAAAAATATTTTTATTGAATAGACTAAACTTGAAAAATAGGAAATAGGGGAGAGGACCCACTACCTAAGCATGTTTCAATAGTTGTGATAGTAGTTGTTTATATGATGCTCAATATTTTTATCAATATTGGACCAATAGTTGTGACTTTAAAGTTGTTAGTGTTGATGATGTCTACCCATAATTAAACAAATTGTATTCCTTTGATCTAAAAAGCAACCAATCATGTGATTCCACATCAGCGCTCAATAAAACATGCTGTGAATGCACAAGTATTGGTCTCACTTTTTTTTGGGCCTTTTTGGACACCTTGACAAAAAGCATGCTGATGTGGCATCATATTTGATGATGTGGCCCTGAAACCTTAGTTATAAGCAGGGGACTTGCCAAGTAAACGGCTGTAAAAAATTGGGAGTGATTTGAAATTTCCACGTAGGATTTTGAGAAGCACGAAGTTAGGGTGCACAACTACTGGGTCCTCTCCCCTAGAACCCATATAAAACGAAAAGCAGTAAAAATGGGAAATGTGTCTTATATTTGAATATAGAAGGCAAAGCAGTAAAACTGGGAAATGGGTCACATATCTACATATAGAAAAAGAGTAGAAATGGGAAATGGGTCCCATATTTGCATATAGAACGAAGAGCAATAAAATGTGTCTTATGG
The DNA here is from genome assembly GCA_007115665.2 of Sequoiadendron giganteum. Lineage (NCBI taxonomy): Eukaryota > Viridiplantae > Streptophyta > Pinopsida > Cupressales > Cupressaceae > Sequoiadendron > Sequoiadendron giganteum. Next base: position 300,255,439 of record CM021100.1, on the reverse strand, counting down.
CTTCAGGCCAATTCACCGCCAACAATTCATTAACGGAAAACTCATTGTCATAACAAATTCATCTCATGGGAAAGTCACCACCATGAATTGTTGGTGGTGAATTTTCCCATGGTGAATTATTGGCAGTGATTTTTTCCACAATAAATTCTTGGCAGTAAATTTTCGAAGGGTAAATTGTTGATAGTGAATTTGGTGAATTGTTGGCAGTGATTTTCCCCACAGTAAATTGTTGACAGTGAATTTTCTCAGAGTAAATAATCCATAAAAAGTGAACATTAAATCTATGGAAAATAGACATTAAATAATCCATGAAAAGCAGTAAAAATGGATCAATGAGTTTGATTAAAAAAAAACTGCAGGATTAGGTCCAATGGAGCCAGGTAAGGCTAACCTTTAATGCCTTGTAAAAACATGGTATTGGGCAAGAGTGAACTTGAACCTTGTTGTCTGCGAGTGTAGTGCAGATCAGTCTTCAACACCATCAACCTTCTTTGCAGATCACGACGCGATAATATTTACTAAATGGACACTCGAAAGGTAGCTAGTGATCAAACGCATTAGACATTGTATAGAAGGCATCATCAGTTCTAGATTCCTAGTTTTTTAATGCATCCTGGCTTACCCTTTTACTTCGACCTTGTTTTCACGTAGATAATTTGGTTTGAAATTTTCAAAAGCAGTGCATAGCAAATGGAAAGTCATCGTCATTTTCATGTGCAACGTGTAAAACTCTGAAAACAATACAGAGAGAAATGCGTTTTTGCTCCATACTTCCCACCAGACAACCCTGACAACTATATAATTGCCCATCAAGTGTTTGGAGCAAGCAACATTATAAGGATGCTTCAGGTTACATCAATTTTTCATTCTGCATTCATTGTTTTTTAAAGATTTGTTGCATGTACTTTGTCATATTATAATTGTTATGATTTTTTTATATTTTGTTTCTTTTTTTTAATGTAATCTACATACATGTTCTTTTTGGTTATGAATTATTGATGGTGAATTTTTCTAAGAAATGAATTTGTCATGACAGTAAATTTTTCCATAAATTATTGATGGTGAATTTTTCTATGATGATGACGATAAATTTTCCTAAAACAGCTACCTCTATATGAGCTCAAACAATCTTAATCTTATATTAAGAGTGGTTTAACTGTTGCAGGATCTTCCCAACGATCGAAAGGCTGATGCTATGAGCAGTATAGTGTATGAAGTGAATGCTAGGTTGTGAGATCCTATATATGGGTGTGCAGAGACTATTCATCAACTGCAGCACCAAATATCACAACTAAAATCTCAATTGACAAGAACAAAAGCAGAACTTTTGAACATGCATTTGTAGCAAGTGAATCTTCTCTCCCTATTCTACAGTTCAACGCAAGAGGAAGAGCCTTTCTCCCCAGTGGGAACTAAGACTGAAGCTGAACAATTAAACCCTCAAATCGAACTGGAAACACAGCAAAACCCTTCAACAACGAACCAGACAGAGGAGAAATCAAATTGTCCGTCAACAAAGTTGTATTCCAAATGCCTTGAAGGTGCAACCGTACTTCCCCAGTCTGATCAAGGGTTTAACCCTCTCTTTCATTTACAGCAAGTCTTTTCAACCCTCTTTTTCATTTACAACAAGTCTTTTCACCTTCGATGATCGCTCAAATGCATGCGGAAAATCCAAGTAAGATTCCTCCAGGTTGATAAATGTTAAAATTAAGTGCAAAAACAACAGCAAGTGAAACTGTTTGATGACTCAAACATTGACTGAATTTACTAGGTATAATTTTTCTACGGATTATACATAAATGATTTAATATCTAGTATACCCGTCAAATTTTCTTGAAAGAATTTATTGATAATTTTAGAGAAATTTTATGAATGCCCTGGCGATTCTGTTATGCTGTCGTGATTTTGAATTTTTCAGTTAATTGATGGAATTTTTAAAATGAATTTGCAGGATTCATGTCTGATTTTGCTCGTTACTCGAGACAACTTTACCGGAAACGGCGTGCTGAAATTTTTTCCCCTAACAAACAAAAGAATTTGTTCAAACCAGTGCCCATCAAATGTAATAAGAGTATATGTATATTCGTATTCCAACTTATCTCTATTTTTTTTTACAAATTCACCTCATTACTTTCATCAATTCATGCCATAAATTATTGGTGGTGAATTTTCTATGAAATGAATTTGTCCTAATAGTGAGATTTATTTTTACTTGTGCTATTGTTATTAAAATTTTACAAGTAAAAAATTCATTGATCTATTTTTACTATTTTACATTCTATATGTAATATGTGACCATTTCTAAAACTTTTCGTTCTATATGAATCATTTATTGTCAAATATGAAACCCATTTCTCATTTCTATTGCTTTTCATTTTATATGAAACACAATTCAATAAAAAAATCCATTTATAGTACAAATTTTGTTGATATTTAATCTCACAACCAAGATTAGATGTAATTGAAAGTGAAAAGACAATTTGTTGAGGATGTGCATATTCGTACTCAAGTTATCTGTGTCAATTTTTTGAGGATGTGCATGTTCGTACTCAAGTTATCTGTGAAATAGTTTTGTAGATGGTTTTATAGTTAAATTTATAACATTTTAATTATAGTATTATGGGTGCTTGCAAGAAGTTAAGTCTATTTTTTGGTCAAAAAGTGAAAGTGTTTTCCCTGATTTTCAGAGTTTGACACATTTGACCTTAAAATTTGAAGCACTTAGAGATGGAATCTTCAAAAAAGTCACCGATCATAAAATGTAGTACTCGAAGTTTAGTTTTCAAATATGTAATTTATTTTAATACCCAAATTGTACAAATTGAGTTTCATGTTTTACCATACCATGCATGTGTACAACATCCATATTTTGACCTAAATTATCATAATTTTCTAAATTCTTTTGGGAAAAAACTTGTGACTTACTGAAGCTTGTTTTGGATACTTTTTTTTGTAATTTTTTATTGAATATTTATTTTTTGTTAATTTTTTATCAGGCATATTTGTCGTTTTGAAAAATCGTCATGTACAACAAGCATAAAATGACCTAAAGTTATCATTTTTTTCAAAAAAAATAAAATTTGAAAAGAATTGTCTGAATTTTTATCTCATGCAATATATTTGTCAAAATGTTATGTTGATCAAAATTTATTAAAATAGTAAAAATCCTTGATATTTAAAGTTTATGGACTAGTTTCATCATAAATTGATTGAAAAATAGAAAAAATAATCCAATTGTAAAAAAAAATACACATTTGGAATCTGCATTGTCTCATCTAAAATAGTTTTTAATTTTGTCAAAAAAATTTACAAAAAAGGTCATCAGTCATATGTCCAAACTCGATATTTTTCTATGACATTGTTAGAACCTTCAACTTGGATGTCAAACCAAGTTGAAGCCTTAGGTTTGGAATCCCAATACTTTTCCCAAACCAAAATCCGAGGCGAAAACCAGACCACAAAGAAAAAAAATTCAAATTTTAGAAAACGGGATCCCATCCTATAATCGGGATCTCATTCCCATTATTTAATATGGTGACTATTGGCAGGGGAACGAGATCGTGTTCCTTTGCTAACAGTCACCACAATAAATATTGGGAACAAGATCCCGATTATAGAACGAGATCCCATTTTTTAAAAAATGGGATCTCGTTCTATAATTGGGATCTCGTTTCTTTTTAACCATGTTATTTAAATTTATTGTCAAATTTTACTGTGAAGTCTGCAAATTCACATGTACGATCGAGAGCAGTAAAATTAGACTACTTTTCATCAAGCATTTTTTTACAAGTGGTGACTTGCATTTTTGATTAATTTTTTCAAAAGAGAGATCCTGTTTCTTCAAAGGAGGAACAAAAGGTCTTCAACTTGCAATATGAATTGTATTTTCAAAGGAGGCATGAATAAATCAGTTTTAAAGTGGAATTGCACGCTAGTTTTCTACTTTTTTTTAGGAACAAAAAAGGAATAATTTAGTCCTTATAGGTCATGAACTTCGAATTTGAATTGAATTTTTTGAAGAATTTCACTATTGACATTCATTTGTGCTTGATAATTTTATAATCATGGGAGATAAAACTTGTAATAAGAGGAAGACATTGAATCCTAAAGAAATTGAAGAAAACAAGGAGGAGCGACAAAGACAAAGAGAGAGAAGAATGAGAATTCAATCAATGAATGATCGGGGAGCATCCAATTCCACAACTATTGAAGATGAAAACATAGAGGAGAACATGGTTGTAGATGAAGCTAATTTTCAAGAAGTCAATTTGGAGAAGAATATGATTATACAACCAAGTCCTACTATGCCTTCAAATCCCTCTTTCAATGCTATGGAGACTGTTTTAGTATACACAAATGTAGGTATGTCTTCAAATCCACATGTTAGTGAAATGGTAAATTCGTATGTAGAAGTTTTACAAGATGTTGGACTTAACGATGTTGACATTGATAATATTCAAAGAGATAAAAAATTTATAGAATTTATTGAAAATGAAATTGAGAATGATCCTTTTGTTGAAAATGAAAACAAAAACCGTTTTGTTGATGTAAATGAAAATGAAAATTGTTTTGTTGATGAAAATGAAGATGAAAATGTAAATAGTTTTGAAGTTGAAAATGAAATTGAAATTGAAGATGAAGATGAAGATGAAGATGAAAATTTAGAATCTTTTTTTAAAATTGAAAGTGGTGTTTTCGATAATCTTCATGGTCAAATTTCTTGGAGGAAAATAAGAACACATGTGAATAAAATATACAACGAATTCCTTTATCCTAAAAAAATTGCAATTCAATGTCAACTAATGATGCAATTGATGAGAATGAAAAAAATGAGAAAAACAATGAAAAGGTTAGGCTTTTTTGTTAAACCAAAAAGAAAAGATCAATCATTAAAACATGTTATGTGTATTGTTGCTAGTGCCATTCAATCTATTTGGAAAAAAAGTTGATTTAAAAATAAAAATGCAGCAAGAAGAGCTATAAAAACTACTATAGTTAATAAATAAACTTTGAAAAAAAGAATGGTAAGAAATATTAGTGAAGTTTTAAAAATACATCCTAAAATATTGCTAAGAGTGGCAAAAAAAGAGAGAAATTATAGAAAATTATCCTATCAACCAATGTTGGAGTTTTAGTGGTCGACTTCTGAGGTCTGATATGAAATTGAATGTTAAAATTAAATCTTTGATTGAAAAATATTGGCATGATAATACTAGGGTTTCATCTAATGCTATAGATGTTTTAAAATTAAGGGTAGGGTCCAAAGTTCACAATCTTCTCCCAAAACACCTATTAGATACAACACAAACTGAATTTTATAGAAAATTTTGTGGTGATTTAGTGTTACCCGGTAATATTAAAATAATTCAAAGGTATTTTGAAAAATGTAAACCGTGGTATGTAAAAATTAATAAGCAACAAATACAACAAATATCTTGTTTTTATAAAACACATGTTCAATTTCATTATTTTTATGATGTTTTTCGATATATATGTTGTACCTTGCATACTAACATGATTATACATGACTTTGGTATTAATATGCCACCTAAAGCAATAAGGGAGTTTATTTCAAGTTTGTTTTGTGAAAGATCTAATGGTAAATTGTTCTATTTAAGTTCTTGTATTTCTAGACAATGCATTGACTGTGGAAATATTTCATTCTTAAGAATTTGTATGCATGAAAGCACGTTGATAATGATTTTCGACAATAATTAGTAGAAGTTAAAAGATTTATGAATGTTCACTATTTTTTAAAAGATGGAAAAATAGGAAAGTGTTGTGATTTAGTTATAGAAACATTTAGTGTGCATGCATTCATGATTGAATTTAAGAATAAGATAATACCAAATTATATCATACAAGTTCTCAACATGCTCGATGGCTTGATGGCCAATTTCATGCATTTAAAAACACATTTCCAATTGGTACTATACTTTCAGTGATTGATTTTGCGAAAAATTATACTCTAGCTCCACAAGAGGAAATTCAATCACAGTTTTATAATTCAGTGCAAGTAGCTATGTTTGTCCATATTGTTTATAGACATGTAGATGATAGCATTGAGGAAGATAGAAATTTTTTGAGGGAGTATCATTTTTGTTTTAGTGGCAACCGATTACACTTGTCAAATTTTGTTCAATACTGTTTCAGTATATTTTACAGAAAAAATTAAGAGAAAGAGGAATCCATATGAAAGAACACCTCATATGGTTAGATAATTGTACGGGTCAATTCAAGAATGCTCAAATGTTATATTGGTTAAGTAGGATTCACAAAGAACTTATTGTCCAATATATATGGAGTTCTTTTGAAGTTGGGCATGGTAAAGGAGAACATGATGGAGTTGGTGCGTGTGTCAAAAGAATTCTTTCAAGAGAACAATTAAAATTCTAAGATATAGTAAAATTTAAAGATGCACGTGGGATTGTGGATTGGTGTAATACAAGATTATTTACACCTAGTTTGAGTGAGTACTCTAGACTTCATCGATTCTTTTGGTTGGTTGAAGAAGATAACATTGTACCTAGTGTTGACTGTGAGACAATCAGTGGATCTACTAAATGGCTTTCATTTAGGAGTTCGACAAAAATCACATGAATTATTTTGATAAGGGAGCTTGCATGTTTTTTCCAGTTTTGTATCTCAGGAGATTGGGAAGCATGTGAAAATACATAATGGCTTTAACAATGTGATCAAAGATGGCTTTATGAGTGAAACATAGTCATAGTCTTTAGATGTAAACACTTGATCATTTTCTTCAATAGTTCTTTCATATTGATCATGTGCTTGTGTAGGTGTCAACGATCTAGTAAATTACCCTCAAACATGTCAACAAACTAACAATCAAGTGGTTTCTATCAAGACAACAACTCCTTTTGAGGAAAGAGAGAGAGAGTTCACTCCTTTACTCGATACCCTTCATAATATCATGTTGCAGCTCATTGACAAGAAAATGCTTACCCTACCTCCTGTTAGAGAATGAGACCCTAATATACCATTACCTAAAGGCTTCTAATAAGAAAACACATCTACAAAATGATGCCAGTTGTCCATATGAGCACTTGTACATCTGAAATTATGAATATAAAATCTTCTGGAAACCAAGAACCATCTCCAATTACCATAATGAAATATATTCATCAATGGATAATCATGAACAAAAGTATCAAAGGATATTTCTGCATATTGGATCATAATACCGAATCAAGCTTGAGCATATGGTACCGAAATATCCCAATTCTAACATTATTTGATGGTATAATGAATTAATTTTATAATGTTGATTTTATAATTATTATGTCAGTATGGGCCTAAGATAGGTCACACGTACATTCACAATACAAAATTAATTCATTATACCATCAAATAATTATTAGGTCGGACAAATAGACCTAATAAGAAAACACATCTACAAAATGATGCCAGTTGTCCATATGAGCACTTGTACATATGAAATTATGAATATAAAATCTTCTGGAAACCAAGAACCATCTCCAATTACCATAATGAAATATATTCATCAATGGATAATCACGAACAAAAGTAGGCTCGACCCTACTGATAAACTATTATATTTTAGGTTTATATGTCAAAAACCCCAAGCAGATACTTGAAATCTTAACTGAAAATGATATCTTAGGTTGTTCCAGGCCGTAGCCTCCATGATTTTTTGATGGAACTTTTTATGTTCTTCATTGTTGGCGTAAGAAATAAACTTTTATGCTTTGTAAAACATGATGAAAATTATTGTCTATAGATTTTGTATTCCTTCATTCACGGTATATTTGCTTTGTCTACATATGGTTGCAGCTTTAGCCTAACCTGATATGCTATTTTTTTATTGAGATCTTAACTCCTTCCACTTCTCATGACATTGACATGGTGTAATATCTGCGTCAGCTTCAAGTTTGAAAAACAATTCTCAAAAAATAATTCAATCATGTAGAATTCTATATTATGTTAGTATGGGCCTAAGATAGGTCACACGTACATCCACAATACAAAATTAATTCATTATACCATCAAATAATTATTAGGTCGGACAAATAGACCTAATAAGAAAACATATCTGCAAAATGATGCCAGTTGTCCATATGAGCACTTGTACATCTGAAATTATGAATATAAAATCTTCTGGAAACCAAGAACCATCTCCAATTACCATAATGAAATATATTCATCAATGGATAATCACGAACAAAAGTATCAAAGGATATTTCTACATATTGGATCATAATACCGGATCAAGCTTGAGCATATGGTAACACATATAACACGGTGGCATCAATGACAACACAAAAGATACATTATGAGATTTATTTAATTCATTTTATTTCACTTTATTAAGTTATTGTGTAATACTAAATTTTTTATATTGATATGTGTAGGTTATTAAATCAATTTTTGTTTGTAGAACATGTGTATGTTGTTGTTGCACTTGAGGGGAATGAAGAGCAAACATAATATTGGTTGGCTCATTGTGTGGAGAGTAAACACAAGTTAATACCACCTCGAGAAGATGATGATGGCTATCATTATCCAACAAGTACTGTGATCCCCTTAAGACATCCCCTTAAGAAAATTTTGATAACAACTATTTGGATCCCCTTAAGCAATTTTTTAGAACTAGTCTTTGATCCCATTAAGAAAATTTGGAGAGCTTATATGATGATTGTTTTCATGTTTTCCAATAGGATCGATTGTGGTTGTTGGCACTTGGCTACAAAAATACCTAGCAAGGAAGAATGGTCTACCTGCATTCAAAGGTTATGAACCACATAAAAAAATTATACATTATTCACATTTGGTAGGGCAACAAATATAAAACTACATCGGTATCGTAGAAGACCTGCAAATAAAGTGCTATGGACAATTTCTATGGAAGAGCATGAGACAATCATAGATGCATTACAAAAAAGAGAGGATGCAGATGGTACAATGGAATAAGTAAATTCAGGTAAATATAGTTTAAGTTTTATATTGTCCTTTTAAATAGAGATAATTATTAGTTAAAATATATTCAAATACACGTTTTGATTACATATTGATATTGCTTGGACATTAATAACTTTAAAATTGATTTATTATCCTTTTTTGTATCCTTAAGCCATCATTGCATTGATCTCATACTTTGAAACAAAAAGGAGAGGATTCCTGGATTCAACCTACACATTTGTGGAATACTTGTAAATGCAGGTACTTGAGTTGTGTACATATAGATAGTTTTATATAAATTAAAATATGTATGTTTTGATGATTTCATTGATATTGCTTGTACCTTTTTAATATCAGGCGGTGTGAAGACCTAGTACATTCTGGGCATGAGTTTGAGATGTTCTTGAGATGGCATATCCAAATTTTGTAAACATTTTTTTGAGATGACATGAATCATGGGTCAATGAGTTTGAATTGAAAACTACATGGTTGAATTCTAATAGTAAAATCATAATTTGACACATTGTGGAAGAAACCTCCTGCTTATCAACTTATAAATTAGTATTAGATGCTATTATTTGTTTTGAAAACTTATAAATTAGTATTGGATGCCATTATTTGTTTTAACAGCTTCTAAAATAGTTTTGGATGCCATTATTTGTTTTCACAGCTTATAAAATAGTGTTGGATGTTATTATTTATAGAATTTATTAATGCCTTTGTTCTCTAATCTTGTATGGTTTTGTTTATTTCTTAAAATTTTATCCTTTCTGGTATATAAATGATTTGCTTTTGTTTGTAAATTATGATTTATTGACTAATTATTGATTGACATGAATTGAATAAGTTCATTAACTAATTATAGCTAATTATTGAATGTACATATCATGTATATCATGTATGAGGTCACTAAATTTGTAAACTATAAATATTAAAATATCCTATTAATTTCAACTTTAATTTCACATTAATCTCTTATATTAATATCTTGACTATGAACATAAAATGCATAAATGTACATGTGTAAATTAAAATTTCAAACAATAAGAAAGTTCATAATTTATTTAAATATATTAAGTGCATGAAACCAATATATTAAGTGCATGAAAAAAAGTCCATCAAAGTACAACCCATGAACTAAAGTCCAACTAAGTACTCAAGAACCATGAAATATAAAGTCCAACAGAGTACATGAAAAACCAGAAATATAGTCCACAAAATAAACAAATATAACCCACAAAATCATGTTTCTAGGTCATGTATTGTCTCTATAATGGAGAGACCTCTTCACGCCATGTGGACTATGCACATGACCTGAAACACTCTATACAAGAGAAATGTGAAATCATATGTAAGACAATAAAAAAAATTTAATGACAATTTAATTTATAATTCACCATAAAATTAAATTACCATCATATTTGCGTTTGGATGCTCTACTGCACCTAAAACAACCTCTACATTCTCTGAATCAATCTACATAAACAAGACAAAGAAAGTTGACATTAGATGCACAAGTCTACAAATAAAAATGATTTAATTGAAATTAATTTATAATTTATCATATTTTAATTGTACCATATTCATAGGTTGTGCACCCTCTTCTATAGGAAATGTTTGTACATTCTCAATTACTAGATGTGTCTCATGCTATAGAAGAAAAATAATTTAAAACATGTATTAGCTCAAATTATATATATATTCAATTTGAAATTTAAAATTAAAGTTATATTCACAATATATAATTTATAATTGAATTTAAATATAATAAAAAAATTAAATTATCATTTGATATGGATCTTGCTCTGCATGCCCTCCTAGAGGTGTAACTATGTTTGGGTCAAGGCTGAAAGTCACACTAACAAAGTCCTACAAGATCAAAATTAAAGCATGTACATACTTGAATTAGGTAAATATATATATATATATATATATATATATATATATATATATATATATATATATATATATGTATATATATATATATATATGTATATATATATATATATATATATGTATGTATATATATATATATATATATATATGTATATATATATATATATATATGTATATATATATATATATATATGTATATATATATATATATATATTCAAGTTTTCACATTTTGTGTAGAATTTTTTTTAAACAACCTAGAAATTAGAGGCCTCATGAGTAGCCGCAACATCTAATGTTTTCTCGATGCCCATTCACATTGTGGTATCAACCTAAACATACATGTAGACATGTAACACAAGCTTATAATATTTACAAGTGTATATGCACATTTCATATATAGTGAATTAAAAATTCATAATAATAACTATACTAATGTAAGTTAAACAATTTACAATATAAATGTACTTGCCCCTGGTCTATGATGGCCAATAGTGGAGGAGTGCTCGACAACCCCTTGGGTGGAATCGATGTGGAAGCTGATTGAATCGCCTAAACCAACACAAATATTTCAAACATATATGTTATTCGATTATCAATTTAAAACTCAAGTTAAAAATCATTTCATTTATAATTTAAAAAATTGAAATGAAAATACCCCATAAGGGTTGCCAATTATTATTGGTGTCGATGTATGTACTCGTGGAATGGATGATTTCCCCATCGTTACTATCGTTTGTACACCAAACAGTTTGATTGTTAAAATGTATTGTAAAATTTACTTTGATATATATACATTCATCAAAATTCTTATAAAATGAACGTGTAGATCTGTGTGGGATGGTGAAATCTTACACATTGATTGTGTAGATTCAGTCATCCTCATAGAATAACATGGTTCATTTCTCCAAATAAAATGCTAAAACTAGATCAAACATGCATGGAGAAAAGGAAATACAACCTATTCTATTCTATGATGGATTGGTGCCCTCCATGAAGATGTGAGAGAGCCCTTTCCCAATCCCTTTCTAAGTCAAATGAGATAGAAAATGAGTTGCTATGAGCTCAAGTTGCCTATAGTTTAGATGCCTTCAAATTGTGTTGTAGAAATGAGAGAAGATGGCTTGCATTTATAGGAAAAGTTGATAGAAGAGAGGCCAAAATTAGGCAATGTGGGACTAAATCCCATCCAATAGGATAGAGACATTTGTCATAATGGGATTGGTCAAAGCTTGTGCAAGTTTTGGCCAATGTGCCCATTCAAATTTGAAAAAATGTTAATAAATGCATGTTGTTGAGAGTTTTGGGGGGAATAGTCTTTGTTCAAAAAAGTCAAAGATGAGAGTTATTGAGGAAAAATAACTCTTTTTAATAAATCAATAAATTGATTTATTGATGCAAGTGGGTGGGTTAGTTAGGAGTTTAGGTTTGACTCTAGTTGAGTCAAAAGCTAGAGAATGGTAATTGTGATTAAAAGTTAATTAAATTTAGATTAATTAACTTGGGGGATTTTAGGGATTTGATATTTGATTTTAAATCAGTTTGATTTATTAAATCAAATAAGAAGAACCTTAGGAACTTAATTAAATAATTTGATTTATTTAATTAAGCTTGATGAACCTTAGGATTAAATCAATAAATTGCTTTAATTGATTAGTAGAAGAACTGAATGCATGATGTTAGTTAAAGCTTAATGTATAATGTTATTTTTGGATGTCTACAATCTGCATATTTATACCTATGTAGTAGTGTCCTCAGGATGTTGGTATGTTATAAGAAACTCTACAAATGAACTAATGTGACCAAATGAACAACCAGAATCTCCACGTCTACTCGAACTAGGTGTGGCCTAATCAGGTCCATAGCATACTTGATGGCAACTAGTACATACATGTGGGACAAGCCTCGACACTCCTAGAGTGGTACCCAAACCAGCTCCATAAAACACTCCTCCATCATCATTATCTCTATGCTCCCCACCTACTATAGTAGAAGCATGTTGATCAAGGTCTCTTGTGAGTGTACTAAGGGAACCTAATGTCAAGACCATAGCTCGATGATGCATAGGTGAAGAAATGGGAGGACCAGGGGCAACAAAAATGGGTTGCACATGCACGAGGCATTGGGGATCAACCCTTTACCCTAACCTCTATTGTGGCATGTCACCACCAACACCTTGAAATGATTTAAAATCAAAATAATTGGGTTTTTGCCCCATAAAAAACTCTACATAGAAATTCCTCAAAAAATACAATGGGCACTCCCAATCAGCATGTGGGGGACTATCAAAAACCATATACCATCAATTCCAAAAATGTGCAGTTATTTGTGGATGTATGCACCACTTCATGGATATTCTAGATTTGTTTGCAAGAATGGGTTGTCAAGTAAGAGGGTTAAGAAAGTAGGGGGTTAGGTGGGCTTTCGTTATTTTAGGGTCTAATATTTGTTTATAAGAGAGACCGCTAGCATAAAATTGTCTCATTTGTTCTTTGTCTTGTCTATGCCTATCTTGATCAGAATCAATGGTCCTAATGGCATTCACAACGTTTTACATTGCAGATGCAAAATTCCTAGCATGCAGCGGAATCAATGCTTGACTCTGCATAGCATTGATTTGACTTTTTATGGATGCAACCTGATCATTTATGCATGCTCGCAAGCAAGCCTCATCAGATGCAATAGTTTGTGGAGGTGGCATATTAGGTGGAGGGGGAGGTTGAGGTGGCTGAGGTGGTGGATTGAAGATATCATCATGTTAAAATCATCCATGATATGAGATATAAGTGTGCACCTTCACTAAATTATACTAAATTAATATACAAACTTAAAAAATTACAAGATATGGTTAAATTTGAAACACACATGCAAATTTGTTTAAATAGGATCTGCATACATATATTAAGATCATATAAAATTGAAACACACATAAAAATTTATTGAACTTGAGCATGTGCATACAAAATTCAATATTTAAAATGTACATACATTTAAAATAAAAAATAACATGCATAATTTTCATGCATACATCATTAAAGTAAACTATGTACATATATATGTAGTTTCTGGATTAACTGTGTCTTAGTTTTTGGATCAACGTTTCGGATCACACTTAGTGATCCATCATCATGATCCAAAAACTAAGACACAGTTAATCCAGAAACTACGTATAATGACATGGACTGTGGAAATCTAATGTCTTTGATTATGTACATATATACAAATTTTAAAATTTAACAACTATGTGCAATTTTAATACATGTGTACATAGTAAACAATAAACTTGAAACATTGACAAAAAGCTCATTTTATGTCTAATGCATATATATATTACAATTTTCCATCATGATCAAACTAGATAGTCATAAAATATATACTATTATAAATTCATTATTATAAGTTCATAAATTCCACCAAATTCATAAATTCATGTCACTAAAAATATCTATCTAGAACCAAAATCATAAATTCAAGTCACTAAAAATATCCATCTAGAACCAAAATCATAAATTCACGTCACTAAAAATATCCATCCAACCAAATTTATAAATTCATCACACAAAATATCCATCGTTCACCAAATTCATATATTCATAACTATTTAAGATCATTGTCTTAATTTAAAAACTATTGAGGCTCTCTACTACATCTCTTCATTTACTTGTGTTTTCCTTTTCAGAATCAGAAGTTCTCCTCTCCTCTAGCCATTGTCGATGCTCATCTAAGATCCCATCTATAGCGCTAACAACATCAACAATGGTTTGCATCCTAGATGCAATCATCCTCACAGGTGGTGTGACAAATTCTTCATTTTGAATAATGTTGATTTGATCTTGGATGGTTCTAACATTGGAATTGATTTGTGCTTGCAAATGAGCACCATCGATTTCAGGTGGTGGAGGTGGGGGGTTATGAGGTGGTGTGGGTGGAGGTGGAGGTGAAGGTGGTGGAGATGGATGGCACTAAGGTGGATTTCGAATACTATTGAAATGATCCATGTGATCTCTAAGATATGAGTTAACCTACATTAGATTTGTAATTTCAAAATGTAAGTTACAATTTTAGGAAATTGTCATGCCTAAAAAATTTCACTAGAAAAACCCAACAATTTTTTTTTTGATAATGTTAAAATACAATAGTGAATGTCAGCCATACACACACAAGAAATCATAATATACATATCAATAGGAGGTGTTCTTATTACATAGCACATCGCTTACTAAAGTCATTCATCATAAGCCTAATGTTCCCAACAATGTTATCCCATGTTACTTCGATGGTTGGAAAAAAAGTTATTGAATAGGTAGGGAAACAATGATTGGAACAAAGTACCAGATAGAGGTATTATCAATAATGGATATAATTCCTCTTATTAGAGAATTTGTAACAAAATTGACCCTGACACCAAACATATCATTATTGATATCATTGATTCCCAATATGAAACAATAACATTTATATTTGATAATACTAAAGGCGATGTTATTATTATAGTGTTATTATTATTTATTCATACTACTCATATTCTCATTTATAACACGTACATCTCATGTTGATTGTTAATAACAAAACGAAAAAATTTAATATTACTAAATAGAAATATTATTTATACCTTATAATTCTTGATGTTTAGTATTGAGTTTATGATACATCTGATGGTTATAGCGGATAGTTTTATTAATAGCAATAGGTTCCCTACTAAAATATTAACCTTATCAAATTTATAAGCCAATGGTAGTATTTTCTTTTTAATATATTATTATACTTTTTTATTACCAACAAATTGTTAATAGAAATAGCATTATCTCTTGCGATTTAACCTCAAATAAAAAATATATCCAATTAATCAAAGTTATTCTTAGGTGACAATACTATTACTACTAAAAAAAATATATCCGATTAATCATATTTTTGATTGGATTCACATCACAACTACCCTCTTACACAAGAACATTATGAAAATTCATGCATAATGTTAATAATAACATCATCAAACTATCATTGAGTTGATAATAATGAAAACTTTTAAATTATAAAATTTTCTTTCTGCAAAAACTATACGGATCGTACAAAATGCAAAAAACCCTAGATACCTCAAATGGCTCCCGGATGAAATATGTCCAAATTGGACGAATGGGCAAGCGATACTAGGGTTTCGAGGCCTTCTGAAGACAATGGTGAGCTCGGATCTGACTCTATCTGCTCCAGAAATCAGCTTGGTCCCCGGGTGGAGTGAAGTAGCCTACAATGGAAACCTTCAAGCCTGCAAGAAGCTTTGTAGCCCAACTTTCTTGATACTGGGATGAACCTTCAATGGAATGGCTTTGATACCATGTTGGAATGATGGATGTTGAATCATCCAATGAAGTTGTGCACACTTCAAAGGACCTGCCAAGAAGAAATTCAACCACACAGAAAGTGTTGCAACTAAGGGCATGCAAATAGAGATTATCTGATTGATATTCAGAATTGATCTACAAAGAGTACATATGCCTGATTATATAGGCAAGAGAAAAACCTAAAATGCATAAGATGTTGCCAAGTGTTCAAATCACACTTCATGTGACAACAAGAAACCCTAACAACCTACCTAGGGAATGATAACAAGATGGAGATAAGTTCTAGAAAAGACAACTCATCTTCTAGAAGGGAATCTTATCTCAACAACTTTATTAAATGATAAAAAGTAACCTAGGACTAATATGATTAATTAATACCTAAGTTACTTTTTATCATTTAATAAAGTTACTTTTTAGGTTGTTAGGGTTTCTTGTTGTCACATGAAGTGTGATTTGAACACTTGGCAACATCTTATGCATTTTAGGTTTTTCTCTTGCCTATATAATCAGGCATATGTACTCTTTGTAAATCAATTCTGAATATCAATTAGATAATCTCTATTTGCATTCCCTTAGTTGCAACACTTTCTGTGTGGTTGAATTTCTTCTTGGAAGGTCCTTTGAAGTGTGCGCAACTTCATTGGATGATTCAGCATCCATCATTCCAACATGATATCAGAGCTCTTTTCATCCGTCCAATCACTTTGATCAATTTTAGCTCCAACTACTCTTGCATTGGTTTTGTTCAATTTGGTGCATTTGTTCAATAACTTGGATATCCTGAAGCTTGGGAAAAGGTATTTTGATTTGGGTGGCATCACTTCAGTTGCATATCAGTTTTGGAAGTTTCTATTTGTTGTTGAAGGTCATTGTCTTTGTAATTTTGGAGAAATTTGTTTGTACATTATGGGGCTTGCATATTATCCTTCTTTGACTATGTTGCACACAGGAAACTATAAACAATAGCGAGATGGGATCATCCACCATTTCCAATCACTTGCATTGTTGCCACATCTGTTTGGTATAGTTCCCCATCTGAGTGAAGGTATTCATGAGTTTTCTTGGAGTTGCAGTAGATACACTGTCTTAGAGATCATTTCAATGCAAGTTGATTGTGATGTTTTAAGTACTATTGATCATTGTGTTTGTCCTCACATCCTTTGGACTAAGCTTTGGGAGATATATGGAGATTCAGATACTCCACCCTTCCCTGATGGTCATGATTCAAAATGTCAAGTTTCAGATCAAGTACCCCATGATGATATTGCTATGCAGGAGGCTGTTTGTTTGGATTGCCTTGAATCTTCTGAAGAGGTTGGCAAGGTTGCTTTAGATGATCCTTCTTCTCCATCAGAGACTATTGGTATCCCTTCACATTCAGTGATTCCTTGTCCAGAGTCATTGATTAAGGCTTCCATCATCATCATTCATCAGGACACATGTTGTTTTCTAGACTTGACATCACAGGATGGCTTTGTTTTAGGTATCACTGACTTGGCTATTTCTACAGGTTTGGAGGACATTCTTGAGGCAATATCACTCCTCTATTCAGATTCTACTTTGGAGAGTTTTCGTGAGTCTCCTCATTCTTTTGTCTCAACCTTAATTGGGGATCTAGAGACTATCTTGGAGGCACTTGCTTTCTCTTTAGTGATTTCATATATGAGACTTCCTCCATCTTCATCGGAGTTTCTTCAGCATCTAGCATTGGATTGGTTTCAATCTTCTTTCAATGGTTTTGAGGACACTTCCTTATGGGGGGGCAATCAAGTCTCCATCTATTCCTTTGATGGAAGGAACATCACAATGCAGTCTTTGGATCATGTTCAGCATCAGTTTCTGCATCATCTTGATTTGTCACCTTCTTCATTGGTTGGGTATGTACCTGAGTGGGTTGTGGCATCTTCATCTTCATCAGGCAAGGAGACACATGAGCAACTTTTAGAGATATCATTAGCATTCATATACATCCTTCCTTCCTTCAATTTCTATCCGAAATGGGAAGCATCTCTGCACTTGCACTTGGTTTTGTTTCTTTCGAAAGGAAGACAAGTTGTTTGTCGACATACACTTACCTTTCTTGCAAGTGATCACATATTTTGGGGGGGCTATATCGTCTCTCTATTTCCTCCCTATGGGGGGACTTTTCATTCAATTGTATCCATGTGATGATTATTGTCCTTGGGGGGATGATGTTGAGTCCTCCAATCATCACCTTTTGCATTTCATCTCCTTTTTTGGAGAGGGGTTTTCTTCCCATTGGGTTTTCCCCTTTTCTCCATTTGTGGGAGATTAGTTGCATTTTCATCCTATGTACATGGGTACCTAATATGGCCATCAGTCGGGACCCATCATCATCATGCATAATCATTGCATTTTCATTTCCTCCCTAAGTTGCACTTATGGGGAGGTGTTAGTGTAATTAATTAATTATTACACTAGCATAAGTTAACTTAAGTATTAATTAATCATATTAGTCTTAGGTTACTTTTTATCATTTAATAAAGTTGTTGAGATAAGATTCCCTTTTAGAAGATGAGTTGTCTTTTCTAGAACTTATCTCCATCTTGTTATCATTCCCTAGGTAGGTTGTTAGGGTTTCTTGTTGTCACATGAAGTGTGATTTGAACACTTGGCAACATCTTATGCATTTTAGGTTTTTCTCTTGCCTATATAATCAGGCATATGTACTCTTTGTAAATCAATTCTGAATATCAATCCGATAATCTCTATTTGCATGCCCTTAGTTGCAACACTTTCTGTGTGGTTGAATTCCTTCTTGGCAGGTCCTTTGAAGTGTGTGCAACTTCATTCGATGATTTAGCATCCATCATTCCAACAACTATTACTACTAAAAAAAAATATTCGATTAATCATATTTTTTATTGGATTCACATCACAACTACCCTCTTACACAAGAACATTATGAGAATTCATGCATAATGTTAATAATAACATCATCGAACTATCATTGAGTTGATAATAATGAAAACTTTTAAATCATAATCTAAATACCAAAAGAAATGATAATCTCACCCAATTTCATCCCAAATAGCGATTTTATTTATGACTAACCTATTGTTTTAAAATTTATTATGTTTAAAGAATATTTAATTACCCAATTATAACATTTAATAAACAATAACTTGAACTAAAATAAATAAATAAAATTTCATTACATGAAATATATTAAAATTCTTATTTTTATAAATCCTCTTTAAATTCATTATAATTTTTTTAACTTTTATTTTATTTTTTTCTAAGCCTAAAGGCCACGTAAGCCTCCTCCTAAATTTTAGAGTCTTTCCTTTATAGATTGACTTGAATTTTTGTTTTCCCCTTGTTTGTTTTAAATTCATCTTTTAAAAGAAAAGGCCATACATTTCTAATTTATAACTTTGGATATTTTCATTCGATCTTATTTTAGTATGATGTTATATTTCCATTAGAACATTACATCCATTTATTTTAAAATTCACGGGATTGAAATTTTTTATTTTCCGTTCTAGCATTATGGTCTTATTTGTTTTTAGCAATGCAAGGAGTCGGTCAAGACGGAGAACCTTTGTATTAATTAAAAGATATCTCATAATATTTTATGACAATTAACAGTTGGAAGTTTCCACAGAGGTGCCTAGATTAAACTATACTATATTTTTATTTATTTATTTGTAACAACATGGATGGTAATGCTCCACGTGTGTTAAAGAATTAGGCATGAAATATTGTTCCATTATCTGCTTTAAGTTATATCTCTTCTCTCATTTTATCTTATTTTAATTTATGCTCTCATTTCATGTCATATTTTTCAGAAAACTAAAAAAAAAAAAGCTAACTTACAATAATAGCCTTTGGTTGTTCCAGTGATGACACTTCTTATTGCTTGCAGTAACTTATAAAATTACTAGCCATTAATTTTTATTTTTTTTATGAATAGGCAGATATCTATTATAAAGATATAATTACAAATTCACAAAAAAGGGGCGGGTGGTGAAAAGGCACACCCCAAATGTCACATGGACAGAGCCCAGAAAAGCCAAAATATCACAAGGGCCTAACCCAGAAGTCCAATAACAGAAAAGAAAATTAAGCAGCTAGAGCAGTGCTAGTAGATCATGGGGGATCCCTGTCATCTAGATTTTTCCCCCATACATCAGTGGGATTTGGAGTGACGTTAGGAGGAGCACGAATGTCACATGGGCAGAGCCCAGAAAAGCTAAAATATCACATGGGTCTAGCCCAGAAGTCCAATAACAAAAAAGAAAATTAAGCAGCTAGAGCAGTGCCATTAGATCATGGGGGATCCCTGTCATCCATATTTTTCCCCTATACATCAACGGGGTTTCGAGTGATGTTGGGAGGAGCACCCCAACCATCAACATCTTTATCTTCATCTTTTTCTTTTTCTTTTTCCTCGCACCGAGGCGAGATTGCAAGAGCCAGTCGCGGAAGAATTTTGCCACTAGTAGGCTAGCCAGAGCCAGAAGCAGGCAGAGCATCAAAGGGCCACCCAGAACCACCACCACTACTCCCCGTAGCACCACTAGAGTGTCAACTCTGAGCAGGACGTGACGAAGGAGAACGAGCCCGCCTGGGAGGCCAAGAATTCTGCCGAGTAGGAGGCTAGGAACGGGAACACGCAGAGTCACTCTGCTTTCGGCCCCGAGAAGGCGACCGGCCATGGGAGGAGGAGGGCGAATCAGGGATCCAAGCCATAGTACAAGGGGCATTGCCCTAGTGGTCCAGGAGGACTTGTAGGTGAGCCACTTCCAGTGTAACCTTGTTGGCTTGCACTTGAATCTGTAAGAAAATATTAGCACATATAACTGCTTTAGCATAAAGAGACACATTAACATCTAAATGAGAATGAGAAAATATAAAAATCATTTTTATCTTTCTAGATATTGAAGAGAATTTACACCCTGAAAGTGTGTCAAAGCTAGGTGAACTTAGTCAAGGTTCCAGGCAAGTCCCCCAGCATAACCATATGCCAAGAAAAGGGTTCTGGCCGAAAGAAATCATGAATCCAAGTCCAAAGCTATTGAGCTCTGGAATAAAACCAAAAAATATGTTTAAAGCTTTCAGACTGCCCACAAAAAGGGCAGCGAAGGTCAGGAACCCCTAAATAAACAAGCCGAGAACCCATAGGCAAGCCTTGGAAAAGAACACACTAAGCAAAGTGGGTCAGCTTCGGATTAACAATTGCAGACCAAGTGGCATCAAACCTCCTACACCAAGTATGGGCAGAGGAATTAAGAAGCCACCTCTAGTTCAAAGAGCTGATCATAGAAAAATGGGGTGAAAGCCACCTGTAACCAAGTCGCGACTTGTAGCTCCTAAGAGAAGTGTCTGGAAACCATTTTCAGTCTTTCCACCAAGGTTTGTGCCCACGAATGCCAACTTTGTGAAGCATTTTCGCTGGAACGGCACTCACCAGTCCATCAAAAGTAGGACGGTCCTAGTTTTGAAGACTGTACTGGGATTTAAAAGCATCCCACTGCAAGAGACGCATGGTAGGCCAGTGAAAGAGCTGATGCAGTGTTTGAATGCCCTTCATATGAAATCTGAGAGCCTTGAGCCAAAGCGAGTTGGCCAGGGGTTGGCCATTTTGAGCCAGAAGGGGAGACCACCATAAGTTATGCTGGTTGATGGAAAGCCCATCACGAAATCTAGCCCCGGCCCAATGGAGCCAAGGCTTAACTATTTCCCAAGAACGCCAGATGCTCTTGGCCACAAAGGAGCCAAAACTTTGAACTGGCTCCCTCATGACTAGGAGGTTTTGGAGACCGATTCCTTTCCAGGCCAGCCTATGAACAAGAAAACTAGACTGAATATAATGCCTGAGGAGAATCTTTCAGGCTTCATCCCCAGTGAGAGTTCGGATAATCCATTTGACACAGAGAGCAATCCCTTGTCATTGAGTGGAAAGCAATCCAAGCCCTCCAGAGTCCTTGGGGAGACAACAAAATTCCCAAGCGACCCAATGAAAACCCTTCTAGGTTTCAGAAGAGACCCATAAAAAATCAGGAAGCAACTTTTCAAGCCTACTGTAGGCAACTTTAGAAGGAGCCCAACAAGAAGAATAGTAGACATGAGTGGTAGCCAAAATTTTAGAGTACACCTAGAACTTTACAGCCAGTGAAAGAGGCTTAGTAATCCAATAGGCCAGCTTCTATTCAACCCTGGAGAGTACGGCTTTCCAAAGCTCCTAAGGGGAAGCCTAAAAGGCGAAGGGGATTCCCAAAAACTGAAAGATTTCTCCCTATCCTATCCACTTTCAGTTATAAGTTTGGAGCCACGCAGGAGTGGGGAGCACGAATTGTCTGTAGCACTAGGTCTTGTGCCATTGAATTGCAGAGTTGGAGGCAAGACAAAAGGTATTAAGACAATCAAGGGCAACAGTGATAGAACCTTCATCCTCTAAGAGAGTGAGAAAGGAATCATCCACAAAGTGGCCATTGACAAGTTGTTCCTGAGAGTCTGGGAGAGAGATCCCTTTAACCCATTGGTGGGAGACAACATTGGCCAGGAGATATCCAAAACCCTCAGCAGCCAGAACGTACAAAGCAAAGGCAAGAGGGCATCTCTGGTGAATGGAACGAAAAAGACCAAAAGTAGAAGATTGGCGACCATTAATGGAAATGCAAGCCAAGGCATCAGAAAAAAAGCATACGAACAAACTGTATAAAGTTGGGCCCAAAGCCCAAGGCTTGCAACATTGCAAGAATGAAAGGCCATTCAATGCAATCATAAGTTTTGGTAAAATCAATTTAAATAACACTGCTTTCTGGTTCAATCGTCGGGCCCACTCCATGCCTTCCCAGACTGCAATAATGTTATCCATAATAAACCTGGATTTAATGAAACCAGTCTGCTCAGGACGCACAACTAGAGGCAAGAGGTGACGAATTTTTAGAGCCAGGGCTTTGGCAATGATTTTGTAAGAAACATTGAGAAGCGTGATGGGTCGCCAGTTGCAAATATCCTCTAGATCCCCAAGCTTAGGTATGAATTTAATATTGCCTTTATTTATTAAATTTCCTAGAGAATTGATTTGAAAGGCTTCAAGATAAACATGATGCAAGTCGCTCCCAACATAGTCCCAAAGAGCTTTGTAAAATTCATAAGGAAAGCCATCAATCCAAGGAGCCTTATCATCGGTCATGGAGGAAACGGCTTCCTTGAGATCATCAATTGTTAACAATTGATCACAAAAATTAATTTGGACTGAAGAAATCTTATGTGGAACAACAACAAGGCAGTCCTGAAGGGCTTGCTGGCGCGCAGGCGTGGGGTCCTGAGCAGTGAAAACCTGTTCATAGTGATGCACAAAATCTTGGAGAATGTCAGGTAGCTCAAAGAGCACTTGGTTACCATATTTGATTATTTTTATGCCTTGGGATGAGTGTCTGACATGAAGAGTCAAAAAATAACTCTTTGGAGGTACAATCACCAATTTTGAGCCAGTGAAGTCGAGCTTTGATTTGCACGCCTCTGGTAGAGTAATTATCTACCACTTGATTTTTTTGTCTTAACTCCACCACCCTGACTTGATGGGATGGGGAGAAAGGGCTAGTTGCCAAAGCCTCCATAGCCATATGCAAGTCAGTAGTGGTAGCCTCATAAGAATGTCGCTGAAAGATAGCAAGTTGGCGCCCATAAATGTGCAAGAAATGCGCAGTACAAATGATGGCATCATTCCACCAAGCAATCCAGCCCATACGACTAGGTGGCCTGCACTATAAATTCCACACCTGGTGAATGTGGGCCAAGGTGGGCTTGTGAAAGAGCAGAGACATGTTCAAAAATAATTGAGTCTTACATGTGCGAGGTTGACAAGATGCCCATTCAATGCAAAAAAGAATTGGGAAGTGATCAGAAAGAGTCACATCCACTAACGGCTTAACAGGAAAGACAGAACTATTGAAGGAAAAAAAAGATTGAGCCGAGATCATAGCATGATCAAGACATTTAAAGACTCTATCAGAATCAACCCTGTAGTTGCACCAAGTGTGCCAGAGAGAATGAGAATGGCAACAGCCCATATTGGGATCAGAAAGCCCCAATTTATTGCACATGTAAAACCATGCCTCCCTTTCACCCGCTGCCCAACGAAAAGGCAAGGTGCCAATTTTTTCGTACGCCATCTCTACCATGTTTAAATCCCCGCAAAATCAACCAGGTGGCAACTGGCAAAGAATCAACAATCCAACACCAAAGAAAGCAGTGCTCCATGACATCATTAAAGGCATAAACATTAATAATCCTAAAGGAATGATTCTCAATATTGAGAAGAACTAGACTACCTGCTAGGAGGGGTCAACCCCATGGTCCACCACACAAGAATGCAGTCATGGTACCAAAAGAGTAGTAGCTCCACCACAACCAGCCTCATGCAAAGTGCAAAACATAGTACTGGCTGGACAAATAGAGTGATAAGCCGAAGCAAGCAAGAAACCTAAAATTTTAACTTCCTGGAGACACGTCACTTCAATCCCTGGGTAATTCTTCAAAGTATTCCTAATAGAATACTTCCTGGAGAGGTCAATTAGACCTCAAACATTCCATGAAATAAAATTCATGGAAAATCTTCCATACTTGCAAAATCTTGGTCCTCTTCACTCAGGGAAGAGAAACTATTCTTCAAAAACTCGTTTGGAACAAAACCAATCTGAATAAAAGGAGAGAATCTTTGTTTTTTAGGCACATATTCGCCTTCTTCCGGTGGAGGAGACGAGTTGCGAGACCACCACTGAGTCCCCGCTACAAAGGACAAAGTCGATTGAGCACACAAAATAGCCACAGGCTGAGGTGTGGCCTTTGACCTGGGTTATAAAACAATAGAAGTGACTCTTGAGGGAATAGATATCCCCTTCTCTGAAGGGTTTGAAACCTGTTTGGTTGGTTTAGGGGCTTTGGAAGCCGACCCAAAACCAGATGACTTATTTTTTTGGTTTGAAATCGTAGTCCACTTTGTTTCAGCCTTAGCAGAAGGCTCTGTCGGACGAGGCTTTGCAGCATTCCATGACTGAGAGGATGTATGGGGAACTGTCAAAGGGCAGTCCTTGATCTTGTAGTAAGCTGATTGGCACCAATAGCACATGTTGGGCAGATTGAAATATGTGACTTTCTGGGTGTGTCTAATATCACTAATTTGAATGTCTACATACTCTTTCAAATCCTTGGATAAATCAACTTCCACACAAACCCTCTTCTGAGGATGGGCTTGGAAGAACATATCAGGTTCGATACAAACAACCCTCCCCAAAGAGGAAGCAATATGGTTCAAGAAGGGCACGCAAGGCAAAGGTAACCCAAGAAACTCAATCGAGACCGAGACACGCATTTTGGAATCTTCTGAAATAGCAAAATCTCAGGTCCATGCTTGGAAAACCAACAAGGAAGACCAAACATACCAGGGCCCATGACCCAAAATAGTTTGGACATGACTAACTTCCACAAAGTGGAACAAAAAAAACCCTTGGTTAGATTTTGGACCATATCAAGGCGGACCCCATGAGGGACCTAGGCCTTATTGACCCAGTCTTTCAGCACACTTTCGGGGGGAGTCCTCCCAACAAAATAACCCACAAGGGTGTGTTGTTCGAGCCATTGGCATGCAAAATCAAAATCAAGTAAAGGTAAAACTACATCAGTAGGGGCATCAGAATGCTTACCTCGTGAAAGACTTTCAGAACAAATTTTCAAGGGAATTTTCGGTGGGGGAGCCATTAAACTGCGTCGATGAACCACTAACACTATCAAAAATTGTTGGGTTAGTATCAGTTGAAGGCATAATAAACCCCTAAAACCGCAGTAAATGCGATCGTACTCAATGACGGAAACAATTTCCTGCGTAGGAAGTGCAGTATGATGCGGAAGGGGCCACGAATGACCTCAGAAAGCACAAAACCCTAGCAGAGCTCATGCACTGCAATTCCTGAATACCCTTACTAGCCATTAATTGAGCAAAGCCTCCACTCTAAAACTGCATGACACCCTACATAGGAACACTAAGGAAAACAAAACAGATTGATCACCCATAAAAACTAACCATAGCATCCATTATGATCTAATTGGTATGAGCACAGGTAGCCACAGGTGAACTACAGAGATAGGTTGGTGAGAATTTTAATAAATAGTAAAAGATTCTTGTTAGAGGACGCAAGGTAAGTTGAGCAAGCCCATCTGATATGCCTGCCAAAGAGTAGGTGGTCGTATCCGGCTATCTTATACTGTAGCCTGGTGGCCATCATCCAAAGTCGTCAGTTTTAATGGTAATCACTTCTTGACGGATTTCTTGTCAGACTTGTTCTATGCTGAAATACGATCTATTTATGAGTTCCTAACCAAAAGATATTGATGGGACATAAATGGCAATCCCATAGGATGGGCACAGATTCTTCTCAGAGGAGAAAGATTGCAGACCAACAACCTCATATCCAATTAATCTCAATGAAAATTTCCCATACCTATCAATTAATTCTATTGTTAAATCCGATGCAAGATCAACTGTTACAATTGACATGATGGAAGAAAAAGTGTATGGTATGGAAAAAAAAAATACAGTGAAGAATTATGACCAATTATAAGGCAAAAAGAAGGTAAACGAAATTGAAAGTTCTAGCATTTGTATATCCTTGACACAATATAGTTTGATCCAACAATATACTGTACCCCCTAATGCCAAAGTCATTAAACCTCATCAAGTTATCCATTTGTGCTCCTTCTTCGCTTATGAATCCCTTTTGAGAATGAAACATTGGGTAGTAGCTAAATCGTATAAAACTTATGGCCTGGAATTTGGTATGATTTTTTTAAGCCTTTCTTTTTGATCTGCACTTACCTACCATGTTGTTATTTTTTGAATTCTCGAACTATGTGAATCTGATGGAGACTCCAAGAGAGGATATGCATATCCTTAATCATAACGATTGGTTTTAAATATGATTCAACGTAATCCCTTCTCTAGGAGAGGAGACCGCTGTAATTTTACTGGAACCAATTTTCAATGACGATAAAAATAAGTAAAACCCCAGTTGACCTACTAGAACCCTATCATATTTTCTTTTGTTATCATGCTTATCTTGATCGTCAAGCTATCTGGTGGTGGTAGAAATGGGAAACTTGGATAGTGAACCTTTTAAGAATGGTGATGGGGAGGCTCTACCTACTGTGCAGTCCTATTAGTGACGAGGAATGACTGAAACAAGTATCCCCAAAGTCAGCGTTGTAAGAGAAAAACACTATATGGATTTGATGGGTAATTAATGATAAATGCCCTTGCATTTTTATTTTATTTTTCCTTCTTAATATAAGATGAACTGGGCTGAGCACCTACAATGGATCCCATATATCATTTGTGTGACTCATTTTTTATGTGATTCTGATATGTGGTTTTCTACTCATCACTTATTTTCATTTATTTTTATTTTGTCAGGTTCCATCTAGAGTATTATTCCCATGATATGAAAATTTATTATCAGGCAGAGAGCTAACTAATCTCATGATCAGATGCTTTTATTTCCAAGATTTCCATCTAGCTAATACATATCTACTATTTTTATATATATTACATTCCAGTCTATTCTGGAACATTCAAATGAATTCCAACATAAATTGTGTTGCCTTCCATTATATATTATTTCTATCATTTTTTTATTTTTTCTATTTTTACCACTTTAAAATTTGCATTGGATCTACACCAGTTTTTCATAGACTTGACAAAAATGACTTCACTGAGCCACATAAGGAGAGAATGAATACATAAGATGCACACAGAATTACACATGCACATAGATATTTATTGATTTTCCACAACATCACATAATTGTAGCTGACTATTTCATTTTTCTCACAACTACAAATAAGGGTGCTTACACTAGATAGACCAGAGTGTCTTGCTAGCTACGAATCTCCTGAAACCAATTAAAATTTCTCAATGGAACCAACACAATAATGGGACTATTTTTTTTTCTATTGCTTCATATTTCATCAAAAACTATTTATTTAAAACTTTCGTCTTTATAGCATTACATTGAAAAACAACTTAATGTCAAACCATTGGATTTGGGCTTGCTCTCCACCCTATCATAATGGCGTCATGGAGCCTTGTGGAATCTAGCGATACCCCCGAGCAAGGAATTCTTTTAGCTCCAGGATGATAAATGGAGGCACTTATCATTTGTACAAAAGAATAAGACTAACATAGTACAAATTTCATGCATCCATTGTCTCTACCGTCTACCTTCAACCATGATCTATTCAATATGCCACTTTCTTACTACCTATAAACAAAGGGTAATGAAAATAGGAAGAGCTTATCTATTTATGTTAGCTGAAGGGATTGAACTATTCCATCCATTTTTCCTCTCCAAGCCAGCCATTTTGATCACTACCTTCCCAAAAGGTGGACTCCTCTCCTTTTTTCTTTCTTTCTACCACCTACATTCAAGTTCTCCAAGAGGAGAAGTGGGTGACACCCCTTTCATTCTCCCTCTCCAAAATATATAGGAGTTCCAACTTGCAACCTTTGGATCGGGAGGTGTGGAGTATACCTACCTCCATCAATGTGGGTCTTTTCCTTATTGAAGAAGAAACATGCATGCACTTGGACAACCCCTCCATCTTTCCATCCCCTCCTCTCTTCAAACTCGTCACTCTCCATAATGAGGACTTTTCAAGGGTCAAATCATGTCCTAGGGGAACTATTGTATGCCTACTTGACCCCTACCACTATGGTATAGACCCTAGAGGGTTTATTTTTGCATCCCAACCAAGGAAATTGACCAACAACCCTCTTTAAAGACCCATTTAATGACCTATCCGAATATCAACTTGGATAATGGTTTCTAAACCTTATCCCCCAACTTCCAACGCACTTGGTACACAAATAAATACCCTTTCAACCCAAAATATAAATCTTCCCTTTTTTATCAACCCTTACCACCTTACTCAATCAACTTATTAACTTTATTTCCTTCTAAGCCTCGAAAGGGGGTCAAATTAATCACCATGAGAAGATGTATTTTGATTTACTCAATAATCTTCCCTTCTTGTATTAACTCTTCCTTTCCTACACATTACCAATGAAACCATAAGAAAAAATCATATATCACATTAATCTAATAGATGAAAAAATATTTAATTTTGCAACCATTTCATTTGCAATTTCAACTCATTTTCACAATTCATGATTCTTAATTCCTTCATGGTAGCATAAATAAAATATCAAAATGAAAAGCAAGAATATTATCAAATAATCACACTATTTTTCATCCACAATACATCTTACCAAATATTTAGGAACACATAAAATAGATTAGAGCTTTAATATTCACATGCAAGGTGGGGCCTTACAAAAATACCCTTAAACCATTCAATATAAATGGCCTAATTGAGTACATATGATAAAATAAGTAAGCCTCATTTATGTCCAAGTCATGTTACTTGAATAAAAATACAATTAACTACTATATAAGACAATTTATGAATTTTATAGAGTTTATGGTTTAGAGTTTAAGATTTAGGTTTTAGGGTGATAGGATAGCTCAAGGGGATCTATGTAGTAAGGTCCTAGTACAAAATTGCATGGATTTTAAGTGAATAAAATTTGGTGAATATGCCCAAGGCAACCAAATTTCATTAAGGTCCTATGCAACTTCACCAAATTTTATTCACTTAAGCCATGTCATTTTGTCCTAGGAACTTACTAGACATAGATCCTCTTAAGCCATCCTATCACCCTAAACCATAAATTAATCAACCTAGAGCATGATTTATCTCATTCATATTATAATCTTGCATGATCTTATTATTGTTAAATTTGGTTTACGGAACTTAGGGTGAAGTTTTGGTCTCCCTTGGAATATAATGAACTTGCAAGTTAGTGAAGAAAATTTTCTTGTGGAACAATTGATTGAGATAAGTCTTGTTTCAACTGACCAACCTAGATCATGAAATATCATTCATATTATAATCTTGCACAATCTTATTATTGTTAAATTTGTTTTCCTTGGGCAACTTCACCAATTTTTAAGAACTTTTTTGATCCCATAAAGAAATGTCATATTAGCACCCCTTAAGACATCGATTTATTATTTAGGGTGATAGGATGGCTTAAGGGGATCTATGTCTAGTGAGGTCCTAGGACAAAATGACATGGCTCAAGTGAATATAATTTGCTGACATTGCCCAAGGCAGCCAAATTTTATTAAGGGCCTAGAAAAAAATAATGTCTTTACCCCGTTTCGGGTTTGGAGTTTTGAGTTTAAGGTTTATAATAATAGGATGGCTTAAGGCAATATTTATATTAAGGTTCTACGACAAAATGACATGGCTTAAAGGAATCAAAATTTGGTGGAGTTGCCTAAGGCAACCAAATTTGATTTTAAGGTCCTAAGACAAAAATAATGCTTTACTGAAGAACATTTTCTTGTGGAACAGTTGATTGAGATAGGTCTTGTTTCAACTGACCAACCTAGATCATGAAATATCATTCATATTATAATCTTGCACAATCTTATTATTGTTAAATTTGGTTGTCTTCGACAACTTCACCAAATTTTAAGAACTTTTTTGATCCCATAAAGAAATGCCATATTAGGACCCCTTAAGACATCAATTTACAATTTAGGGTGATAGGATGGCTTAAGGGGATCTATTTCTAGTGAGTTCCTAGGAGAAAATGGCATGGCTCAAGTGAATATAATTTTGGTGACGTTGCCCAAGGCAACCAAATTTCTTTAAGGGCCTAGGAAAAAATGGTATCTTTAGCCCATTTAGGGTTTAGAGTTTAGAGTTTAGGGTTTACGATAATAGGATGGCTTAAGGGGATATTTGTAGTAAGGTTCTACAAAAAAATGACATGGCTTAAGGGAATCAAATTTGGTGGAGTTTCCTAAGGCAACCAAATTTGATTGCAACCAAATTTTATTTCAAGGTCCTAAGACAAAATGAATGCTTTAGTGAAGAACATTTTCTTGTGGAATAGTTGATTGAGATAGGTCTTCTTGCAACTGACCAACCTAGATCATGAAATATCATTCATATTATAATCTTGCACAATCTTATTATTGTTAAATTTGGCTGTCTTGGGCAACTTCACCAAATTTTAAGAACTTCTTTGATCCCATTAAGAAATGTCATACTAGGATCCTTAAGACATCGATTTATGATTTAGGGTGATAAGATGGCTTAAGGGGATCTATTTCTAGTGAGGTCCTAGAAAAATATGGCATGGCTCAAGTGAATAAAATTTGGTGATGTTGCCCAAGGCAGCCAAATTTCTTTAAGGGCCTAGGAAAAATAGATTTATTTAGCCCATTTAGGGTTTAGGATTTTGACTTTTGAGTTTAGGTTTTATGGTAACATGACAGCTAAGGGGATCTTTGTAGTAAGGTTCTACGATAAATTGACATGGCTTAAGGGAACCAAATTTGGTGGAGTTTCCTAAGGCAATCAAATTTGACTTTAAGGTCCTAAGACAAAATGAATGCTTTAGTGAAGAACATTTTCTTGTGGAATAGTTGATTGAGATAGGTCTTGTCTCAACTAACCAACCTAGATCATGAAATATCATTCATATTATAATCGTGCACAATCTTATTATTGTTAAATTTGGTTGCCTTGGGAAACTTCACCAAATTTTAAGAACTTATTTGATCCCATTAAGAAATGCCATATTAGGACCCCTTAAGACATTGATTTATGATTTAGGGTGATAGGATGGCTTAAGGGGATCTATGTCTAGTGAGGTTGTAGGACAAAATGACATGGCTTAAGGGAGTCAAATTTGGCTTAAGGGAATCAAATTTGGTGGAGTTGCATAAGGCAACAAAATTTGATTTTAAGTCCCTAAGACAACATGAATGATTTAGTGTTGAGGGTTTATATTTTAGAGTTCAGGGCTTAGGGTTTAGTGAACTTAGGGTGAAGTTTGGGTGACCCTTGGAATAATGGACTTGCAAGTTAGTGCCTAGTTTATGAATATTTTTATTTTATGAATAGATTGATTATTTCCCTAATAGAAACACATAATTATGTATGATTAAAATTGAGTTTGATGTATATTTTAACTGGGAGTTTTTTAATTCAATATAAGATTATTTTATTAAAAAAAAATTCATTAATATTAAACTCACTTAAATGATTTTTATGATATAAAATGTATAATATAAAATTAGTTAATGTTGAATAAAGTATTTAATTTTAGATTGTTTGTACTTGAATTAACCTAAAAGAACTTAGAAAATAAAAATATTTAGATTATTTTGTGTCTAGGTAACTAGTGCAAAAATTTAAATCCTAGACCAATCCTCTAAGTATATATGGTAAATCCTAAACAATGGATTTAATCATTAAAATTTTAAAATTTAAATTCAAAATTTCCCATTCCCTACACATTTAATAATACATTATGGGCCAACTAAACTTGCTTAGTATTCAAAGGCATTCAATTGTCTTTATTTTATCATTTAATTACACTTGATAATTATTCACAAATCATTTAAATTTTTGAAAGTGCTATGCAAGGAACACTTCAATAGGAGGACCTAAATTTAATCTAATTATGCATCACCATTTCCAAATTTGAATACTATTATCCTCAATCATTCCCATAATCATGAACTTGATCTTATCATGAGGGCTAACCTATGAGAACATGACAATTGAGATCCAACACTCACCCCTAGGTGTTTTTAAATGCCACTACTTAATAACTTAAATCTTAAACACTCACCCCTACGTGTTTTTAAATGCCACTACTTAATAACCTAAATCTTAATTTCTAATAGTTAATTTATATGTGTCAAGTAACCCTCTCATTTAATTTCACAAAAAAAAATATTATGCATATGCCCTAAACTCTATTCTTTAAATTAATTTATATATTTCTTACCATTATTTTTCTAAAAAATGTATTTAAAAACTATATTTTACTTCAAAATAGATAATAACTTAAATCTTAATTTCTAATAGTTAATTGTTCAAAATCCTTAGTTTTTCTCTAATAAAATAGACATCTATATTTTTTTAAAGAGAGTTGATTTATTTACCATCCCTAGTAATTTACATTTCATCAAAATACCCCATTTCTTCTTAAGTAGTTCAACTTCAATTCAAAAACCCTAGATGAAGCTAGGTGAAGCTAGATTTTGAATTTAATCCCCACTTAAGGTTTCATAGACCCTAGATGACGCTAGATTTTGAATTTAGAGTGTGTTTTTTATTTTTGTTTTATTTTTATTTCATTTTTTAATAGGACTGATTATTTGACCTATAATTAATTATCAAAATTCATATAAAAGATAGTTCTAAATAAAAATTCATATAGCAATATTGTACTCATTTCACAAAAAATGGAAAGTTTTTCTAATCTAATTATAATTTAACATTGAAACTAAAGTTTAACATATCATTTTCTCCATACAATACAAATGAAATTTAAAACATTTAAGCAATGCAAATGAATTTTCTTGACCTTGAATATTAGGGTTTTCAAAATCAAAATGGTTTGTTCGATTTTATTTTAGGGTTTTAGCAAAAAAAATTGTTTCAATTCAATTCAAGGTTTCAATTTCTAAGCAAGTAGGGTTTTTAATACATTTTTTTAGTTTCATTTCAAACTAGATTTTTGAAAAAAAAAAAAATTTGCTTTGATTTGAATTCGAGATTTCAAAAATCTTGATTAGGGTTTATAATGCAATTTTTTAATTCATTTCAATTTCTATAGGGTTTTGAAATGCAATTGTTTTGTTTCGTTTCAATTAGGGTTTTGAAATACATTTTGTTGTTGTTTCATCAAACAATTCAAGTTTAAAAGTTCAATTTTGTTTCAAAAATACAACTCAAGGTTTATTTTTTAGTTTCTATTCAAAATCTTCACAATTTGACATATTTTTTAATCTATTTGTATAGTTTCTCATTTCTACAATAATATGAAATAAAATGCTTAAAATGTAAAAAAATATTGAAATAAACATGCTAAAAATAATTAATTTATTAACAATTTCAATTTGGAATGAAAAATACCAAAAATGGGGAAAATATTTAAATAAACATGCTAAAAATAATTAATTTATTAATAATTTCAATTTGGAATGAAAAATGCCGACAATGGGGGAGAGCATGGTACATCGAAGGTCTTCTAGGTCGTTTCACTCTCAGATGTGTGTGCTGGTAAAAATGAATATTTCTTCATTTTTTTAAAATAAATACTATTACAAATCCGGATCTCATTTCCTCTTTGTGGGTTTGGGACCCTCTAGCAAATAGGATCCTATTTTTTTAAAAGAAAGATCTTGTTTGTGATTTAGGCTCCGGATCTCGAATTGAAAAGGGATACGGATTTTTTTAAATGGGGAATCAAGATCCATTCTTAAAAATCAGGATCCTGTTTTGCTTAACTGATTTCGTTTCTAAGGCCAAAACTTTCACATTTCGTGGACCCAACTTTGTGCATTTACCCTTATAATCTTTTAAATTAAATAGTTTTATAGATAGTTCTTTTAAAAAGATTCAAATAAATTATTTAATTCATTTAAGATTTATTCATATAATTTTTAAATAATTAAATTAATAATAAAATTGTGTTTTTTAAAATAGTTTTATAATTGATACGGGTTACCAAATGTAATTCATAGTGAAAAGACATTTTGTTCAAGATATGCATATTGGTACTCCAAGTTATTTGTAGACACGTAAAACTAACATTATGCATCATGCATTCCGCTCTAATTAACATTCATTTCTTCTATTAATCAATTAAAATATTTCATTGATTAAATCACTAATGTTCATCAGACTTAATTAAATAAATCATATTATTTCATTAAGTCCTAAGTTCTTCTTATTTGATTTGATAAATCAAACTTATTTAAATCAAATATCAAATTCCTAAAATCCCCTAAGTTAATTAATCTAAATTAATTAAATTCTAATCATAATTGCCATTCTCTAGCTTTTGACTCAACTAGAGTCAAATCTAAACTCTCAACTAACCCACCCACTTGCACCAATAAATCAATTATTTGATTTATCAATTCTTCTATTTACTTTCAAAAGGGCATCAAGATGGAATATTCTTCCAATTTGAATCTTCCCTCCACATGACTTGTCCCTTCCAACAAAGCATTAAATGCTCTTACACATCTCTTGCACAAGTCAAACTTGACATTTATTGCACCTTTCATCCCCCCTAAACATGTCTTTTCATGCAAATTCAAATTTGAAATTGGCACATTGGCCAAGACTTGCACATTCCTCACCCTCTCACACCTTGAAAAGTGGCATCTTGTCATTGGCCCATGAATGATCCCACATTCATCAATTTGGCCTCTCCTCCCTTCAAGTTCAACTATAAGTTGGAGGCTTCTCTCCTTCAAACAGAGAACAACACATCTTGAGGCAAGGTTACTCTCTTCATTTGAGAATCAATCTTCCTCTTCATCATCCACATTTAGAGCATCCTTATTATAGGCAACTTGAGTTCAAGAGCATCTCATTGTCTATCATCTCACTAAGCTTATCAAGGATTGGGAAAGGGATTTTTCACATATTCAAAGAGCACCAATCCAATATGGGATAGATGTGCTTCATGTTATTTGTGCTTTAAATTATTTCATTTGGCATTTTTAGTTGTTTCAATGTCTTAATTTAGCACATGTCTAGTATGGAGTAATATTTCATAGGGTTTGCTTGGTTTTGCCATGTTAGTTTGATTTCCATGATATACTAACATGTTGCAGAATTTAGCTACCACATTATCTATGTCATTTTTTTAGCCAAATAAATATTTAACAAAAAAAAAATTATGAAGGGAGGTAATAATTTATGATGTGGAAAATGTATCATCACTAGTGTATGCATGTAAAATGGATGGAAATAGAAATATAAAAAAATCTACAAATTTAATTTGACATTTTGGTGAAGGATAATTTTATGTTTAAATAAGAATGGGATAAATTCAAATTTATTCACTTTCATAAATGTTTTCTTATCACCTTGATATATGTTTTGGTATTTGAAGAATTTTTTTTAATTTACTTAACATAAGAGTTGTTTTATTTTTCTTTAACATTATTTAAGAATTAATATTTGTAGTTTAAGGGGCTGGGGCCCTAGCTCGGTTGGCTAAATCTTTCCTGTTTACTAGGCGCACTGCAGTTTATAGGGGGTCGTGCTACCCGATTCTTGCAGTCTAATAAAAAAATATATTTGTAGTTTACTAAAAAACACTAATTTTAGCAGTAGGTTTTAGTATTGCATGAATAAAATAATAAATTATACATAAATATATAATATTTATTATATTTATTTTTATCTTTATCATTTTATATATATATTATTAATTAATATATGTATGCTAGTTTCAAGAGAATAAACTACTTGCCTCTTACTGTAGAGCTTTGACAATATTCTTCTTCGAAAATTCTTCCCTTAGTTTCTCCTACTAAAATTTCACTACTACTACCTATGCCCTTGCTATCACTGCAAGACTATTTTCTCTCATTGCAAATTTATTTTTTATCTCTACAAATATTTCTTAAGTGTGTGTTTTTCAAATACTCATTGATCCCATTTTAAACTATTCTCATTGAAAAACCAATGGCCATGATTTAATCTCAATCAATGGCTAAGATTAATTAGACTCTAACAAACCCTAACTAACTAGTTTCTAGAAGTCCCTAAAGGAATCAATTAATTAATTAATTATCTCTAACTAACTCATTTCTAGAAGTCTCAAAAATTAAATAATAATTCTTGGGAATGGAGAATACAACTGTCTGAGATACAATAAATTAATAGTCCCTCTTAGCAAGGAAGGTGCTCTGCAAAACACCCAACATATCTTTGAAGAAGATGAATTTCACCTTCCCCAATACCTTTGTCAAAATGTCTTCTACTTGGTGATCTGTAGGTATATACTATAGTTGAAAAATCCCCCACTATACACAATCCCTGATGAAATGATACCTGATGTCTATATGCTTAGACCTATCATGAAACACCAGATTCTCAAACAACCTAGTGTAACTCTGATTGTCGTAGTGTATCACTGTAGTCTCAAGCCTCTGACCAAACAAGGCTACCAACAAATTTCAAAGCCATATCACCTCACATGTCGCCATGCAAGCTGCTATCCATTCCACCTCTATATAACTCAAAGCCACTGACTTTTGCTTCTTGTTGTACCAAGAGACAACTCCTGATCCCAAGCTAAAACAACACCTTGAAGTGCATTTCCTATCTGATATAATGCCTTCCCAATCTACATCTATATACCCTATCAACCTGATACCATTACCTCAAGCATATATTATCCCATACTTGATTGTACCACACAAATACCACAACACATGCTTTTCCACTGTCTAATGCACCCTCTTTGGCTCAACCATGAATTGACTAAGAGAGTTTACTATAAAGGATATATTTGGCCTGGTGTTGACCAAATACATGAGAGACACAATCAACTATTTGTATAAGGTGGGGTCTACATCCTTCTTCTTAGATGAGTTGAACTTATTCCAGTTCGTGATTATAGGAGTAGACATGGCTCTGTAATCCTCCATCTAGAACCTCCTCAAAATTTCGATGCAATATTTCCCTTGTCCAAGGAAAATTTCTCCATTTGTCCATCATACCCCCATGCCTAGAAAGTAGTGCATAAGCCCTAAATCCTTCATCTTGATCTCTACTGCAAGGTCCATCTTACACTCCTCTAGGAGCCCCAATGGACCTATTAAAATAAATTCATCCACATATAGAACACAAATGAGAACCTCACCCCCAACCACCAAGTAGGAGAAGTTAGCATCTACCTCACTCTTCAAAAAACCCATTCCCTACAAGTATCTGTCAATGCACTCATAACATGCCCTAGGAGCCTACTTGAGTCTGTACAAAGCTTTCTTCAATTTGCACATGTGGGTTTCACTATTGTGTGCTACAAAGCCCTCTAGTTGTTTTATATATACCTCCTCTTTCAATTCATGATTAAGAAACGTCATCTTGACATCCATTTGATGGATTTTTCATCCCATATGTGCTGCAAGTGAGATCACAGATCATATAGAAGTATACTGAGCCACCAGAGTGAATGTCTCCTCATAGTCTATTCCCTCCTTCTGAGAGAACCCCTTGACCACAAACCTAGCCTTGTATTTCTCAATGCTACCATATGCACCGTGCTTGATCTTATAGATCCAACGTGATCCAACCACTACCTTATCTGTCAGTCTAGGCACAACCTCCCACACATCATTCTGCACTATTGAGGAATATTCCTCAACCATCACATCTTGCCACACATTTTGTTGTGTGGCCTCATGATAGCTAGAAGGCTCACTATCTACTAACTAACTAACTAATTCCATATAGTCATTATACTTGGTTGGTTGTCTCTATTTTCTATTACTCATTCTAGGAGATCCCATAAACTCTTGAGTATCTTTATGTGTATGTTGGTTCATGCTCCCAATTGTAGAGGATGAAGTATCAACCTACATGTGTTCATGATCCATCTCTTAGATCTACTGCATTTGTTTCTCAATACTCTACAAACTCTTAACACCTGAGCTTTTGCTTGTACTAGTCATTGTACTTGAACCTCACTGCCCCTGATCTGATTACACAATCCTTGGAGCTTTTCTTGGCTACAAAATTTGATCATCTACTGGAAAATATTTGGACCTCCTAAATTCATTTTCCTCCATGAACTTGACATCATGCCTAACTATATTCATCCTAGCCCCTAGAATAAATATATGATATGCCTTTGAGGTCTCTTTGTACCCCACAAAGTACCCTCTCTCTGCAGTGCGATCTAACTTGGAACGTGTAGCTCCTGGAATGTTACAATATGCCAAAATCCCAAATATCCTGAAGTGGCTGACATCTAGCTTCTTCCCTGAGAATGCCTCTTCTGGTGTCATCTTTCCTAATACCTTATGTGGAACCCTCTTCTATATGTATATTGTTGTACTGCATGCCTCTACCCATAAGTAGCATGGAATATCCTAGTCATACAACATAGGCCTTACTACCTTAGATATAGACCGATTCTTCCTCTTAGAAACCCTATTTTGCTATGGGTTGTAAGGAACAGTCCATTTTCTCTTGATTCCTTCCTTGGTACAAAATTCTTATAAATATTTCTGTTTGTACTCACCTTCATTTTTGGACCAAATAACCTTAATCTTCCTACCTGTCAAATTCTCCACAAGAGCTTTGAACTCTTAGAAATGACTGAAAACCTCATCCTTAGTCTTCAAGAAGTATATCTAGGTCTTCCTATAAAAATCATGAATAAAAGTAGTTCAAAGTACTCATATCCTCTGAGAGACTTTTTGGACATTGGCTCACATATATATGAATGTACTAGATCAAGAAAATCCTTGGATCTAGTGTCACACCTTGTAAAATATGCTTTAACAAACTTCCCCAACACACATCCCTTAAATACATCATCATGCTCTATGCTCGCCTCTAGAACACCTATCACTGTCTCATGAATCAATTTAAGTGCTCCATGATGTATATGCCCCAACATCCTATGTCATAGCTCTCCTTGATCTCTATAATTACCGCTTCTCATTAGTGTCATATGAGTATCAAACTACAACCTATAAATTTTACCGCTCCTAACTCTAATAGCTATGGGTGATTTTCAATCCTTATGCTTGATTAACACATTTTCTTCTCTAAAGAGTACATTGTAGCCTTTATCTTGAAGGATAAACATGGAAATCGGGTTCATACCCAAGCCTAGCACATTGAACACATCATGTATGGGAATCAACTTGCCATTCTCGCTCTGAAATAAAATAGTCTCTTTCCCAACTAGATTGAGTTTTGACATGTTCGCCATATAAATATAGAATCTAATGTCCTCCTCCTTATAACTAGAGAATTATTCTCTAACTCCTGTCATATGAAATGACACCCCATTGTCTATATACCAAGCACCCTATGAGGTTGAGCTAACCATACAAACTATGAGAGAAAACGCATCCTCCATTCTACTAGAGAGCTCATCTGCACTTGTTGAAGTTGTCATTTGCTTCTTTCCTTTCTTTTTGTTCTTCTTCCTGTATGGGAAATCCTTAACATAGTGGCCAAACTCGTGATAGTCATAGCATTTGAATTTAGAAAATTCCTTCTTCTCACCTTTAGGATTTGACCCTTTGCTAGACCCCTTCTTTGCTTTCCCTTTTCTAGCTAGGGAAATGTTTTCCTATTCTACCTCACTTTTCTGACTCTTATTGTTGGTACCACTGATAAGACTTAGTCTAAGCTCCTCATGAGTGAAGTCACTCCATAGTCGATCCCAACTTGGTAAGGTGTCTCGTCCATTAATAACTTGAGCAAAGATGTCCCACTACTTAGTAAACCCATTTAGGGCTATTCATACTAGCTCATCATCATCTGGTTTATCTCCAACAAATGCCAACTCATCCTTGAGAAGTCTAAATCAAGTGAGGTAGCTTGTAATGTCTTCTCCCTTGTTCATTCGGGTATTCCTTAACTTTTCTCTGAGAATCAGGTTCCTATTAGTGGTAGCATTCTGGTACAGATTCATAATGGTGTCCCACATCTTATTCACTATATCCAACTCTGCAATATGTGAAACAATATGATCCTTAACACTGTCAAGAATCAACCTCCTCGCCTTGGCATCTTCCTTCTTATATGCTAAGAGCTATGTTGGATCTGTAGGTATAGCTACAACACTGGTCACATATTCCTTGATAACATTCTCTTCTAGCAACAAAGAAATTTTGGCTTTCTAAACACCAAAATTTGGGCCTCCATCCAATCCATCCTGATCTCTTAAACCTACTAAGGCCATCTCAAATAAAAATAATAATAATAAAAATAAATAATTTTGAAGAGGTAGAGCTGGGTTTTATAAACCCTCAATTTTTTCTTCTCGTTCATGTGCTAAGCCTTTTTTTCCCTCAGATCTAATCTGATACCATGTGAAAATTTTATTGCAATTACTAATTATTAATCTCCTACCTATAAATATTATTTGACTGTCAAAAATTAATTCACAACATATACTGAAAAATAACACAACTCCAGCTTCACAAATAAAACAATAGGAATAGAGAAGAAAAC
Source organism: Sequoiadendron giganteum (assembly GCA_007115665.2). Taxonomy (NCBI): domain Eukaryota; kingdom Viridiplantae; phylum Streptophyta; class Pinopsida; order Cupressales; family Cupressaceae; genus Sequoiadendron; species Sequoiadendron giganteum. Next base: position 300,214,141 of record CM021100.1, on the reverse strand, counting down.
ATGAAAAATAATAAACACAATATTTTTGGACAAATTATCCCTAGAGGAAAAACTAGTACTATAGATGAGGAATTTTATTAATCTTCAGCAAATCAAGAGATACATAAATTGCTTGCCTCTTACTAGTAGAGCTCCAACAATATTCTTCTCCGAAAAATCTTCCCTTAATTTCTCCTACTAAAATTCCACTATTGTTGCCTCCAGCACTATCACTGCACCCTTTCTATCACTGCAAGACTATTTTCTCTCACTGCAAATTTATTTTCTATCACTCCAAATATTTCTCAAGTGTGTATTCCCCAAATGCTTATTGATCCCCTTTTAAACTATTCTCATTGAAAAACCAATGTCCATGATTTAATCTCAATGAATGGTTAAGACTAATTAGACTCTAACAAACCCTAACTAATCTGTTTCTATAAGTCTCTAAAGGAATCAATCAATTAATTAATTCTCTCTAACTAACTTCTTTCTAGAAGTCTCCAGAATTAAATAATAATCCTTGGGAATGGAGAAAATAGTTGTCCAAGCTACAATAAATTAACAAGGATGACTACTCCTCTTCTTCATTGGTCATGACAGATGCTTAGTGTTTTGACACAAAATCCAAGTGTAAATTCCTCCTGTAATGTAAATTAATCCTTTAGGTGAAGCACAACATGCAAATGTGGAAACCTAAAATTGAATCTTTCTTTGCTTGATGAAGAAAAAAAAGATGCTCTCCCTAATTTTGACCACACAAAGAAGAGGCTATGGATCCTTGGCTCAATATGATGTCATAACTTCCTACAACTTTTTTTATTCCTTCGTTCATGGAATCTACAAAATAATTTTGTCTTATGGATTTTTTAATTCTATGTAGCATTGCCTTTAAATAGACAAATTTGCACAAAAATCTTGTTCAATTGTCTTGTTCTATGTAGCATTTTCCAATGGCTTTGCATGACCAGCTTGGTGCTATTTGAGGTAGGAAACTTCCTACCTTGTACATAGGTTAAGTAGATTTTTTTTGTTTTCCCTAGTTTTTGTCTCTATCCTTTTTTGTTGTGTCTTGTTTTAGTTTTTCCCCTCCTAGTTTGCATCAAGCCTTTTCATCCCAATGGATAAGGTGTTGATCTTTCACTATATATTTTAAGTTTGTACTACATCCTTCACAATCTTTGTCCCCAATCAAAGCTAGTTCTTACCTTGATTTTGGCTCACCAATTTTCAAAACCTCACTTCCCTCATTATTTGGCTATGGTTGAGTCTTGTAGGACTTCAATTATTTCTATGTTGTCAATTACACTACTTGAGTTCCTTAAAATATTTCATACTTAGCCATTTTGTTTTAAAGTTGACTTTTACAATGAGTTTTAGAACCACTGTTCGGACTTGATGAGGTTCTCGCGATCTCGTTAGACCTCGGCAAGGTACTCACAACTTATCCATGTTTTAACAAAGTCAAGGTCTCTTCAAGCAACAACATTTCTACTTGGTTCTAAATCTAACTTGGACACCCAACATGCTTAGGAGAACCACTTAATTTCTCAAAAGTGACTTCTAGAAAGGTGAAAAGAAGTTAAGTAGTTTCATTTCATTAGGAGTTGATTAGGTTGTGAAAACCTCATTGGAACCCAACATGATTTTCACAACCACCAAATCTTCCAACAAGCGAAATAATGAAGGATCAAAGACAAAGGTTATCAACTTTTACACAAGGTTTTGGAAGTGGCTTCAGAGCTCGACAAGAGTTTTGAAACCCCTTTGTTGTATTGATAGAAGAAGGAAAATGTGGATTTTGAGGAGGTTTTGAAAGCTATAGTGGGGCTTTACAAGGTTCTCAAACCCTTATTGATGCCCAACAAGAAAGTCATAACCTTTCTTTACACTTGCAGCGAAGGTGAAGGGAAACGTTAACCTTGGTTTTAAAATCATTTTTTGGGGCACGTAAAATCATTTTTTGGGGCACGACGAGCTTCTCACAACCTCATTGACACCAAACATCTAACTCACAGCCTCTAAAGTGAATAAAAGGAAAAGAGAAGGAGCCACATAAAGGAAATAAAGGGGTGCAAAGTTAGTAATCTGAAGCGAGACTCGATTGATCTAGCACGCAATCAGTAAGGCTCAAGGATAAAAGAGAAAATATGAACCCAAAGAACCCAACCACCTCAACAATAGCCATGTGTTTCTTTGGATGATTAAATCATATGATTTTAATTATATTTTAATTTTATGATTCTTTAAAGAATTGGTTACAAGAATATTTGGTAGTTACACCTTTTCGGCTTTAAATATGTAATTGAAAAATATTAAAGGGTTTCTCTTTTTGGGATCCAAAAGGGTTCTCTTTTTGGCCCCCCATTGCACTATGATGTAAGAGGGATATTTAATCAAAAGGAGGAATAATAATATTTTTTCTTAAAAGAATTTCTTTGTCTGTGAGCATATGAAATTAAATGTTATGCATTGGTGTTTATTTCTAAGTCTATGAGCTTGGGGTAGATAGATATTTCTTTTACATGTAATTGCGGTGTTCATTTGTGTGGCATTTATTTTCCTTAGAGTGTTAGTGGTATTTCATTTGAGCTAGTCTAGCTAGGTGTTCATTTGTGTGGCATTTATTTTCCTTTTGGAATATTTTCATTTTGAAATCTTATTTTGTTGTCATAGTATGTTCAATCTATGAGTTAGAGTGCTAGTGGTATTTCATTTGAGCTAGTCTAGCTATCATCGGTCTATTCATCTATGAGTTGGACTGTTGGTGGTATTATTTTAAATATTTATTTTTATTTATTTACGTTTATGCATGAGTGCTATTTTTCCTTTCCCTCTTTCTCATTAAAAGAACACCCCCAAAAAAACATGTCATATGAGGGAGTTGTACCTCTAAAATTCATACTGCTAACCAAATAATGAGCTCTCCAGCTATTAGTTTAAGTTTTTTGTTGCTCAATAGGACAACTTAGAGTCATTTTTCAAGGTAAACTACAACTTGACAAATATATTTACTAACATAGGGAGAATAGGATATCCAATCCTACATAGACATAGAAAATGCAATACTATGAATAATATAGAAATGATCACATTCATTAAAAAAATTAAGCTATTTAAGATAAGAAGTGGGTCATCACTAAGATTACAGAAGAGCTAAAATACAAAATTCAATTATGATTTCATTACCTAATATTATAAAGAACTCGATAGCAATAAAGAGTAGCACTTGAGGAAATTTTTTAAACTAAAAGATAAAATTTCTATCAATACCCAACATAAAAATTCATAAGATCGGAAAATTATAAAAAAGTGATTGTGGTTAACTAACTTCCATGATTGTCCAAGCTAATCATGCAGTCTCTAATCTCTTATTTTTAGTTGTATCTCTTCCTACCTGAATGGGTTTACCACAACATACAACTCCATTCATTTCATTAGAGCTTGAACTTGATCCAACTCATCTCCAAACCCTACAAAACTAAATCATATTGAGAAACTTGTAATAACAATAATGAACTCGTACCCCTTGGATTCTCCCTTCCTATTTCACATAACCCTAATGGATACAAAATCATTATTCAATGGTAATAACAATGAAGAAACTTTTCATTCATCCACTCCTTCAAATCTCCAACCCACAGAGTTATGGTTTGAATTCAATCGCCTTGGACAAATGGCCCTTGATGTGGTGGTTGTTCAGCCTAATCATTTTAGGTTCTCCATTTGGGCTCGAACTACAATGGTTCACTAAGATAGCTAGTTCATCAACGAGATGTACAAACTAAGCACAAAATGGAAAGAAGAACAAATGTAAGTTAGTTCTTTGTTGTTAAGAATCACTTTATATGTAATGATAAGATCTGCAAACAATATCATAGTAGATGTTGTTCTTGCAACTAATATATTAGTGCTAATAACATTAAAAAGAGAAAAGAGACCTACACTTTTGTAGTGTCATGGCCATCTCTATCAAATAGTAAAGGTCATTATTATTATCTTACGTTTTGGGACAGATTTTTAGTGTCTATTTTTGATGAATTATGGTCAAGATGTCTATGTGTAATTTGAGTAGAAAAATGATTTTCTATAACTGATTTATATACTTGACATAATTTTTTTTATATGTACATAAACTAAAACAATAAAATAGATTATATAAAAATAAAAGTATTTAATCACTAATTAAAATTAAAATCATTATTAAGTCACTTATAAATTTATATTTGATGCAGTTACTATACCAAGAACAATAATTATACCATCCACATTTAGATTCATTGGTGGTTAAAATATCCATAAAATATAAGGGCCGCAATAATCAAGATGTCTGAAGTATGATAAGTTATAATACGAATCCATGCGGCTACAAAATACAATTCATCGTGTATGATGCAAATGTGAAAAAATAACCTACAAGGCAAATCTTTTTATTCAATGAAAACTGTAAGAATAACGCAACTCTTTCAAATTTCATTCCAAAAGAATAATATTGTACATCCCAGCTAAAATGGAATGCTAAAATTAGTTTTATTTTGACAATTTTAATATATTTTAACTTTGCAAAATGTTATATATATATTAAAAATAGATAATTTTATATTTTATTATTTGATAAAAAGATTATTTTATATTTTATTTATATTTATTTTTTATTCATATATACTATTTTTTATCTTTATTTATTTTTTATTTCATTTATACTAATTAAAAATACTACAACTATTATTTTAATAATTCTTATTGTATTTTAAACTTTTGTTTATTTTATATTTTATTTTCATTTCATATATTCTAATTTTATAATTGAAAAAATACTTCAACTAGCAATTCTTATTGTATTTTAACTCTTACAAAATATAATTTTATTACTTTTGAAAGAAAAATTATATTTTACTTTTATTTATTCCATATAACTCTGTAATTTTTTATACTTACTGTCAAATTATAAGAAATTGAAGTAAAAAAATGATAAACATAACATATATATATATTTAACGAATTTTTTATATATGAAATATTATAAAAAAACAATAAAAATATATATATTAAATACTAATATCTAGAAAAACAAACAGATAAATAAAAATAATAAAAAGGACACAAAACTGTTTTAACTTACATGTTTTTAATTAGATCATCAAAGGAGGGCTGAGCAGAAAGCAATCGAATACCCTCAACCTCCATTCAAAATCTTCTATAACTCACCTCATCAAAAGTATTAAGCAGTCACATTATTTATAGCACAATAAACCAGCATTTATAAAGACACATAGAGTGTTGTCGTGTAGAGATCTGCAGAAATATAATGACAAGTTATAAAATAGGTTTGCCACTTATAAATCTGTGTACCAAGTATCATACGGCCTGCTCCATATGTATGTCTCTATACAAAATATAAATTCAAATTTAATTAGAATTGTTTTTTAAAACACTATTTTAATTGTATGTATATAAATAATTAAGATGTGTTATCTCTTAGACTAATGAGAGATTAATGTTCTTACGTCGATAGGTTGAGCTCCAATAAGGTGCAATACTTACGCCGATGCACCCCAATAAGGTGCAATACTTACGTTGATAGGTTGAGCCCATATTATTTACCGTCATGAAAAGCACTGGATGGCGTGAAGAAAGTAGTGATCTATCTCACCTATCCCTCTCTACCTCTCCCTCTCTCCCTCCCCCCTTCTCTCTCCCTCTTGCTCTCTCCTTCCCTCTCTATTTCTCTCTATATCACATATCCCTCTCTACCTATCTCTTCCTCCATCCCACCTATTTCTCTCTCACTCTCTCCTTCCTTCTCTACTTCTCTCCCTCTCTACTTCTCTCCCTCTCCCACTTATTCCTCTCTACCTCTCTCTCCTTCCCCCTCTAATTCTCTATAACTCCCCTATCCCTCTCTCTAGCTCTCTCTTTCCTTCTCTACTTCTTTTTATCCCACCTCTCTCTCCCTCCCTATCTCTATCTCACTTATCCCTCTCTACCTCCCTCCGTCCCTTTACCCCACTCTCTCTCTCTTTCTCTATCCTTCCCTCTTTACTTCTTTACCCTCCTCTCTCTTTCTCTATCTCCCTCCCTCCCGTCTCCCTTCTCTCTCCCTCTTGCTCTCTCCTTCCCTCTCTATTTCTCTTTATATCACATATCCCTCTCTACTTCTCCCTCCCTCCATCCCACCTATTTCTCTCTCACTCTCTCCTTCCCTATCTACTTCTCTCCCTCTCTCACTTATTCATCTCTACCTCTCTCTCCTTCCCCCTCTAGTTCTCTATATCTCCCCTATCCCTCTCTACCTCTCACTCCCTCCCTCTCTCACTCTCTCACTCTATTTGGCTCTCTCTTTCTTTCTATATGCCTTTCTATCCCACCTCTCTCTCCCTCCCTATCTCCATCTCACTTATCCCTCTCTAACTCCCTCTGTCTCTTTCTCTTTCTCTCTCTTTCTCTTTCCTCCTCTCTCTCTCTCTCTCTTTCTTTCTCTATCCTTCCCTCTCTACTTCTTTTCCCTCCTCTCTCTCTCTTTCTTTATCCTTCCCTCTCTACTTCTTTACCGTCCTCTCCAATTCATTCCAAAAACAACACTTTCTATACAACTTTAATTTTTCATTTTTCAATTTGTTTATTGTTTGGATTTTATAACACAAAACAAATTTTATTTTTATTAAAAATTTATTATATTATTTTATTTTTGTTTGAATTTTATAACATTGAATTTTATTTCTTTTATTAGAAATTTATTATATTATTTTATTTTTATTTTATTTATTATATAAATTATTTTATTTTATTTTATTTATTATATAAATTAATATTTAATTTATTAATTACATAAATTATTATTTATTTTAATATATAAATTACATAAACCAATTATTATTTTATTATTTTATTATATAAATTATTATTTATTTTATTATATAAATTATTTTATTTTATTTTATTTATTATATAAATTATTATTTATTTTATTTATTACATAAATTAATATTTATTTTATTTATATAAATTATTTTATTTATTGTATAAATTATTATTAATTTTATTTATTACATAAATTATTTTATCTATATTTTTTTGTTTTTATTTATTAAGCGGGAAAGGATTTCAGTGGTAACGTTTTTGAAAGCAAACACAAATTACTCTGTTATCCGCGTCCGTCACTGCAGCGTACTTTGTTATCTCTTCAGTTAGCACATTCGTCATTGCAGCTTGATGTTTTGGTGGGTCCTCCAGTATTGAATTAGCCGATTTTATCCCTGCCGTAAAGAAGTTTGTGGGTTCCCGTCAGCGTCAGACTCCTGGAAATGCCGGTGGGGTTCGCCCATGTAAATAGCCTATTGGCTAAAAATATAAATTCAAATTTAATTAGAATTGTTTTTTAAAACACTATTTTAATTGTATGTATACAAATAATTAAGATGTGTTATCTCTTAGACTAATGAGAGATTAATGTTCTTGTGGTGAAATGTGCATGAGAAATTTGAAAGGTCTTGTCATTATAAGAGTGCAAATAATGCAAATATAAAAAATTTCTCATGAGTGATTTCAATTTCAATTAACCCTACTTATGCTTCTTTAAAGGTCAAAACACAATTATTAGAATCAATTGGCAATAACTATCTTGTTGAAATATATGTTGGAACAATAACTTATAATTTTGAGTGATCATTGATTTATCATTTCCACCCCCTAGACACTCTATAGAAATTGTTATGCAAAAGGATATTTTATCAACTAGACCCTCTTGGATAAGTGTCAACAATTGCATTCTAGGAATTAACTCCTTTGAACTATATTTCAACTAAGGTAGATAATGATATATGGTTGCATAAATAATAACAAAAGAAATGAAATAAAAGTAAAATTATAAGAAAAAGAGGGAAATAAGGGGGGTGAAGGGAGTTACCATACCCGAACTTGAAAATATAGATAAAAATATGAGATAAAACCTTCTTCTATGGTAGGGGAAACCAACCATCCGCTAGGGGTATGCTTTCAAGAAGGTGATATTAACATGTCATTAATAAGGAATGGCATCCCTTCATTTCCATCTAACTCTTCACACTAGAAGAAGTTATAGAATAGTTCATGAGAGGAAGGGATGAACTCGAGTGACTTATAAATGTGAAGGTGGGGGGGAATTTTTAGAAGAAGAATAATGAAGAGGAGGAAAGGAGTTAAAGGGATAAGTGTGTATAAGTCTAGAAAGGATAATAGAATAGAGGATTATCCATCAAACTATGAATCTAGGTAACTTCTTGTAAAAAATGCATTTCTAGCCATGGATTAACTAATTTATTATTTAGAATTCTCTCTCTTTTTACACTCTCTTTATAGGAGAAGAATTTAGGTGGGAATTTAAAATATTATCCAAGGAAAGGGATATGCTTGAAAAATTTATTATTATAATTATGTGGTATTTGTGTATGCCTTGATAGTAGGGGTTGTCCAAAAAAAAAGTTTTAGAAACTTTCAAGCAAATGAAAACTATCAAATTAACTACCTAAGCTCAAGTTGAAGCTAAGGAAGAGGTTATTCTTCTTGTATGTTTCATTCTGATATTGGTAAATTAGCCAAATATGTTACTAATGCCTTGTATATATACTTGTCTTACCTTAACTTTTATTGGATTTAACTCACAATTTTGGTAAGAAGAATGTGCTTGAACATTAGTTTTATTTTCACATAACATTGGTATCTGAGGAGAAGAATATGTTGTTAGGGTTATCATATATCTAATGGATATTGAAGCATAATTTTTTGGTTTAGAAACCTATTTAGTTGGATATATAGTCCAAAATCTAATACACGGTTGAATCCAAAAACTACATACTTTAATGACATGGACTGTGGAAATCTAATGTCTTTGATGGATATATAGTATTTTTTTGGTTTAGAAGCATGCTATTTATTTTCTTACTTAAAATTCTTAATAGTTATAAGGGATGGTTTATTAGAAGATTGATTGATTTGTGTTATAGACTCATGGAAGGTGTACGCCATTTTCAGTACATTAGAAACTTTGGCTTCACTTAGATAGTGTAGTGTTATATATGGATATTTTTACCTCTAAGTTAATCATATTTAACATTGAGGAAACTCTACTTACACTACTAAAACAGAAAAAAATGTATTGACTCTAAGATCAGTGTCCATAACCTAGGGCCATTTCAACATTTTTATAAATTTCACTGGGATATAGATCAACAAGATGAATTGTTTGACTATCAACCTTAAAGGAGATCCAACAAGACCTCGATCTATATCCTAAGGGGGATTGGAATTGATTATAAATATTTTGAAATGATTAACTTAATGATCTTATATTCCCTAATATTAAAATTGCAAAATCTCAAAGACACAAAAACTAAAATCATAGTTTGCAGGAAGATCTGAGAAGAGTCTGAACACATGTACCTAGCATTAAAAATTAGTTATGAGCACTATTGAAGGACAGGTTTTCCCTAGGGTGAATGAGTCTTGTTAAGGGTGTCAAGAATAAGTTTTGATAGTTCTCTAATGCTAGATCATGGCTTCAGTTTGACATAGGTCCAGCTGTCAAAAAGTCAAAAATAAAATCTACAATTGAGTTTTTCGTGACTTGACAACAATGGTGACAACTTATGCAATGTTGTAAAATTTCTCCTTGAGATCCTTTTAGTCCTTCTTCAACCTATAACCTGCACATAGAAAGCAAGAAAAAAAAAATATTTTGAATGGGGGTTTGCCTTAGTCAAACCCCATGTTTGGTAATTAAACCTTGATAGAATGATAATTGACAATTGATAAATGGAAGGAATGATAAATGAACATTTTCTTTCTATAGTTCAAAAAATAATTTAATGGCTTCTCTTAGAGGACTGAAGTCAAACACATTGAACTCCTCTGAATTAGATCTTTCTTTGTTTGATTTTCTGGATAATTGAATGCTTGGATGATTTAGGGTGAACAATGCATATTAGCCTTCACAAGATGACATGAACACACATAACCTTGAACATGATGATAGGATCTTTAATTTTGCAACAAATGACTACAAAATTTGCTCTTGAATGCTCTTGACAATAATAACTGCTCAATATTTTCTCCTTCCAACGTCTTAGATCTCAAATGATAAAATAACTATGTATTTATAGGTGTTTATAGGTGACAACTTATGCAATGTTGTAAAATTTCTCCTTGAGATCCTTTCAATCCTTCTTCAACCTATAACCTACACATAGAAAGCAAGAAAAAAAAATTATTTTGAATGGGGGTTTGCCTTAGTCAAACCCCATGTTTGGTAATTAAACCTTGATAGAATGATAATTGACAATTGATAAATGGAAGGAATGATAAATGAACATTTTCTTTCTATAGTTCAAAAAATAATTTAATGGCTTCTCTTAGAGGACTGAAGTCAAACACATTGAACTCCTCTGAATTAGATCTTTCTTTGTTTGATTTTCTGGATAATTGAATGCTTGGATGATTTAGGGTGAACAATGCATATTAGCCTTCACAAGATGACATGAACACACATAACCTTGAACATGATGATAGGATCTTTAATTTTGCAACAAATGACTACAAAATTTGCTCTTGAATGCTCTTGAAAATAATAATTGCTCAATATTTTCTCCTTCCAAAGTCTTAGATCTCAAATGATAAAATAACTATGTATTTATAGGTGTTTATCTAATTTCTCAAAAAATAGATTCCAAAAGTTGACAATTGCATATGAAATTTTAATCATTAAAATATCACCAAAAACATATTAAAATTTGGGACCTAAGAGTTAAGGAGGGCCTATTCACCCTTGGGTTAATGGGTCCTGGCCCAAAATTTCAAGACACATTCATTTCGAGGTGATTAAAAAATTTAATTGCATTAAATATAGGTTTTCCTTTTGGGAAATGGGAAAAATAGGGATTTGGAATGTATAATTTGGAAAATTAGAAGCTTAGTTAAGTCCAATTAATTAAGGGACCCAAACATAGTTTGAAATTGTAAAGGTTTACAATTTCCTACACTAACTTTAGCCCCCACTTTAGTGAGAGTATGAGCTTATGCTCAAACTCACACTAAAGTAGACAAATATGCATCAAGAGAGGTCAAAGTAAACAAATGTTAGAAAGATAGGATGATGAAGATCAAAGAGGGTGATCAAGTGCCCAAGATCCAAGATCGCATGGAAAACTAACATAAGGACAAAGGGACACACAAGATGTGTAAGATACATGTAGCAAGACAAGATACACAAGCATGCAATGTTAAAGCTAATGCAAAAAGGGATGGACTAGCAAGTTGAATTATGCCACATCCATAAAATATGCTCAAAAGAGTTGGTGTAGTCCAATATACACTAGGTGAGCCCGAAGGCTAGATGAGAAACACATACTTGGTCTATAGAGTTTGTACCCATAAAAAGGTGATCTATGGGAAAGTCACACTAGGTCTACTAGCCTCCCATACATCAACCATACCAAAAGTTATACTCCTCGATAACTTTGATAAGATTCTACAAAATGATCAAAATGATATGCCAACGCTAAACTATATTCAACCTTTGTAAACAAAGTGAAGCTCAAGAAATGAAGGAATTTCAACGTAGTAATACCAATGTAAAGGTCACACTTCCTAGGAGATGTATGTTGGGTAAAAGTGAAAACCTATGTCACACTTTATAAAGGAATCGGCCAACATGAAAAAAAGTTCTCAACTTCAACCACATAAAAGTGGTATTTATGTTTTGAACTTCAAAATGATGTAAACTAATGAAATGTAGAACTTTTGTTCAACTTCATTCCTATAATTTTTCAAAAAAAAATTTAAAAATTGATATTTTTTTATCAATTTAAAAGAAGATTTCGTAATGCTTAAAAGTTCAAGAAAAAGTGACGTTTAGTTGACATAAATAAACAAATAAAAAATTATTTAATTTTTTTTTTATTTATTTTTCTCCCAAATATATGACTTCAATATCTAGAGCATGGAAAAAATTTGAAATTTTGATGTATATTTTTCTCGTAAGAACATTTTAAAGTCAAACTAACCTGAATTTGATAGTTTTCACTTGACATCAACTATTGTTTTATTTTTTTCATTTTAAAAAAATAAAATATACCCTTTTGAAGATGATTCTCTCTTCTAGGGCATCATATATTTTTCAACTTATTTTATGATGATTTACTATTTTTCATTTAATTTCAATTGAGCATCTTTTTTACTTTGAACAACCTACTAAAAATATTTTAAAATATTTATATATATATATATTTGGATTCAACACTATGAGCTCTACAAAAGGGTTTTTTTTTTAATAATTTGTATTTAAGAAATATTTACCAGAAGTTGAAAATTTCTAGAAACTTGAAAAAAAGTGGCTTTGCTACCAAGTGGCCTACTTTTGTGCTTTTTTTCTTTTTCCAATTTAAGAAAATACGCCCTCGAAAATGATATCACTTGGTGTATATTATATAGATTATATATAAGGTATATATGCTAGTTTACACTCGCAGCACACACTCAATTCTATTATATTAAAATATTATTAAATGATAATACTATATTATTATTGATGTTAGTATTATATAATTGTTTATTTAATATAATTATTATACCAATATAATTACTAAAATATTATTATATTTTCTATTTAATTACATTATTATTAATATTAGTACTATTTGATTATTAATATGTCATTATAAATATATATAATATTACTATATTAGATTATTGTTAAAAAAATTATCTTATAGTTATTATAAAGTAAATATTACATTATTTTTTAACTATTTTATTATTAGGTTTAGGGTTAGGGTTAGGGTTAGGGTTAGGGATAGGGATAGGGATAGGGATAGGGGTAGGGATAGGATTAGATTTAGGGCTATGATTATGGTTAATGTAGGTGATTAATGAAAGATAAATATTTGAATTGAATAATAGGAGTGGTGTGGTTAGGTTTACAATTATGATTTACGGTTAGGTTTTCGATTATGGTTTATTGTTTAAGGTTAGATGTAAGCTTAGTTTATAGGGTTGGGGATAAAATTAGGGGATATCTTTAGATTTGGGATTATGATAAGGGTTAGGTTTAGGAGAAAGCTTAGGGTTAGGATTAGGATTAGGGGTGTTGGTATAATTAAATATGTAATTACACTTTATTAAGTTTACTTAGGTCCAAATTAGATTTTACCTTTAGGATTTTGCATATTGCTTTATAAAATAAATTCATCTCATGTGATTCAATTATTCCCATTAATATTATTTGCACATCTTTATCAAATATCTCTTGCATGTTTTTTTTCTCCTTGTAGAAGGCTAGTCCAGGTTTTTCACGTGATCTTGGTTTTATGAAGTTTATTGGAAACTCTAGCATGGTATCATCTAAGATCTGATCTACAAGCCCCTTCTCAGATCTAGGAGAAATTCAATCAAAGATTTTTTTTTTGGCTCCTCAAAGGATCAACCTTGAGCAATTTTTGGTGCATTTTGGATCAAAAATGGCCAATATACTTTTTTTCGTGTATTCGTAAGAAAAATATTTTTTGTGTTTTGTTTGAAATCAAGAAATACCATTTTGGAACCTACTAGATTTTGGAGATAGTGAGCATAACTTGCAAAAATGGTAGTAAAAATCATGACTATTTTCCTTAGAGGTGAAGTTTTTGATTTTTACCAAATCGCATGTTCTGCTTTTTGGATTCAAAAACGCTTTATGGGTTTTGTTGGTAGCACCAAAAAACAATATGTGTATCCATTATTTTTTGCATGCAACAACTAAATATTTCAAAAATAAAATCAGAAGTGTTATTTTTGCATTGTCCCAAAGTTTATCCCTTTTTTCAAAAATTCATAACTTGAGCATATGGTGTCTATTTTTCAAAAAAATTATATCGTTGAAAAGGTGATTTCATCATTTACTGAGGTTTGAGGTCAATTTTTCATGGAATAATATGTGAACATTAATCCTCACATGCAATCTTTCCATTTTTCATGATTTATGTTTTCATTTTCTCTTTGATTTCTACATGTTTTTCATACTCTCTTTTTACAATATTGGGGTATTGTAATAAATGAGCTTCAATAATGTTCCATCAGGGGGATTCTTATATAATAATTTGACTTCAAACATTTTGTAGTTAAATATATCACATAGTGTGCATCCAAAGTAGAAAAGAGATCAGAAACATACTACCAGATTTTGATACATCCAAAAAGCATAGAGAACCCTGATGAACTAGCCACAAGAGCTTATAAGAGGCTTCTCACCGAAACAATAATTGAAAGGGATATTGGAGCACAAGAAACAAGCCACATGCTCTTGGAACTTCCAATAGCAAAGAGAAGTAGAAGTTTTATCAACTTAAATGTGCCAAATGAGTTCTTCAAACGTGTGATTTTAAATAATGAAAGACATCCTTATTGTCTCTAATTTTGAAGGGGATGATAATGGTGAACGAACCATGGGGCTGATGCAAGAAGTTGGGTCCACAAAAAGTTCAAAAAGTGGAAGTGTTTTTGTTGTTTTTCATAATTTGTCACACTTGGACTAAAAATTTGAGGCACTTACACAATGAATTTTTTAAAAAATCAGTAATATAAAATTTTGAATTTTGAATCTAGTTTCTAAATATGTAAATTATTCAAATACCCAAATTGTAGAAATTAAATTTTGATAGGGATCTATAAAAACCACTTTTTAAAAGTCCCTGTTTTTTTACCATACCATGCACATGTACGGACACCACTTTTTGACCCAAATAAAAGTATTTTGCTAATTCCTTTTGAGGAAAGAGAGCTAACAACATGAAGATTGATGAGGAATTTCTTTTGTAATTTTTTGTTGAATATTTTTTTTTTATTAATTTTTTATTGGCCTTAACTGTTGTTTTTAAAAATCAACGTGTACGGACAACATAATTTGACCTAAACTAAACATTTTTTGAAACTTTTTTTTTCATTCTGTAAAGAATTGTCTAAAGATTGATGTCATATAATTTTTTTTACAAGAAACTTCACCAAAAAAAAATTATTAAAAAACCAAAAAAGTCTGATATTTCATGTTTAAGGACTAGTTTGCTTTGAAATTAATTTAAAAATATCAAATATAATCCAATATTAATAAAAATTATATATTTGGAAACTAGAAATCGTGTTCTATAATGGGTTTTAATTTTATAGATTGATTCAGAAAAAAAATCCATCAACCATACTGTCAAAGATGGACATTCTTCTTCAATCTACCTTAGTTTCTTAGTTGCAGGTCAAAGGCTAAGGCTCGGATTGCCAAGCCTTTCCCGAGCCTAAAACCAAGGCTGCAAGTGGGTTGGAGATTCAAGTTTTTAATAACGCGTATGCGTTTTTAAAAACGCGTACGCCTTACAAAACGCATATGCGCTCTTTATTTGTTTGAATATTTTTAAAAAAAAAAACTTTTTAGAAACGCGTACACGTTTTGAAATGCGTACACGTTTTGAAAAGAAAAACGTGTACGTGTTTTGAAACGCGTACGCGTTTTAAAATGCGTACACATTTCTAAAAAGTATTTTTTTAATATAAATGACTTGTATGCACTCAAAAACGCGTATGCATTTTATAACGCGTACGCGTTTTATAACGCGTACGCATTTTATAACGCATACGCATTTTTTTAGGCTCGGGTACCCAATGCATAACGCATACGCGTTTTTTAATAACGCGTATGCATTTTTTAATAACGCATACGCGTTTTTTGCGAGATTTTTTTTTTTGGCCGAAACTTCCCTTCTTCGTGGACCCAACTTCTTGCACTTACACCATGACGAAACATGAATGGAAATTATATCTCGACTTCATCATGGCTAAATCTTGCATGTTTCAAAGATGGATATGTTGCGTAGAAGAGATATAGATAGACAAAAAAATTGGTGTCATGGATTGAAAGGTCAATAATATACAAACGAGGCAATAAATTTCATCAACAATATGAAAGTTCATGGTTGCCTCATTCATGATGATATTCCACAATGTGTTTACTACACAAATCTCAATGAGAAACAACATAAAGTGGTCAACATTATCATGTCACATTACCAATCAAATGAAAATAAATTTCCCCTCTACATGATAATTCAAGGCATTGCATGAACAGGTAAGTCATATGTGATTGGTGCCATTGTTCATGCACTAGAAAAAAATTCTTCTCCTCAATGATCTCCTCTACTTCTACTCGTGCCTACTAGAGTTGCAACATTCAACATTGGTGCTTCAACCATTCATTCAAAGCTAAGAATTCCAATAAGAGATTTCAATGAACTAGAAGGGAGAAGACTTACAACTTTCCAAGAAGAAATATTACATGTCAAATACATATTGATAGATGAAATGAGTTTCCTTGGAGAGTGGTTGCTTGAAAACATAGATTCCATGCTTTGACAAGCATTCCCATTAAACGGTAACCAAAGTTTTGGACGTGAGTTCTAGATTGAAATTGCTAACTTCGATAAATTTACATTACAATATTTTGTATTCAATTCTATTATAGTTCCTTCTATACAAATTCATACTTATCAATTTAATTAACTATTTTATATATAGTCTGGTGGTGTTGGCTATGATCAAGGGAGTGGTGAAAGGGGTGCTTTGGGAGGATCGACACTGGTGCAATGGGAAGATCTATGAGACAACTATCGGGCCTTTGGTGGATATTTTTGGCTCTTGACAGAGGATGGTCGAGTTGTTTGAAGGATTTGTGGCGGAGTCCAATGCTCCTTCTATGGCGAATGCTACCCTTGAATTGGATGAGGTGGGTCTGGTAAGCCATCTTTGGTTGTTCTTTGATGCAACCAGCTTTGACGTCGAGCATGTGGAGAGAGAAGAGTTTGAAGAAGAGGCTTTAAGGCTATGCAAAGAGGCAAGAGAAAAATTTGTGGTGAATGCGTGGGAAGCATATCGCGAAGGGGTAATAAACTCCAATATGGATGCTTTTGTCAGGTTTGTGGGTTCAAGGAAGTCCTGGCTTAGTGAAGGTAGCCTGGCATAGGCAATAAAAATGGGTAGAATTTTGGTTGTAATCTACCATTACTTGATAATGTAAAATGGGTGTTTTTGTGGTTTGAGGTTTATTTGCAGTATGTAAGTTGGTTGATGTTTCCATTTGTTACCAATGTAAATGGGAGCTATCCCTTTTGATAGCACTTACCAATAAATAAATATATATATTATATTCAGACATATCTATGATTTTAGTTGGAGACTTTCCATAATTACCTCCAGTAAATGACGGGGCTCCATATGAAAGAAAAAGGTGAGAAAAGATACTATGGGAAGAATTCAAAATGGCCATTACATTAAGTCATGTTTTTTGACAAGATGGACAGAAAGAATAACAATAAATATTTCATCAAATTCTAACAAACATTAAGGATGTGAATCCCACAATAAATGATTGGATGTTGCTTATGTCAAGAACAAATGCAAGAATCAATGCTTCATAGAACAAAGAATTTGAAAGCAATGTTCATTCAAGTTCTCAACAAATGAAAAATTTTACAAGTTCCATAATAGAAGAAAATTATATACATTGTCAAATCCTGTTGCACAAAGTGTTTCCATAAAATAAAAAGTCTAAGTGTCATTGAAGGAGTAGGGAACGATGAACTAGATATGGAATTGTTACTCGGTAATAATGCAAGAGTAATGTTAACATAAAACTTATGGATAGAAGCAAGACTTGTAAATGGAGCACTTTGATATATACAAAATATTGTATATTCACATAGCACTGCACCACCACAACTACCATCATATGTACTTGTGGAGTTTGATAGCTACTCTAGAATACCATTCGATGATCACCATCCACATATAGTACCAATTTCACCAATTCAAAAGGGAAGCACAAAACAGCTACCATTATTATTGGCTTGGGATCTGACAATACACAAGTCCCAAGGATTGACACTTCAAAAAGCTACAATTGATATATGACTCACTAAAAGACCTAGATAGAAATTTGTAGCAATTTCGCATGTAAAGTCTTTCAAAGGACTGCAAATTATGCCACATTTCACATATGATAGATATGAAAAAGTGAAGAAAAGAAACCAACTAGCAAACAGGAAAGGAGAACAAGAAAGGCTGAAAGCCTTAGAAATAAATTAATTTGACAAATATTGTTAAATTAATAAAGTATTTACCATTTTAATCTTCAATATAATGTTTTCAATTCTTATTTATAATTTTAATATAATTAATGATTTAATAATAATAATAATAATAATCTAATATAATTACTATTAATCTATAGATTATATATAATCTTAATATATCAAATAAAAATCATTATAATTCATATAATGTAATATAATATTATCATATAATATATTAATAATATAACATTACTATTAATCTAATAATAGTATAATCTTAATATATTAAATATTATATTATAATATAATATAATATTAATAAATAATAATATAACATAAATAAATAATATAATCATAATACATAATATAATCTCAAACTAGCTTATACACCTTATATATATAATCTATATGATATACGTCAAGATTTATCATTTTTCAGGCCTATTTTTCTTTCCTTTCATGTTTTTAGCTTTTTTTGCTTGTTTAAGTCTTAAAAAATACCTCAAAAATGATAAATCTGGATGTATATTATATAGATTATATAAATAAGGTATATAAGCTAGTATTTTTTATTTTAAAATAAAAATTATTTTTTGTTATTAAAATTAAATATATTTTCTTTTTTTAAACAAAAATTATATATTTTTTATTTTTATTTTTAAACGAATTGAAAAAATATACATATATATATTTATTTGATCTTTAAAATATATATATATATAGATATAGATTTTTTTTAAAAATTATATATATATAATAATAAAAAAAAAATTACAAACAAAACAAAAAAATTTAAAATGAAAATTATAAAAAATGGAAAAAGTCACTACCTCATTAGAGGGGCGGCTCCCTTTTGGATGCAAATAATATTTGTTGATTCTGCTCCAAATAAAATGACTGATTTTTTTTTTTTGATGAATAGACAGATATCTATATTAATTTAAAGATAAGAGTACATATTCACAAAAAAAGGTGCGGGTGGTAAGAAGGCACACCCCGAATGTCACATGGGTAGTGCCCAGAAATAACAAAATATTAGATCATGTGAGACCAACCCAGAAGTCTAAAAGCATAAAAAATCAAAACAAACGGGTCATTAAGCGGCCAAAGCAGTGCCAACAAAGCCAGGGGGTCTCTGTCATCCATAATTTTCCCCCATACATCAGTGGGGTCTAGAGTGATGTCAGGAGGAGCACCCCAACCATAATCATCTTTATCTTTATCTTTATCTTCTTCCTCGCGCCGAGGCGAGATTGCAAGAGCCAATTGCGGAAATATTTTTCCACTGGTAGAAAGTTTTTGCCACTGGCAGGCCAACTAGAACTAGGAGCAAGAGGAGCATCAGAGGGCCACCCAGAACCACCACTACCACTCCCTGACACACCACCAAAAGGCCACCCCTACGGAGCCTACGGCAGTGGAGAGCGAGCACTCCGAGAAGGGCGAGAGTCCCATCGAGCAGGGGGCTGAGAGTGGGGACGAGCAGAGCCACTCCACTGCCAGCCTCGAGAGGGCGACCGGCCACAGGAGGAGGAGGGCGAACCAAGGACCTGAGCCACAACACACGGGGCATTGCCCCAGTGGTCCAAGAGGACCTGTAGGTGAGCCACCTCAAGTGCAACTTTGTTAGCTTGCACCTAAATCTATAAGAGAACATTAGAACAAATAACTGCTTTAGCATACAAAGAAATATTTATATCCATTTGAAAATCAGAAAATATGCAAGAATTTATGTCTTTCCAAATGTTGAAGAGGATATCCACCCTAAAAGTGTGCCAAAGTTGGGTGAATTTAGTAGGGAACCCAGGTGAGTCTCCAAGCAGAACCATATGCCACGAGAAGCGTTCCAACCGAAAGGGCCGAAAAAAGTCATGTATCCAAGTCCAAAGTTGTTGAGCTCTGAGACAAAACCAGAAAAGATGCTTGAAACTTTCTGGTTGCCCACAAAAAGGGCAACAAGAGTCCTAGACCCCCAAGTGAACAAGCCGAGAACCCACAGGCAAGCCTTGGAAAAGAATACACCAAGCAAAGTGGTTCAGCTTGGGATTAACACTTGCAGACCAAATTGCATCAAATCTCCTCCACCAGACATGAGTGGAGGAATTAAGCAGCCACCTCTGGTTTAAACTGTTGATCATAGGAAGATGGGGTGAAAACCACCTGTAACCAAGCCACAACTTGTAGCTCTAAAAAGGAGTGTCAGGGAACTATGTCTAGTCTTTCCACCAAGGTTTGTGCCCACGAATGCCAACTTTGTGGAGCATATCAGCCTAAATGGCGCTCACCAACCTATCAAAAGTGGCACGGTCCTAGTTGTGAAGACTATACTGAGCCTTAAAAGAATCCCACTACATGATGCGCATAGTGGGCCGATGAAAAAGCTATTGCAGGGTCTAAATGTCCTTTTTATGAAATTTGAGGCCTTTGAGCCAAGGCAACTTGGCCAAGGGCCGACCATTATGAGCAAGAAGGGGAGACCAGCAGAGGTTTTGTAGATTGAGCGAAAGCCTATCACGAAAACCAGTGCCGGCCCAGCGGAGCCAAAGCTTGATAGCCTTCCAGGCACGCCAAATGGTTTTGGACACAAATGTTCCAACAATTTGAATAGGCTCTCTCATAACCAGGAAGATTTGGAGGCCTATTCTTTTCCAGGTGGGTCTGTGAACAGGAAATCTAGACTGGATACAATGTCTGAGGAGAATCTTCCAGGCTTCATCTCCGATGAGGGCTCAGATAATCCATTTGACGCAAAGAGCAGTCCCTTGTCGTTGAGTGGAAAGTAGCCCAAGCCCTACAGAGTCCTTGGGGAGGCAAAAAACTCCCAAGCAACATGATAAAAACCCTTATGGGATTCAGAGGAGGCCCATAAAAAATCTTGCAGCAGCTTTTCAAGCCTACTGTAAGCGGCTTTCGAGGGATCCCAACAGGAGGAATAGTACACATGGGTGGCCGCCAAAACTTTAGAAAAAACCTAGAACTTTCCAGCCAAGGAAAGAGGCTTGGTAATCCAATAAGCAAGCTTCTGCTCGACTCTAGATATCATGACCTACCAGAGCTCCCTAGGGGAAGCCTGGAAAGCAAAGGGAATGCCTAGGAAGTGAAAAATCTCTCCCTGCCCGATCCATTTCCAATGATAGGTTTGAAGCCACGTCGGGGTGGGAAAGATAGATTTCCTGTAGCATAAGGTTTTGTTCCATTGAATGGCAAAGCCGTAGCCAAGGCAAAAATTGTTAAGATAGTCGAGGGTAGCAATGATAGATTCCTCTTCCTCCAAGAGAGTGAGAAAAGAGTCATCCGCAAAGTGGCCATTAACAAGCTGCTCCTGCGAGTTTGGGAGAAAAATCCCTTTGACGTGCTGTTGAGAAATAGCATGGGATAAGAGGTAACAAAAGCCTTCAACTGCAAGCATGCATATAATGAAGGAGTGAGGGGACACCCTTGACGAATCGAACAGAAAAGACCGAAAGCAAAAGACTGGCGGCCATTAATAGTAATCCAAGTCAAAGCATCAACAAAAATCATACGAATAGACTAAATGAAGTTGGGTCCAAACCCCAAGGTGTGCAACATCGTAAGAATGAAAGGCCATTCGATGTGATCATAGGCTTTATCAAAATCAATTTTAATGAACATAGATTTTTGGTTGGAGCGTCAGGCCCACTCCATGCCTTCCCAAACAACAATGATATTATCCAGAATAAATCTAGATTTAATGAAGCCAATATTCTCTGGGCACACCACCTGAGGCAAGAGATGGAGGTTTTTTCAGAGCCATGGCTTTGGCAATGATTTTGTAGGAGACCTTGAGAAGCGTAATGGGCCTCCAGTTGTAGATATCCTCGGGATCGCTAGAGTTAGGTATGAATTTTATATTTCCCTTGTTGATTAAAGTGTCTAGAGAATGTGTGAAAAGATTCAAGATACACACGAAGCAAGTCTTCCCCACCACAATCCCAAAGAGCCTTGTAAAATTCACAAGGGAAGCCATCAATCCCAAGAGCCTTGTCATCGGCCATAGAAAAAATGGCTTCCTTGAGATCGTCAATTGTTAACAATTGATCACAAAAAAAAAATTGGGCTAAAGAAAGCCTATGTGGCACAACAGCAAGGCAGTCTTGAAGGGCTTGCTTTCGCACAGGTGTGAAATCCTGTGCAGTGAACACTTGCTCATAATGACGCACATAGGCTTGGAGAATTTCGGGAAGCTCAGAGAGCACCCAAGTACCATCCTTGATTTTTTCGATGCTAGGAGATGAGTGCCTAGCATGAAGTGCCATAAAAAATTCTTTGGAGGCACGATCTCTGATCTTAGGCCAGTGGAGCCAAGCCTTGATCTACCCACATCTGGCCATGTAATTATCAGCCACTTGCTTTTTGTGCCATAATTTCACCACCTAGACTTGATGGGATGGGGAAAAGGGACTGGCCGCCAAGGCCTCCATAGTGGTATGCATATCGACAGTGGTAGCCTCGTATGATTGTCGGTGAAATATAGCCAGTTGGTGCCCATAAATGTGCAAGAAGTGAGCAGTAGGAAACATGGCATCATTCCACCAGGTAATCCAACCTGTATGTCCAGTTGGTTTGTACTCCAAATTCCACACTTGATGAATGTGGGCTTGAGTGGGCTTGTGGCAAAGAAGAGAGGTGTTTAGAAAGAATTGAGTTTTACACATGCGAGGTTGGCAAGAAGTCCATTCATTGTGAAAATGAATGGGTAAGTGATCAGATAGAGTTACATCCACTAACAGCTTCATTTGCAAGGCAGAGCTAGCAAAAGAAAAGAAAGATTGAGCCGAGATCATGGCACGATCAAGGCATTTAAAAACTCTATCAGATCTAGCCTTGTAATTAGACCAAGTGTGCCAGAGGGAATGAGAATGGCAATGGCCAATATTGGGATCAAAAAGCCCCAATTTATTACGCATGTAAAACCACGCCTCCCTCTCACCCGTAGCCCAGCGGAAGGGAAAAGTGCCATCCTTTTCATACACCACCTCGGCCATATTGAAATCCTCGTAGAGCAACTAGGTGGCAACTGGAAGAGAGTCAGCAATCTAGCACCAAAGCAAAGAGTGCTCCATAGCATCGTTAGAAGCATAAAAATTAATAATCTTGAAGGAATGATTATCAATGTTGAGAAGAACCCAGACAACCCATTGGGAAGGGTCAGTCCCATGATCCACAATGCAAGAATGAAATCGTGGGGACAAAAGAGTGGTGGATCCACCACACCCAGCTTCATGCACAGTATAAAATAGAGTACTTGCTGGCCAAATAGAACGACAAACAAAAATCCTAAAATTTTAACTTCTTGGAGAAAAAGCACTTCAATCACTAAGTCTTTCTGTAAAGTATCTCTAAGAAAATAATTTCTAGAGAGGTCAGTTAGATCTCGAACATTCCATGAAAAAAAATTCATGGATGAAACTCTTCCATGCTTTCGGAATCCAATTCCTCCTCAACCAGGGAAGAGAAACTATTCTTTAAAAAATCCTGTGGAACAGACCCAATTTGAATAGGAGGTGAAAACCTTTACTTTTTGGCACATATTCTCCTTCTTCCGATGGTGGAGATGGACTGCGAGACCACCGTTCAGCCCCCATTGAGGGTGAAATAACCGGCTGAGCACACATAACAACCGCAGGCTAAGGCATTGCTTTCAACCTGGGCTACACTGAAACAGAAGTAGTTCCAGAAGGAACGACTATCCCCTTCTCTGAAGGGTTTGAAACCACTTTAGAAGGTTCAAGGGTCTTGGGAGCCAACTCAGAACCAAACGGTTTATTTTTTTGGTTTGCACTTGTAGTCCATTTTGATTCAGCCTTAGCAAAAGGCTCTGTCTGGCGAGGCTTTTTAACATCTCGTGATGGTGATGAAGTACAAGGCACTGCCAAAGGGCAGTCCTTGATCTTGTGGTTAGTCGACTGGCACCGATAGCACGTGTTGGGAAGATTGAGATAAGTGACTTTCTGGGTGTGCCTAATAGCTCCTATTTGAATGTCGACAGACTCCTTCAAATCCTTGGATAAATCAACTTCCACACAGACCTGTCTCTGTAGCTGGGCTTGGAAGAACTTATCAAGTTCGATACAGACAACTCTCCCCAAAGAGGAGGCAATGTGGTTCAGAAAGGGCACACATGGCAAGGGAAAATCGGGAAACTCAATCCAGATCGGGACCCACAATTTGGTGTCGTCTGAGACAGCAAAATCCATGGTCCATGCCTAGAAAACCAATAAGGATGACCTAACATACTAGGGCCCATGCCCTAAAATGGCTTGGACATGATTAAATTTCATGAAGCGGAAAAGAAAAAAGCCTTTAGTCAAGTTCTAGACCATATCAAGGCAGACCCGATGAGGGACCCAAGCCTTATTGACCCATTCTTTCAGCACACTTTCGGGGGGTGTCCTTCCAACAAAATAACCCACAAGGGTGTGTTGTTCGAGCCATTGGCAAGTAGAATCAAAATCAGGTAAAGGAAAAACTACATCAGCAGGGGCGTCAAAATGCTTACCTCGTGAAAGACTTTTGGAACAAATTTTTGAGGATGTTTGTTCAGAGGAGGAGCCATTGAAGTGTGACGATGAACCGATAACCCCAACATGAATTGCTAGGTTATTGTTGGTTGAAGGCATATTAAACCCCTAAAACCACAGTAAATGCGGTCGCACTCAATGAGGGATATTTTTTCCTACGCAGGAGACGTAGTATGACGCAAGAGGGGCCAAAGATGATCGCAGAAAGCAAAAAACCCTAGCAGAGCTCATACACCCATCGATTTCCACTCAAAGATAAAATGATGGATTTTCAATGTGCGTCCCAATAAAAATGGGCACTTAGTTGTTGCCATGAACCAATTAAAAAATATCAGCCTTAGTGTTGTTCGGCCTTGCCTTCAGGCCTTTTTCATGCCCTCTTATTTTTATTTTTAATATTAAAAAAAATTACCCTTTTGAAGTCCACAACATTTAAAAAAAAATTCATGCCGACAATTTTAATAATATTTTAATATTCTTTTAATTAAAAGAAAAATATAAAAATTTCAAAGTCATCAATTTTGGAGGCAATTTTAGCGGGTAGCTAAACTGGCGGATTGCTAAATTTATCTGGCGGAGTGCTACATTAGGCAGAGTTCTAACTAGCTTAAGGACCTTTATATTTGGTAGTCCATTAACTTTGGTAGCAATTCTGCTAAATTTGGCAGATTTTTTTCAGAGTTTTCACCCCCTCTCCGTTGGTGCATTGATTTTTCAAGGCAAACTTTAAAAACTCATAACTCGAGCTCTTGACCTCCAAATTTAGTGTAATTTTATTTTATATTTGGGCTAATTTTTTGTGTGCTATGCATTGGTGAAGACATTTTTATATTTTGGTTCACAAATTTTTTAGAATTTGTTGATTCTCAGGGAGGACACCTCACTGTTCTCATTTTGCAAACTTCAAAGTTGCATAACTTCTACATACAACCTCGAATTGAGTTGATTATTTTTGTGAAAGTGCATGATTTTTCATGTACTTTGCATTGATGTTGTTTATTTTCTATGAAATTGTACCAAATGTATTGAAATGATGAATTTAGGTGGGTCTCTCTTCTAGCTTCTAGGGTTTTGGACCTAAAAGGAGAGGCTATTTTGTCTATTTCACTCAAGAACAACCCCTGAGATTCCAATGCAAAAGAGATTGAAATCTGAAAAAGGGTGTGTTATAGGGGATTGAATGATTTAAATGAGGGGTTCACCACCAAGTTTAGACTTAGAAAGACAATAACATGTAAAAACCCTAGTTTGTTGCAATGCTTCAAAGAATGATCTAGAAATGCAAGCAAACAACAATAGAAAATTGTAAAGTTGGAGATGTGCACCTAGAAAATCAGAGAAGGCATAATGGAGGTCTAAAACCTTGGAAAATTCTCTTTTGAAGCCAATTGGGACTCATCCATCAAGCTAGGTGAATTAGTCTAGTGTTGGGAACACTGTGCTAGAATAGGTTTAAGACAAAAGGGTACTCAGATCTGCAAGAACCTCTGATGGATAGGTATAATGGGACTCATTCGCTAATAGTGGTGAATCAATCCACTTCTAGATTTCTAGAAATTTAAAGTTGGATTCTATAGATCCCAGTCTCCTTTGTTGTTCCTGATTCAGATTTGGTTCCAAAACTATTAAATTCAACTGTAGGTCTTCTCCAAGCTCTTCCAAGGCTTGTTCACAATCTTAACAAATTTAACTTTCTTTGACAACTTGATGAAAACTTTTCCAATCTTTCTCTTTGATAAATATCCAACCTAGACCTAAAAATCACATGCAAAGAGAGGGAAAAATGGTTGTGGGGTTAGAGAATGAGGGTTTTCCTTGGTCAAACCCCTTGTTGGTAAATAAACCTTGAAATGTAAAGTAAATATAGAGGATAATGATGAATGAACAAAATGTGATGTTGCAACTCACCAAACCCTTGCAATGAAGTGCTACAATTATGCTTGAAATGACCACAATGGATGTGGTTCTTGATTCTTGCTTGAAGGAGATAATTGAATGCAAAGCTTGCTTGGGTCATGAACTATACATTGCAATTGTAAGCACAGTGACAAACATGAAGAATGTGATGATTGATGCTTGAAGAATGCTCTTGGTTTAAGCTTGATAATTTTCCCTTGAAAGCCTTGAATTCTCTTGCTCAAATTAACTCAATGAATGCTTGAATTCTTAGGAGTGCTAGGATGTTAAGCTTGCTAGGATTTAAATGAGAGAAATAACCTTGTACTTATACTCAATTATGCAAGAATTCCTAAAATTACAACAGTACAAGCCGATATTGGATCTTGGAGAATTAAATCCCACCAAATATTTAAATTAAATTTGATTTTTGAGTTAAGGGGAACTCGTTCTTCTCCTTGGGTGAATGGATCCCACCTAAGGGGACTTATTTGCCCAAAGTAGTGAATGTGTTCCACCTTAGGAATTTGAGGTGGTTTTCAAGGATTTGATGTTTTAAATTCCATTTATCAGGATTATCCTCAAAAGTACACCAAAACAAGGCTTGTGGATGCAAAAAGGGGCCAATTAAAGCATAAGAGATCCCAATTATTAATGAAAAGCCTAGAGGAATGTGAAAGTGTGTTACAACACACCAAAGAAGGCAAGGCTAAGAGAAATTATGATGTAAATAAAGTTAATTATGATTAGAAATCCTAGAAAAGTGTGAAAGTGTGTTACAACACTTTACAACATCTTTATAAGAAATCATTAAAGTACATTATTTCACAAGGGCCCAAGACCTTGTGTGAATATGTTATCAACATTATAAGACTAAACCAAAGCCAAACTGAGCCAAAATATGCAAGAAGGAGCTAAATAAGCACGAAAAAGGCTAAGAACCATTTTTTTGACATTACATTTAGCCCCCACTTTAGTGAGATGATGAACCTGCTTCAAACTCACACTAAAGTAGAAAAACACACATCATGGGAGGGTTCCAATGTACTCATGATAGTAAGATGAGATGACAACGATCAAGAGGGATGATCAAGCCCCCACGATCAAGATCTCATGGAAAACCAACATAAACACAAAGGAATGCACATGAAAATGATATGAAGAACAATGACAAGGCCAATCACACAATGCCAAAGACAAAAGATATGAAGGAGAAATCTGAAATAAGATTCGAAAATTTCTCCAATGTGGCGTGGATCGGATCTAGGTTGTCTGTCCGAGAAAAATGCATACTCACTTTAAGGCGACGGAGCTCATGGTTGTCCCTCGGCTAAGAAGTCATAAAAGGGTGAGAAACATACAATCATGGCTGGTATGTACTCACACACACACAAGTGGCTATGGGGAAATTCATGCCTCTAGTTGGGCTTCCCACTCAAACCATACCAAAGTTATACCTCTTGACAACATTAATAAGGCACCACACAAAAAGAAGTGATTTTATTTTTGAGCTTCATGAGACAAGAAAAAATTCATATGCTTGGATCTCATGAACAAACAGGATGGGTTCACAAGCATGCAAGTTGTATTAAGCAAGGTGGCCATATATGCAACATGTAGAAATGTTCAAAGGATTCTTGTTTAGTTCATGCGAGGTCTTTAACTTAGGGAAGATTGTGCCTAATTTCTCCAAGAGAGGATTAATCAAAGATAGAAAATTCACGACTTAGGGGATGTAGTGTGTCACATCAAGCTACTAAGAGGAATGTAATATGCTAAGATAGGTCACTCTCATGAAGGACATCACACCCAATTTCATCCACAAAGTGAAAGACAAATTGTATGAAACAAGAAGGTTGCACTAAGAACCATGAAAATGAAAAGTGCAAAAGAAAATAATGACAATGTATGCCTCCACTTTAAATAAATTCCTAAACACCATGCTGTGAGTAATTACTTTAAAGTAGAAAATGAAAAATGTTAACAATAAGAAAGACATAAGAGCCAACTTGGAAAGCCCTATGCCAAGTCATATGTTGTGGAGTAAGGCTACATCATGCAATAGAAAATTAAATAGAGAGGGGTTTCCCCCAAAATGAAAACACCAAACACATAAGGGATCTATGGATTTGGGGTTAGTATGCTCTTTGTTGCAATGTTTTATAAGAAGTTTGGAACTATTATCATCCGTCAAATACACATAGAACTGGAAGAATGAAACAAAGAGAGTGATAACAAACAAAAACCTCTTGGGTCAACATGGAAGAGACATAGGGTGTCTCGACACCTTGCGTCATCCCCAAAAGGAAAACACAAAACAAAAGAAAAAAGAAAAGAAAAATATTTTGGGTCAACATGGAAGAGACATAGGGTGTCTCGACACCTTGCATCATCCCCAAAATGAAGACACAAAAAAAAGAGAAAAGAAAAGAAAAATCTCTTGAGTCAACATGGAAGAGACATAGGGTGAAGCCTTGCATCATCCCCAAAAGGAAAACACAAGAAAAATATGAAAAAGTGAAAGCGATTCACGACATAGAGAAGAATGAAGGTATAGATATAGGAATGACACAAAGAGAGAGAAATCATAACATTACGGGGGATCACATTATGCACATGAAATCACACAAAAGAAAATGAAAAAAAAAAATAATGCAAAAGACTAGTAAGGAAAATGCAAGTCAACCTATGAGCAAGTCATCTGTCTCCCGATCTCAGTTTGTATAAGTGGAAGGTGAATGATGAACCTAAGGGACAATGAAAAATGCATTACTAGGACAAGGCTAAAAACTTCTTGCCCCCACTGAGTGTGAGACAAGAGTGAGCTAAGGTAAGTGATGGGAAAGGGGTCCCGTAATAGTGAGAAAGGGATGTTCTACAACCATTACATGACAAATGGGGATAGATCCCGATTAAGGGATTATTTATAACATTTTAATTCATTTGAGTATATGTTGCAAAGTACAACATTCATCGATAAGATTCTCGAAATTCCTATGATATGCATAATATTTGTTATTTTTATGATGCTTTGTTCTAGTGGGTGGTGGTAGGGTGATCCAACCTATGTTAACAAGTTCTTCTAATTTATGTCAATGTTTGTGAGATTTTGCAAGAATGGTAAGTCTTTGAATTTGTGACACTTTTGTCTTTTGCTAATTTTACAAAGTTCTTCAAGTGAAGGTTGGGGAGAAAAAATGAAGATGAATTCTTCCTCTTTGATAAACACTCATTCTTCTAGAGGAAGGAGAATATTCAGATCA
The DNA here is from genome assembly GCA_007115665.2 of Sequoiadendron giganteum. Lineage (NCBI taxonomy): Eukaryota > Viridiplantae > Streptophyta > Pinopsida > Cupressales > Cupressaceae > Sequoiadendron > Sequoiadendron giganteum. The sequence continues at coordinate 300,184,345 of CM021100.1, read as the reverse complement.
GGAGAGGAGTCAAATATCACCATGTCCTCACTAGAGGGATCTTGATATCCTATTCCCTTTGTATTTTCCTCAGCTGGTATTTGTTCTAAGAGTTGATGAATTTTGTGTTCACTTGTTGTATCACACCCTTGTTTGCTCAAGATTGTGAAAAAAAATTCATATGTTTCTTGAAGATTTATGGGAGTGTTGGTGACCTTTTTATTATTAAAGGGTTGATTGTTTTCTTGTTTAGAGGAAATAGGTTCACCTATTGTAGGGAACTTAGGTTAAGCTTTTGTTTTAGGATGCAAGTAACCAAACATATCAAGAGGTGGTATGGTAAGAGGTTTTGGTTCATTCATGGATGGGTAAAAGGATGTGTTAGCCTCAAGATTTTTAAGAAAAATGTTTAAGAACCTATTCATGTTGTCATCATCTTTTCCAATGATGTCAACATCACAAGGAATAAATTCATTAGTATTTGAGTGAGCATGAGTGAGTTCAATGTCATTAGGTTCATTTCCAAAGGCACAACTTGACACATCTACTAAGGATTTTAAGGACATCATTGCATATTCTAGAATCTGAAATTTGCATCATGGATATGTTCTTTTGAAAACATTGGAGTGCAAATTAACCAATGAAAAATCTAATTCAATGTTAATGCAAGCTAAATCTAGGATGTAAATGCACTCCAAATTATAATTATGATGTTCTAAATGTAGGTTCACCAAAATGAAATGATTAATTTAGGTGGGGATCTCTTTTCACTTTTAGGTTTTGATTGAGTAGAGAAGGGAGGTCTCTTCTTGTCTTTGTGATAGAACATCTCTCATAATTTCTTCTTTTTTTTCCTTCACTATGGGTACATTTAAGTTTCCATTTCTCAAACCCTACAACTACAACACATGGCATCAAAATGTATTCAATGCCTTAATGCAACTAGGATATACACCTTATGTCTAGAAGAAGGTAACTAAACCCACGAATGATAAGGACAAACTACTTTGGATGCTAAAACATACAAAAGCTCTTGGTTGTTTAAGGAGTTTTATTTCTCTTGATATAATGTTTCAAATTGATGCATGTAAAGATCCACATGATGCACGGGAAAAATTAAAAACTCTCTATCATACAACAGATGAAGTTCATGGTTATCAAATTGACAACAAACTAACAAGTCTTGATCCAAATCCTTTTGATAACATCCAAGATTATGTAACAAAGGTCAATGACCTTAGATCACAATGTAAATCATGTTCCTTAGAGAAGAAAGACATTGAACTTGTCTATAATACTCTAAACAATCTTGGACCTGAATTTTTAGCTTTTTTTTCTAGCTTTCCTACTCATAGGTTGAAAATGGGATCAACATTCACTACACCTTATTTTGATTCATTTTTTCAAATGTTGATGCAAAATCAAGGTAAGCTTATTTCAATGGGTCTTCTTAAGCCTTCACAATCACAAAATTTGATGGTTGGTCAACCAAACGGTCAAAAAGAATCAACAAAACCTAACAACAAACAAAAGTTGTTCAAGAAGAAGTCACAAAGAGATCATGCACTGTAATCATCTTCAACAACAAAATTTTCCTCCAACTACTCCTCTTCAAAGGGGAATTTTCAAAAGAAGGAAAGGCCAACTTGTAGCTATTGCAAGAAACATGGTCATGAGGAACATTCATGTCATAAGAAGTAGATTGATGAGTTAAAGGATCTTCTCAAAAAGAACAACATTAATTTCCCTTCTTCTATTGCTCAGCAATCGTCTACTCCTTCTTCAAAATCATGTAAAGGAAAGCAACTGCACTTGTTGTTATTGCTAATTCTTCAAAAGAGTGGATTCTTGACTCGGATGCATCATATCACATAGGTTCTATTAAAGAAAAAATTTCTTTGTTGAAGCCTTGTTTTATGCCCCACATTCTCATCAAGGATGAATCTCTAGTGGAATTAATTGGGAAGGGTTCAATTGATGTTGGAAATGGTACATTTGAGGATGTCCTTTGTGTGCCTGATCTGTCTGCCAACCCTCTCTTCATCTACCAAATCACTCAAAATGGTAGAAAAGTTGAATTCACTCTAGATTTTGTTAGAATAAGGAATCTTGACAATAATGTACCACTAGAAATTGGTAAGGCCAATCATTAGTCTCACCTGTATGCTTTCTCTCAATTTGCACCTTATTCATATTCCAAGTTGCATTGCTCACCCATTCAAATGTTGTGAGAAAACTATGGCATGAGCTGTTTGGCCATCTAAACTACCGCTTTCTTCATCGACATAGTAAACAAGATATGGTCACGAGTCTTCCTCAAACCAATTTTTTTGATGGTGTATGTCTTGGTTGTTCCTTGGGAAAATATCTTGAAGACAAGTTTGACAAAGAGAGGGCTTGGAGGGCTTTATACATCCTTGAATTGGTTCATAGTGACTTGGCGGGTCCTTTTCCATCATTATCTTTCAGTAAGGCTCATTATTTTCTCAAGTTCATTGATGAATATTCCAAATACACATGGGTCTACTTTATTCGAAACAAAGAAAAATTCTTTAATAGATTTCAAGAGTTTAAGGCTAGTACTGAGAAGCAATTTGGAAAGTGTGTCAAAATTATTTGCACTGATAATGGCAAAGAATATGTGAACCATCAATTTGATAAATTTTGTACTCTTGAAGGGATTGATCTTCAACATACTATTTCCTACACACCACAAAAAAATGGTGTTGCTGAGAGGATAAATAGGTCCCTGAAAGAGATGGTTGGTTGCATGATCCATGCTCGCTCCCTTGCACTTGCATATTGGGAAGAAGCTATCAACTATGTTTCTCACATCCACAATAGAGTTCCATATAAGGCATTAAAGGGCATCACTCCCTTCAAAGCTTGGTGTGGCAAGAAACCTGTTGTGGAGCACTTTAGAGTTTTTGGCTCCCCAGCATAGGCACATATTCCTTTAGAGAAGTGCAAGGCCTTGGAACCTCAGAGTCCACCTTGTATCTTTATTGGTTATCCTGATGGTGTCAAAGGATATCTACTACTGGATCCTAAAACACATGAGCTCTTCATTGAGTGCAATGTGCATTTTGATGAAAATTCTTCTAGCTCATCTTCTACTCTTCCTTCCTCCATAGTGGATTGAGAGGATTCTAACATTGAGGATTTTCCTCAAGCTTCCTCTAGTCGTTGAGTTGATCATGAGATTTCATCTTCCTCTTTAGACAATTTGGAATCTCCTCCTCCATCCCCTACCATGCCTTGTTGGGCTCGCCAAACACTTGAGTTTGAAGGAACTCTTGTTGGGGATCCTTCAAGTTCATGAAGGACTCAGTGACAATATCATGACATTCCAAATTCCTACATCGCTATAGGTTCAGATCCACAATCATTTCATAAAGACTCAAGTATTATTGAGTGGGATTCTGTAATGGAGGAAGATTACAACTCTTTAATGGAGAATAAAACATGGGATCTTGTTCCACTTCCTAAGGGAAGAAAATTGGTTTAGTGTAAATGGATTTATCGAACCAAATTTTCAGTGGATGGCTCAGTTGACAAGTATAAAGCATAACCTATGTCCAAAGGTTTCACTCAAGTACCAGGTATTGACTACACTAAGAGCATTGCCCCTATTGCCAAAATGAACTCCATTCACTTCCTACTTGCTATTTCTATAGCTCATAGTCGTGTTGTACATCAAATGTATGTGAAGAGTGCATTTATTCAAAGAGATCTACATGAAGAAATTTACATGGAGCGGCCACAAGGATTCATTCAATATTCTTACATGATTTGAAAACTAAGGAAGTCTCTTTATGGCCTCAAACAAGCTCCGCGAGCTTGGTATGCCAGAATGGGCTCCTTTCTTCTCTCCCTCGGATTCTCTAGATGCCACACAAATTTGAACTTCTACAACTTGTGGAAGGAGGATGCTCTTCTCTTCTTGGATCTTGATGTTGATGACTTAATTATCATTGGGAGCACTTCATCCATCATCTTGATTGTTAATACTGCTTTGCATGATAGATTTTCCATGACTGACTTGAGTCTCTTGTACTATTTTCTTGGGATCAAGATCACTCAAACCTCTTCTAGGATATCACTTGCATAGACCAAGTATGCTCTTGATCCTTTTTCATGTTTTCATATGGCTAATTGTAAGCCTGCACCAACTCCCTTTCTATCTAGAGTTAAGCTTGATGATAAGTGTTCCACACCACTAGTTGATGCTAATTTGTATCATCAACTTTTTGGTAGCCTCATATACTTGACTCATACTCAACCTGACATTTCCTTTGCAGTTGACATTGTTTCGTGCTTCATGATAGAACCATATGAGCTTCATGGGAAAGTTTCCAAATGCATCTTGCACTACATCCAGGGCACTCATCAATATGGGATTCACTATGTAGTAGGCACAAGTTTAGACTTACTTGGATACACAGATTTTGATTAGGTTGGTGATATTGATGATCACAATTCCACATCTAGTTATTGTTTTCGCTATGGTTTTATCCCCATTTGTTGGCAAAGGAAGAAGCAACGTGTCATTGCTCTTTATTCAACCAAGGTTGAGTATCGAGGGTTTTTAATACTTCCACTAAGGCTATTTGGCTTCAAAATATCCTCATTGAACTTGGCATCATAGGTTTCAAAAGCCATCAGTTGTCTATTGTGACAACCAGAGTGCCATCCAGATCTCAAAGTGTGTCGCCAAAAAGTGAGGCTTTGCCACTTTTCGCTCATTTGGACCTTCTCCTATGGACTTTGGACCATTTTCAGCCCATTTTTACCCATTTCCAAGCCTTGTGATGAAGTGTTGTAAGGTGTTTCAAAACATTTTCACACTCTCTTAGGCTTGTCATTACTTAATCAATACATTATTATGCCAAAATGACCCCTTAATCCTCATACAAATCCTATCTTAGTGTGTTTTATTGAGACAATCCTGACAAGCATAAATAAACGTATTTTAATTATTGATAAACACTTAAAAATGCTCAGGTGGACTAGGTCACCACCTTGGGTGACCTAGTCCCATGTGGCTTAATTTTCATTTTAAACTTAATATCTTTTGATATTTTGATCTCTAAAACCCTAAGGTCGGTCAGTATGAATTTAGTTTGGGAAAATTAGGGCATAACTTGTATAAATAACCTCCAAAACCCTAATTCTTCATTATTCATCACTCATTTTTCCTCACACATAACTCTCCACCTCTCATCTCTCCTTCTTCTTCTCAAGCAAGCTAGGGTTTCAAATTCTAGGTCAACAAGACATCATTGCTGAAGCATTCAAGGGTTTAACTATTGCTATAACTCAAGATCAATCATCAAGACAAGGTAACAACTCCATAAATCTTCATTGTTTCATGCTTTACTTCATTATTTTTTCATTTGATTTGATTATCTAAAAGGGGTTTGACAAAGGCAAGCCCCCATACCCTAACATCCAACATTTCTTTCTCTCTTTGTGTGATTTTTAGGTCATGTAAGTAGATTTGGAAAGGAATAAAAGTGGAAGATCATTCAACAACATATCCAACCTCACTAAGGTTTAAGAAACCCTAGTTGAAGCTTGGAAGACACCCACATACCAGAATCTTCACTTTCGGGACCAAACACCTAGAAGAACATAAAGTACAGGCCAGGGGCTTCCATTTCCACTCTTTGATTTTCAAAAATTCATAAGAGGACTAAGTCACCAACACTGGTGACCTAGTCCCACTAAACCTATTTTTCAAATATTTTTGTAGATTTGGATACCCTTTTGGTTGAAACAGGCCCCAGAGCAGTTTTCCATAATTTTCCATAAAAAGGACTGGATCACCCCACTTGGCACAAGTGTCCCTTTCAGCTCCAACATCAAAATCAACAACATTTTCAGCCCCTACAAGCTTCCAGGTGCACACCCCTTCATTCCCATTTATTTTTGTAATAGTTTAGTGTCTATTTCTTGTACATACTTGCATATCATAATGTGTATTCTAGAATAGTTGCATTCTTAGGTTTTACATTCATAGTTAATTTCTTTTATTCATTTCCAACATTCAAACACACATTATATCACACACATAACACAAACCCCCTTCTTTGAATGAACACCCAAAACCCACAAAACCACTAGGTGAAAGAGAGCCATTCATCCAAAAGTTAGCTTCTAGGGTCAAAATCCCTAGAAGCTCATTAGGGAATCCTTTTTCCCTTCTTGTGTCCTTGTTTTTGGTGGTTCACAAATAACCCGGTCCATCATCAACAAACCAAACACATCGAGATCCATATTCCTTTTCTGTAGAAGTTGATTCAAGAGTAGGTATTGATTTGTGATATTGTCCTACAACATATCAAGTTGCAGAGATATTCACCAAACCCTTCACTAAGATCAAGTATGTTCATCTTCGGTCTATCTTGGGGGTGAGGCACATATCTTCTAGGGGGGTCACTTAGACCTTCTTCATTCACCCTCTCATGGGAAAGAGTATTTTCCCATTGGGTTTTCTCCTTCTTCATCATTGTGATGTTATTATTTACATGGGTACCTCATCAGGCCTAGTATCTGAGACCCATATTCCATCTTTGCATTGTATATTTTCATATTTGCATCTTCTCCCTAAGTTTCACTTAAGGAGGGTGTTAGTATCAAAGGGGTAATTTATCTAACTAGTTCATTATTAGCTAGTTCTCCACTAAAGTCCTCTTCACACTAGCTTAATTTTACATAGGGATAAGTTGGTTAAGCCTTTAATGATGTGAGTTGTCACACCTCATAGGATGCAATCACTTGTCATAATCTGGTTGCATCTATCTCTCCCCTTGGCCTATATAACCAAGGCATTTCCTTTGTAATTCTCAATTCTCAAGCTGAATATAGCTTTGTATTCCTTCTCATATTTTTGGGTTTTATTTCCTTCAGTCATTAGATTCCTGGGTAGGCTACTTAGTAAATCTCACACTCTATCTCACATATCCCTCTCTACCCACATATCCCTCAATCACTCCCTACCACACTCTCTCTATTGCTCTCTATCTCACCTATCCCTCACCTCCCTCCCTCCCTCCATCTATCCTTCCTTATCTACTCTTTATCTCTCATGTCTCACTACTTATCTTTATCTCCCCTTTCCCTCACAACCTCTCTCTCTCCCTAATCCTTCCTCATCCTCTTTCTCTCTCCCCCTGTGAGGGTTGAGGGTGTAAATTTTAGTGTTTAAGGTATAGGGTTGAGGTTATAGGGTTGTGTATAGGGTATAGGGATTAGGGTTTAATATATTAGGTATAAAGGTGAGGGTACAAGGTAAATGGATGAGGGATGAGGGTTTAGAGTTTAAGGTATAGGGTTGAGGTATAGTGTTTAGTATTGATGGTATAAGGTTAAGTGTATAGGGTATATGGATTAGGGCTTAGGATATTGGGTATATGGTTGATGGTGTTGGATTGAGGGTTTAGAGTTTAGGATTTATGTATAAGTTTGAGGGTTGAGGGTTGAGGTATAATGTTTAGGGTTGTGGGTATAAGGTTAAGTGCATAGGGTATAGGGATTGGGGTTTAGGATATTATGTTAGGGTTTTTTGTGTAGGGTTTAGGGTATAAGGTATAGGGTTAAGGCTTAAGAGTGTAGGGTTTGTCATTTAAGTATAGGGTTGAGGGATAATGTTTATGGTATAGGGTATAAGGTTGAGGGTATAGGGTATAGGGAGAGGGTTGAGGGTTTAGGGTTTAGGGTTTAAGGTATAGCATTGAGGGTTGAGGGATAGTGTTCAAGGTTGTGGTTATAGGGCTAAGTGTATAGGGTATATGGATTAGGGTTTAGAATTGAGGGTTATAGATTAGGGTTTAGTGTACAAGATTGAATGTAGGGTTTAGATTTTAACTATGGGGTTGATAGATGATGTTCATGGTTTAGGTTATAAGGGGTAGGGAATAGGGTATAGGGATGAGGGTATAGAGAGGTAGAGATGGATAGGTTAGATAGAGAGAATTAGAGAGGGAAGGTTGGTGGGAGGAAGACAGAGAGAGAAAGGGGGAGATAGAGAATATTAGAGAGGGAAGGAGGGAGGGAGGGAGAGAGAAAGAGAGAGAAGTGAGACCACATTTCTTTAAGGCATAAACACATTAATAAGGTAGTTCTTGTATGAAAAGTACATCACCGTGAGACCCCATTTCTTTGAGGCATTTTTCATACAATGAGAACTACCTTGTCAATTCTACCACATTGACACATTGACAAAGTAGTGAACTTAGTGCTCATTGTATCAAGAAATACATCAAAGAAATGGTGTCTCATGGTGATGTACATTACCATGAGACCCCATTTCTTTGAGACATTTTTTCATACAATGAGCACTACCTTGTCAATGCTACCACATTGTCGCATTGACAAGGTAGTGGTCGTTGTATGAAAAAGATGCCTCAAAGAAATGGGGTCTCACTATGATGTACATCATAGTGAGACCCCATTTCTTTGAGGCATATTTTTCATACAATGGGCACTACCTTGTCAATGCTACCACATTGACGTGCATTTATAAGGTAGTGCTCATTGTATGATAAAATGCCTCAAAGAAATGGGTCTCACGATGATGTACATCACCATGGGACCCCATTTTTTTGAGGCATTTTTCATAAAACGAACACTACCTTGTCAATGCTACCATATTGATGCATTGACAAGGTAGTGCTCATTATGTGAAAAATGCCTCAAAGAAATGGGGTCTCGCAGTGATTTTTTTTCATACAATGAGAACTACCTTTTCAATACTACTGCATTGACGTATTGACAAGGTAGTTCTCATTGTATGAAAAAATTCCTCATAGAAATGGGGTCTCACGATGATGTACATCACCAAGCGACCCCATTTCTTTGAGGCATTTTTTCATACAACAAGCACTACCTTGTCAATGCTACCACACCACATTGATTTAATTACAAGGTGGTGCTCATTGTATAAAAATATTGCCTCAATGTAGTGGTCTATTTGAAAAAATGGGTCCAAGAAATGGGGTCCCCTAGTTACATCATCAGGAGACACCATTTCTTGGACCCATTTTTTCAAACATGTCAAGTTAGGTTGTCAATTTCATTGAATTGGAAACATAGTGACTTGTTTGAAAAAATGGGTCCAAGAAATGGGGTCTCCCAGTGATGCACCCCATTTCTTGGAACCATTTTTTTCAAATATGCCCACTAGCTTACCAATTCAATGAAATTGGCAATGTAGTGGTTTGGTTGAAAAAATGGGTGCAAGAAATCCAAGGTCTCTCGATGATGTAAATCATCAAGAGACCCATTTTCTTCAAATAGGCCAACTTAGGTTGCCAATTTCACTAAACTGGAAAACTAGTGGGCCCACACTAGCTTCCCAATTCAATGAAATTGGGAACATAGTGGCCTGTTTGAAAAAATGGGTCCAAGAAATGGGGTCTCTCAATGATTTTTGATGTAAATCACTAGGAGACCCCATTTCTTGGACCCATTTTTCAAGTAGGCCAAATTAGGTTGTCAATTTCACTAAATTGGAAAGCTAGTGGGCCCACTAGCTTTCCAATTCAATGAAATTGGCAACGTAGTGACCTGTTTGAAAACAAGGGTCTAAGAAATGGGGCCTCCTGGTGATGTACCCCGTTTCTTGGACCCAATTTTTCAACAGGCCCACTTGTTTGCCAATTCAGTGAAATTAGCATTCTTGGACCCATTCTTTCAAACATGCCAAGTTAGGTTGCCATTTTCACCAACTTGGCAAGCTAGTGGGCCCACTAGCTTGCCAATTCAATAAAATTGGGAACGTAATGACCTGTTTAAAAAAATGGGTCCAAGAAATGGGGTCTCCCAGTGATGTAAATCACCCGGAGACCCCATTTCATTATTGAGAGACCCCATTTCTTGGACCCACTTTTTAAAACAGGATGCCAATTTTAAAGAATTAGCAAGCACTAGCTTGCCAATTTGATGAAATTAGCAACCTAACTTGGCATGTTTGTAAAAATGGGTACTAAAAATAGGGTCTTTTGGTGTTGTACCCCATTTCTTCAAGCCATTTTTTTGAAAAGACCCACTAGCTTTCCAATTCGATGAAATTGGCATTCTTGGACCCATTTTTTCAAATAGGCCAAGTTAGGTTGCCAATTTCACCGAATTGGCAAGCTAGTGGGCCCACTAGCTTGCCAATTTGGTGAAATTTGGAATGTAGTGGCCTGTTTGAAAAAATGGGTCCAAGAAATAAGGTCTTCTAGTGATGTAAATTAATAAGAGACCCAATTTCTTAGACCCATTTGTTAGAGTAATTGGGTATTTACTTTATTAATTAAACAATATTTGTTTAATTACGTAAGGTTCTCTTTTACCTCTTTTCACTTAAGCTAACATTAGGTGCATAATAATTAATTACTTTATTAATTATTATTGTGCAAGCCCAGGGTTTTCCTTTTTTAGGGTTTTCATCTATATATGGTTGAAAACTATCTTTTGTATCATTATTCATTTTTACATTTTCAGGTGAATACATTGCTCCACATTTTTGAGCATTTCCTTTGTTGCTTCTCTTTGCTTCTCCTTGTAACAGGTTATTTGCTTGCAAAGATCTTTGAGCTCCTATGAAGTTGTATCTTCTCAACTCCAACATGGTATCATAATTTCAGGTCTGCAGCTGCTTGTTCTTGTTTTGAAGATTTTGGACCTACCAGGGTTTGTTGCAAGTCATTTTTATTGGAGCCTTCATCATTTTTGCTTCAAAAATTTAGTTTTCACTAATTTGCAGGAAAATGATTTATGGGTTTTGTAGCCAGCGTCAAAATCTGAACTGGGTATCTTTTAGATTTTATATATCTTGCACAGATCTGGAGAAAATCACTGTTCAAAACATGGCGCGCGTCATTTTTCTCCTGGCTGAAAGTAAAAAAAAATCATTTTCTCGTATTGTGCTTGTTGGATCAAGAAATGATTTCTAGGTTTTTATTTTTGTCTACAAATAGTGAGTAGATTTTCCAGAAATCAAGTTAGAAATAAATGTTTTTGCTAGAAAATTCGTTTCCTGCAAGCTAAATTCAGTTTTTGAAAAATTTATAACTTTTGACCACGATGTCCGTTTTGCGCAAACGAATAGGCGTTGGAAAGGTGTTACACTGCTCTTTCTAGATCTACAGTCTATTTTATCAAAATATTTACTAGGTATTTTTTATTCAGCTTTGTGTGTTTTTACATTTTGCTCAATTACTTGGTCATTCTGGCTCCTTCATGGGTTTTGTTTGCATGGAATGGGTTATATTAATTTGATCTAAATGTTGTAAGGTCAGATTTCTTAGTTTTTTTTCATTTGAAGAGTTATCATGGGTTTTTCTACTCACCCTTCAGTTGTTCTTCTGGAATGGGGTAATTATGAGTCATGGGCAAAGGGTATACTTACACATTGTAGGTGGTTTAATATTTTGCCTTATTTGTATGATATCATACCTGAACCAGCAATTTTAGAAGGAAAATTAGCATGGGATATCATTAGAAATCACATAGTAAGACTTATATTGTCTAGTGTTGATCATGACACTGTGTTGGTTGTATCGGACATTGATTGTCCTCACCCACTTTCGACACGTCTTTGGGAGATCTATGGAAACCCAATTCTCTCTCCATTTCCAGAGGATCCTGCTTCAAATTGTCTCTTACCCATTGCTTGGAGAAAGAATACACCCTTTGATCATGATACTTTAGAGGAGCTTGAAAATTTAGACACCCTTACATGTTCCGATGGATCAGAGGTTTGTCTCACAGTTCCTACTCTTCAGATTGAGACTTCATCAGCATCTCCTGTTGTTCTTGATTCATTGCAGCAGAGAATCATACATCTTCCAGACATAGCTACATTGGACTCTTATGTTGCAGACATATCTTTCTTGTTTGTGGAGTCCTATATTGCAAATTTGGAGGATTATTTTGAGAACATTCATCTCCTCTACCTTGACAGTCAGGTTATCACTGTTCGCCCACCATTATCCGTGCATTCAGAGGTTGCATTTCAGTATTCTCCACATCAGTTTGGATTTGGCATTATTTGTTTCTATTCAGACAATGAGACTCTTTAGCATCCTATCATGGCACACATCTTGAGACATATTGGTTCATCATTCTTCACAGGGTTTCTTAGACATCGTCCTTTGGATCCGTTTCTTCCCAAGGGGAGGAATATCATTTGTCACTTCAGGATCCCCTTTTGGATTCTACATCAGGCATCTACCATTGTGATAGGAGTTTCTTCATTGTGGGGGGGCCTTCTTCTCTCTTTCTATCTCTCCTATGGAGACCATTGTACATGTACTTATATGATAGAAGTTGTCTATGGGGGGTATAATGTTATCCACCTCCTATCCTTCTTTCATTAGTGCATTGCTTTCCTTCCTTGCATTCTATTTTTGGGGAGGAGTTTTGTTCCCACTGGGTTTTCTCCTTTACCCCATTTCATTTAGTTTGCATTGATTTTGTACATGGGTACCTAATCTGGCCTTGTTGTCAGGACCCATTGCTTTTGCTTTCAGTAGCTTCTTCTAGGTTTTAGCTTCTCCCTAATTCTAGCTTAAGGGGGTGTGTTAGAGTAATTGGGTATTTACTTTATTAATTAAACAATATTTGTTTAATTACGTAAAGTTCTCTTCTACCTCTTTTCACTTAAGCTAACATTAGGTGCATAATAATTAATTACTTTATTAATTATTATTGTGCAAGCCTAGGGTTTTCCTTTTTTAGGGTTTTCATCTATATATGGTTGAAAACTATCTTTTGTATCATTATTCATTTTTACATTTTCAGGTGAATACATTGCTCCACATTCTTGAGCATTTCCTTTGTTGCTTCTCTTTGCTTCTCCTTGTAACAGGTTATTTGCTTGCAAAAATCTTTGGGCTCCTATGAAGCTGTATCTTCTCAACTCCAACACCATTTTTCCAAACAAGCCAAGTTAGGTTGCCAATTTCACCAAATTGGTAAGCTAGTGAGCCAACTAGCTTGCCAATTTGGTGAAATTGGAAATGTAGTGGTCTATTTGAAAAAATGGGTCCAAGAAATGGGGTCTCTTAGTGATGTACATCACCGAGAGACCCCATTTCTTGGACCCATTTTTTAAAACAAGCTAAGTTAGGTTACCAATTTCATCAAATTGGCAAGCTAGTGGACCCACTAGCTTTCCAATTTAGTGACATTGGCAACCTAACTTGGTCTGACAATCTTATCGAATTGGAAAGCTAGTGGGCCCACTAGGTTGCCAATTTGGTGAAATTGCCAATGTAACTTGGCCTGTTTGAAAAATGGGTCCAAGAAATGGGGTCTCCTAGTGGTGTACCTCATTTTTTGGACCTATTTTTTTAAGCATGCCACTAGGTTGCCAATTTCACTGAATTGGAAAGCTAGTTGACCCACTAGATTGCCAATTCGGTGAAATTGGCAATCTAGTGGGTTGTTTCAAAAATTGGGTCCAAGAAATGGGGTCTCCCAGTGATTTACATGAGTTTTTGTCATATGGTGCACAATGCAATGTGTGCTATATATAAAATCACTAGGTACATGTCTTTGGGCATTACGCACCTAGAATTGAAGCAGTGCAAATTTAATATCGATAATTCATGGTTAACAAAAGGCAGTTGGTTGTAGGTGATTAAGTCAAAATTCAAACATATCTTTGTGGATGGAGTAGAGTAATGTAACTGTATCTATCAATTTTTATGGTTGGTTGGTCCATATGAAAGATAAAGGACACCCATATACTATGAGAACATTTATTTATTACAATCTAAGGAAATTCAAAGGAACCTTCTAATTATGGATGTTGTAAAATATTTAGAAAATAAAAAGGATTCGCTTGTGTGTATACCCATTCTTATGGGAGATCCCAAGAATGAGTATGTTTTGAGAAATGGTACCAATTTCTTTGTTGATGGAATTTGTGGAGGTTGGATTGATGATGGCTTCCCTAGGTTAGAGATGAATTGTGGTACTAATGGCAATGTAGTGGTTAATAGTGATAACGACTGTCCCTATTTCTCTAGGATGGAAGATGCAAATGTTAAATTATAGAAATAAATAATTCTAAGAAGACTGGTCAGCAAGGTTAGAAATTGTAAGAAAATTCCATCTTATGTGATAATTGAAGACATGAGATTGGAGACATGCAAAAAACTGATATTTGTGTCCTCCAAACACGAAAGTATGGAATAACTGGGATGTAACCAAGAATGAGGGAGTCATGAATGCTTCCACTATTTTCTTAGAGTGCAGAAGTGAAGAACCAAAGGCCATATATGAGTTTGCTAATAATAGTTATATTCAAATCCATGGAAAATACATTGTATGTGAACAAGATTTAGATGGATTGGAAACACCACACATGTCACCTAAAAATAGGAAGTATCCCTTTTGATAATACTTTTTATGATGATGAAGATGTTACCTATAATAGAGAGAATAAATTTGGCATAGGCATACATTTTTGCATTTCAAATTCTATTGGGAAGTCCCAAGGAAAATAACCTAGAGATGAGAGAAATTCAGTCAAGAATCCAATAAAAGGGAATATTTCTTGTGGAAATGAGCAAGGAGATGTGGGTAAAAACAATGATGCTCTTGGAATTGTTGCCTATAACCACTTTCTTCTAAGCCATGAGTATTGTGTAGAATGTGGTAGATATATTTGTGATGTGGTTGGTAAATCTCCTTATTATTGTATCCAAGTGGTATGCACTAGATGATACTTAGTGTGTAAAGGGTTAGATGCTATCTCATTTGATCATATTGAATATTGAAATAATTTTTTAGAAGCATTAAAAGATGAATTTACTAATTATGATTCACAAAGTAAACTTGGTCAAGCTAGAAATTTAAAACATTCCATTCACCAGCCATCAAAGTCATTCAAAAAATTACATTTTGGGGGTATGGAAATTATTAATAAAAAAGGAAAATACAATATCTTGGAGCAGGTTGTGGGACAAATTTCTATGAATGTTACTTGTCAACCTATAAGGGAAGACGAGTTATAAGACCAACAAAACTTTTTTCTTTCCTCACACGTTATCTTGCTAGAGAATTTGGACGAAGATGCAAACCCATCATATGTAATAAGTATCATTCACCAAGCAGGCATGGATTTTGTAAAGGTAATATATGTCTCACAACCTCAAAGTTTCTAAGAGTTTACAAGAGGCATTGTTTCCTTTGAATACAAGGAAAGCTTCCATTGCAGAATGAAAATATTATAATTAATTCTTCAAAGGGAAGGTAACAACATGTACTCCCTTTATTACCCAAGTATTGAATATAAAATGGTATTTGATTGCATGCCATTACTTTTTTAACAAACTTATATCTCTCATGTAGCTCTAGTTATTTCCCTTCCTCTCTACAGGTCTCCCATCTTTATGTCTCATAATCACCCCTTATCTAGCTCTCCACCTCTCCTTAGCCATCTAAGTCTCTCTCTCAATTCTCTCTCTCCCTCCCTCTCTCTCCCTCTCTCTCTCTCGCTCACCATCTCCCTCTCAAGCCTTTCCCTCAAGATGTGAACTTATCTCTTGCATTTCATTCTATCCCCCCCACATCTCTTTATCTCTCACCTTTTTACATGTCTCACACTCTCTCTCTCTCTCTCTCTCTCTCTCTTAGGTCTCTCCCACTCCCTCTCTCCCTCTGTCTCTCGCAACCCTATACCTTATACTCTCAACCCTTATCGCTCAAACCTTAAACCCTTAATCCCTCAACCCTTAAACCCTTAACCCTTAAAAAATTAAGCCCTTAATCCCTCATCCCTTAAACCCTCAACTCTTAAACCCTTAGTCCCTCGACCCCTAAAGCCTCAACCCTTAAACCCTTAATCCCTCAACCCTCTAACCTATATATTAAACAAGGTCAACCCTTAATTCTCAAACCTCTAGCCTATACATTGGAACCTCAACCCTATACTATCAATCTTATACCCTCAACCCTTTACCCTCAACCTTATACTCTCAACCCTCAACCCTTAAACTCTCAAACTCTTAACCCGTCAACCCTCAATTCTCATACCTCTACCCTATACATTGGACCCTAAACACTATACCTCAACCATATACCCTCAATCCTCATCGCTCAGCCCTTAAAGCCTTAATATCTCAACCTTTAAACCCTCAACCCTTAAACACTTAATCTCTCTACCCTTAAATCCTTAATCCTTCAACCCTTAAATTCTTAATCCCTCAAACCTTAAAAACCCTAAACTTAATCCCTCAACCCTATACTATCAACCCCATTTATTTGAGGAATTTTTTCATACAATGAGCACTACCTTGTCTTTTTGTCTACATTGACACATTGACAAGGTAGTGCTCGTATGAAAAATGCCTCAAAGAAATGGGGTCTCAAGGTGATGTACAACACTATGAGACCCCATTTATTTCAAGAATTTTTTTATATAGTGAGCACTACCTTGTCAATGTTACCACATTGATGCATTGACATGGTAGTGCTCATTGTATGAAAAAATTCCTCAAATAAATAGGGTTTGATAGTGATGTACATCACCGTGAGATCCCATTTCTTTGAGAAATTTTTTAATACAATCAGAAATACCTTATCAATGCTACCACATTGACAAGATAGTGCTCATTGTATGAAAAAAATCCTTAAATAAATGGGATCTCATAGTGATGTAAATCACCGTGAGACCCCATTGGGCATTTTTCATACAACGAGCACTAATCTCACTACCTTGTCACTACAGCCACATTAACAAGGTAGTAAGCTCAGTGCTTTTTGTATGAAAAAATGACTTTATAGAAATGGGATCTAAATAATGAGCACTAAGCTCACTACCTTTTTTAATGTGCCAATGTGGTAACATTGACAAGGTAGTTCTTTTTGTATAAAAAAATTCCTCAAAGAAATGTGGTCGAGCACGGTGATGTATATCACCATGAGACCCCATTTCTTTGAGGCATTTTTTGTAACGCCCCGCCACGCAACCCTAGAGGAAGTTGCAAACAACAACTTAAACAGGCTAATTTTTTTTTTTTTTTTGCTTAAGAACAATTAACATGCAAGTTCATTAACTAATGCCAACAACCTCTAAGGTTATGAGACAGAGGTTATATAGAACCTCAACAAAAAACATGATTTAAACCATGCCATTCAATTAATTAATAATTTAATCACATACATTCCAAAAGATGAATTACATCCAAGCATAAAGATAACTTTCCATTTCATTAATCCATAATTAACAATAAGATTACAACTCTCATTCCCCGAATGAGGTAAGTCCAATAACATAATAAGATTACAATTACAACTTCCACCTCGATAACAACTGAGGGGTAAAATAATACAAGAACAACTGAAATGAAATAAGACATGAACTGATACAAAAACCAACGAGCTCTCCAACTGGAAGTCTTGTCCATAAGAACATGAAGATAGAACCCAACGGATTTAGGTGCATGCCACCCAACCAAGTGGAACCCAAAGGCCCACCCCCCATGCTAGGAGATAGTAACCAGGAATCCTAGTCAAGACAATCTACCTCTAGACATAGGCTAACGTAACCAAACCAAATTGAAACAACCAATCACATGAACCTCACAAGAACATCCCAAGGTACAACTCAAGCACCATGCAAGTACAACACAAGTACAACTCTACACGGTCATGATGCTTCCAGGAATAAAGCAAAACAAGTATGTTACGAGAACCATACCACATAATCAAACACTAGCCATGGTCACATCAGGTATGTTACAGAAACCATACCCACAATAAACAAGTACCAACTATGGTCACACAAAGTGCCATCTCATAGCACATCATGAGTTACCCACTGCGGATCGTCAGGATGGTGGCCCCAAACCGATCCTTGGCCTCATACATACTAAAGCAAAATCAAAGGTCAACTGTTGTCCTATACAGAGTGTCATCACACAGCTCATCATGAGTTACCCACACTAATCGTCAGGATGGTGGCCTCAAACTGATCATTGGACCTCATACTTACTAATGTGGAATCAAATACCTTTCGTACAGACAAGATAGATGACTTTTCCATCCCATGGCCTTCTCGCTCATCCCAAGTCTAACCGAGCACTTGGTTCTATGAGTGAGGGATAATTATCTTTTTAGTGTGAAGTACTACCCAAACTCTAAGTACATTGATTTAGTTATTACTTAATTACACCACTTCTGAAGGTTACCCAATCTTACCTCTTTCGGGCTCTAGCCCCTACAAAAGCCACTCTTCTACTTGACAACACACATATAACATCCAAACATCAAGGGTACAAAGTGCAACAAACAAGGTATTACAGCCACTCCTTTCTCAGGAGGCAACCTAAGTTCCAAAACCCTCTCCAAACACTAGAGGTAACAAGGTAACAAAGTCGCTCCTGACAAGGAGGCACAACATCCGCATTTGTGGAAACCGGGTAAATAACTAATAACGTAACATGCACTACCCAAGGGATTCAAAATAGGTTGACGACATGACACAACAACCCACATATTTAAAAGACCTCATCTGGAAGACTTGTCAAATGGTATGACTCACATTTCCCAAATGGTAGCACGAACAGATCAAATTCAAAGTAAGAATTAAAATCTACTTTGGGTTCACTAAATCCATTTCCTTATCACCATTTAGTACTCTATTGCATTAAATAAATTGAATTAAATACGTCTCTTTCAGACGAACGATAAAGCTCAAATCAAATGTTTAATTAAACTAACTGCTTAAAATGATACAAAATAGAGATTTATTTTCAACCATTTAGATAACATCGTTTAAAATAAATATTTGTTTCATCTTTTCAACATATTCATTTCTAAAACACTTAACCTAACTTAATCAACCAAAATCAAATCTACTGTTCCATTAAATCCATCACTTTAAACTAAAATCCATAATTTGACTAAGAGCATTGAAATTCGAAACTCACTAATTACTTCTAAAACATGCCATTTAAACAAATCACCAATCTCCTATACAAATTAAATTAATGCCACAACAATAGCCATAAACCTTAACATCACATATAATAATATTTTAATATAAAATATTATTTAAAATATTTTAATATTATGATCTATAATATCCAAGATATTATACATATTTTATTAACAATATATATTAATATTTTAATATTATAAAATATAATATAAAATATTACTCTACATATTTTAATATTATAATTTATAATATATAAAATATTATTTATATATATTTGAATAAAATAAAGCCCAAATGAAAAAGGCCCACACGGACCTCGAGCCACGCGCCAGGTATTAGGGTTGGCCGGTCGCGGTTTTCTCTTGGCTACGGGCGGATACCACACCGAGCGACGGCATTTTATGGTGGGGCAGCTGCAGGAGGCGGCACCGACAGGTTCAACTACTACGAGCAACAGAGGGAATGGCGAATGTGGAGGAGGCAGTTGCGGTGCAGGCATAGTCGGCCACCAACAGTGGTGGCGTGGTTGTGCACTGCACAGCCGACCACCACCATTGGTGGTCGTGGCTACGCAGCCCGCGCGGGGGGTTGCTGGGTGCCGCTCCCCTCCCCGACACTTCCCATGGGGGTGGCAGTGGGGTGATCCCCCAACCCCCTCCAACCTTACTTTTTTTTTCTTTTTTTGTTAAAACAAAAACAGACTGTCATTTTTTTTATTTTATTTTTTTAAATTAAAAACCGGAAACTACAAACAAAATACAGGTCTTAACAATTTCCAAAATTTGATAATTTTTGCCAGCATAACCCCACTAAGGAGAGAATAATATAAAATATGAACACCACTATATATATATATATATATATATTGATACACATAATCCCCATTCATCCAAGCTTGAAATTTCAAACTAATTGAAGAACAAATTGAAACAAAACAGTATTGAAATAACACTTTGCAACCATTTAAAAGAATGAACCTGATTTTTTTTTTAAATGATAGCAGATCCTGATAGTGACTTGGTTCCCTCTTCAGATCCACAGGTTCTCCAAGCTTTTTCCAAAAACCCACCAAATTGAAGAATTCTTCCTCTCACTAATTCAAACTTTTTCTCAAAACTCCAAGATCCAAAATTTTGAAAAAAAAATTCAAACATAAGGATTCAACCCTAAAATCCTTCAACCACCCTCATAAATTCATCAAAACAAAAAAAAAAATAGAAGAATATCTAATTTCTTAATTTTTGAATTTCAAACTCCAAATTGACTTTTTTATGCATTTTCTTTATTTTCAATTTCAACAATTAAATAAATAACTTCAACATAGGTAAATTAACTTCTTTCAACCACATAAATTTAATCAATTAATAAATAGATTTAATCAACGATTAAATTATTTATTAATTAAATTAAATTAATAATAAAATAAATTATATTTCAACATAATTCCAGATTAAATTAATCAGAATCTTAAATGCATTAAGCCACTTAAATCACCCAATTTAACTTGCAATTTAAATAAAATCAAGGCCAAATTGAACAAAGTTAAAACAATCATAACCCGACAACACCAGACGACACACAAGACTAGGGTGACAACTTGGCACAAAATCATAGCTACTATCTCCCAATCGAACACCGTTGGGCATTGAACACGCTCCAACCTGTGAAACTAGGTGGAGTCGATGTCCTGTACCTATCAGCCTGTAAATCAAGTAAACAACATATAATATGAATAGAATAAAATACACATCGTGAAGAGGAAATCTCGGAATCGTAGGGCACTCGCAAGTGAGTGATGTGGTACCATCCTCTTCACCAATACAATAGTACTACTGACAAATCTAACATACTAAAATAATCCAAAGCATAAACATCATTAATTCGAATATCCATTTATGTTAGTCCAAAACATGCCATAAGATAACATCATATTAAAATACCATCACAACAAGGATTACATTAACGTTGCTTTATAGATAGCGACCAAATAGAAGCCGAGTACCATAGTCAAGGTACTAACAAAAAGTACAAAAAAAGATAACAGAACATTGTTCAACCAAAATGCAAAACAGAGGGGTATTACATTTTTCATACAATGAGGGTTTAGGGTACAAGATTGAACGTAGGTTTTAGAGTTTATTCTTATGTTTAACCTGGACAATGTTCAAGGTATAGGTTATAAGGTTGAGGTTACAGGGATGAGGTTTGAGGGTGTAAGGTTTAGGATTTATGATATTTGATATAGGGTTTGGGATATTAAGAGAGAGGGTGGTATGGAGAGAGAGACCTATGATAAAGAGAGAAGTAGATCAAAAAGGAGGAAGGTGGGGAGATTGAGAGATAGGAGTTAAGTAGGGAGGGAGGGAGAGGTAGATAGAGAGAAGTAGAGAGGGAAGGTGGGTGGGATTGAGGGAGGGATGGAAAGGGGGAGATAGATAATATTAGAGAGGGAATGAGGGAGGGGAGGGGAGAGAATGGTGCTTGATAGAGAGTAGAGATGGATGAAAAGAGAGAGAGGAGGAAGGTGGGGAGATTGAAATAGAGGGAGAGAGAGGGAAGAGTGGAGGAGGGAGGGAAAGGTATATATGGAGAGAGGGATATAGAGAGAATTATATTGGCAAGGAGATATGGCGAGGGAGATGTAGAAAAAGAGAATGATGAGATAAAGAGTAGAGATGAAAGAAGAGAGTGAAATAAATATGGAGAGAGAGAGGATGACAGTTAGGAGATTGAGAGAGGGAGAGATTGGGAGAGAGAGAGAGAGATAGAGAGGGAAGGAGGGAGGGAGATGTAGAGATTGAGAGAAAGAGATAGAGATAAGTATATATAGGGAAGGAGAGATATAGAAGGGGCAAAAGGGAGGGAGAATTGGAGAAATAGATATATAGAGAGGAGGGAGGGAAGTGATATTGATAGAATGAGAGATGGAGAGAGGGGGGTAGGAGGAATGTGGAGATATTAAAAGAGAGGAGTGAGGTAGATATGGATAGGTTAGATAGAGAGAAGTAGAGAGCGAAGGTGGGTGGGAGGAAGGAAGAGAGAAGTGATATATATATATAGAGAGAGAGAGAGAGAATTAAAGGGGTAAGGAGGGAGGGAGTGAGAGATATTGGTGGGATAGAGAGAATTATATAGGGAATGAGAGAGAGGAGGAATGTGGGGAGATTGAGAGAGAGGGAGAGAGAGGGAAGGAAGGAGGGAGAGGGAGATATGGAGAAAGAGAGGGAATTATATAGGGAATAAGAGATAAAGAAGAAGTAGAGAGAGAGGGAGAGAGAGAGAGAGAGAGAGAATGATGAGATAGAGATTAGAGAGGGAAGGAGAGAGTTAGAGATCAAGATGGGGGAGGGAGGGAGAGAGTGTGTGAGAGAGAAACACAAAGTGAAGGAGGAGGGTTGGGAAATTGAGATGGAGAGAGGGAGGGAGAGAGAGGGAATATGGGAGGGAGAGGTAGAGATGGAGAGAGAGATCTAGAGAGAATTATATGGGAAAGAAGAGATAGAGAGGAGG
Source organism: Sequoiadendron giganteum (assembly GCA_007115665.2). NCBI lineage: Eukaryota > Viridiplantae > Streptophyta > Pinopsida > Cupressales > Cupressaceae > Sequoiadendron > Sequoiadendron giganteum. The sequence continues at coordinate 300,161,913 of CM021100.1, read as the reverse complement.
AGGAGGATGAGGGAGGGAGGATTAGAGGGAGAGGGAGAGGTAGGGTAGGAGAGAGAGGTGAGATAGAGAGAGGGATGGAGAGATAGAGAGAAGTAGAAAGGGATAGAGGGAGGGAAAGAGGGAGAGAGAAGTGTGATAGAGATAATGAGAGAGAGATGGGGGAGTAGGAAGGAGGAGAGATTAAGAGAGAGAGAGATAAGGGAGGGTGAGAGATAGGCCGAGAGGGATAGGTTAGATAAATAGAAGTAGAGAGGAAAGGTGGGTGGGATGTAGGAAGAGAGAGAGGGAAGGAGGAAGGTGGAGAGATTTAGAGATAGAGGAGGGAGGGAGAGAGAGGTATATGGATAGGTTAGATAGATTGAAGTAGAGAGGGAAGGTGGGTGGGAGGAATAGTGAGCGTGAGATAGAGAAAATTAGAGAGGGAAGGATGGAAGAAGGAATAGAGGGAGGGATGGAGGGAGAGAGAGAGAGGTGAGATAGATAGAATATAGAGGGAAGGAAAGAGTATGAGAGAGAGGTCTAGAGAATAAGGGATAAATAATGAGTGTGATAGAGTGATATAGGATGATACAACTTGTTGATTACAGAAATTTGACCTCCTAATTACTGATATTTGACATGTTGATTACTGAAATTTGGCTATCTAAAAAATTGTAACATCTTCAAAAAGCTAGAATTTGAATTATAACTCCTAGAGATCTGAAACCAACCTAAAACATCTTGAAACTATATACAAGAAAAAGAGAAGAAAGAAATGTCAATGTAGACCAAAACACAAATTTATTATAATGCACTCGTGTTTTGGAAATGTTTTCTTGATTTAAATAATGCATAAATTTTGAACTCGAAATGCACATTTTTTTGAAATTTAAACCATAACACGAGTTTTTTATAACATGCTCATTTAATGGTTTGGTAATGATCAATCCTAGGGTTGGTCACTACCAACCCATAACACGAGCCATTTTTACTATAATGTGCTTGCATTTTTTCTATTTCAAGATGAAAAGGTAAATTGGCTACTTTTTGGTCCCTCATTTTTTTTACTTACCCTATGTACTTTTCCATATTTAGTTTGGCATTCTTCCATGTTAATGATAGAATGATATTTCTGCCATTTATCTCATGTGGAAGCTATTTTGTCTTGCAAGTGATCCTAGGGTGTTTGAGAAGTTAACCATAAACTCCTACATGGTATGAAAGCTTCGGTGGTGTAGACTTCTTTCCAAATCTGAGGGACCAATCTTGGCATGAAAGTTTTGTTGGGTGAGAGTCGAGGTCTTAAGAACATTTCCATTGAATCCAAGCTGTCAAAGTAAGTCAATATTTACTTTCATTTCATCAAAATTTGACATATTTTTTCAAATCTACAAGGGTTTGATGCAAGTCATTTTTATTGGAGTTGTTTTCATTTTATCCTTAGAATTCCACCTTCCACTCATTTGTAGGAAAATAATTCTTGGGTTTTGTGTCCAAGATCAAAATATCATCTGGGTATCTTTTTAATTATATATATATATATAAATTGAGAAAATCTTGTAGAAATGGCTATCAAATAGCTCAATGTGGCTATTTTTCCTACAAGTGAAGTTTATTTTTCCCAAATCGCATATTTTACTTTTTGGATTGAAAAATGATTTCTGGTTTTTGTTGGTAGGATCAAAATATTATTTATATATCCATTATTTTTTGCATGTAACAAGTAATTTTCTTAGAAATAAAATCAAAAGGGTCATGTCTGCATTGTCAGTTGACACAACTTATCCATTTTTACAAAAATTCATAACTTGAGCATACAATGGACCTATTTTCCAAAAACTTTATATCATCGAAAAGCTAATTCTTCCCTCAACTAGATCTAATATTTTTTTCCATCATGGGAGTAGATCTAAACATTCATTAGTGCATGCATTATTTCTTTTTTTATGTGCATTAGGTTTGTATTTTCTCTGCACTTCATTTCAGTTCTAGATCATTTATCAATCAATTGTTGCTTCATAGATTCCAAAGTTGTGCCAATTTGAGAGTTTTCTACTATTCCTTGGAATTGATTCTACTATTTCTTTATCATGATTCTAACCTAAGTCCATGAGTAACTCTAATATGGTTTCTAACAAACAAAATTATATTTCCTTGCTTGTCGAATTAAGGATTCTAGTGTTACTCTATGCAGTGTACTTCCAATGCTTCTTTGTAGCAGGTTATCTCATTATGGGAGGGTTGTATGATATCTCTTATCATCATTTATATGGATATATATTGATTGGATTTGTAATAGATATCATTATTTTATTTATCTCTCTTTTGGGGAAGAGTTTTGTCCCACTGGGTTTTCTCCCTTTCTCCATTTACAAAAGATTACATTTGCATTATATATGGGTACCTAACATGTCCTCGTAGCTGAGACCCATCATTGCAACTTTGTATAATAATCTTCTCTCTAAGTTGCACTTAAGGGGGGTTGTTGGTGTGAATAAATTTCTTGTACCTATTTAATTCATTCACTAGGGACTTAGGGGACTTATTCACATGTTAAGTGTAGAAAATCCAAATAATCAACATCATGCATCTAGATCCCTCACTAATTAACATCCAATTCTTCTAATAATAAATTAAAATAATTTAATGATTAATTCCCTAGCTTCATCATACTTAATTAAATTAAATAAATTATTTAATTAAGTCCTTAAGTTATTCTTATTTGATTCAATAAATCAAAATGATTTAAATAAAAAACTCCTAAAATCCTTCAAGTTAATTAATCTGAATTAATTAACCTCTAATCATAATCACCCATTCTCTAGATTTTGACTCAACTTGAGTCAAATCTAAACTCTTAACTAACCCACCCACTTGCACAATAAATCAATTTATTTGATTTATTATTTCATTTAATATCCCTCAACATGGCATAAAAGGAGAATATTCTTCCAAATTTTAAAAATCCCTCCAAAGGACTTGTCCTCCAACTTGGAATTTATGAGCTCTTACATGTCTCTTACACAAGTCAACTTGGCATTAACTCTCTCCTTTCATCCCCCCTAAACATGTCATTTCATCAAACTTCAAATTTCAAACTGGCACATTGACAAAAATGTGCACAACCTTCCTCCATTGACATATTGACAAGTGGCATATTGTCATTGGCTCATGAATTATCCCACATTCATCCAGATCCTTCAATCTCCCAACCTTGAATCTATAAATGCAAAGTATTTCTACAACACAACTACACAACTTGAGGCACAATCACATGCATTTGCACTATCATCATTTAAGCTTATCAGGGATTGGGAAAGGGCTCTCTTTTCACATCAAGGAGCACCAATCCCCCTATGTGGTTGAGGTTTGGTTCATTTTAGATAAGTTTGTATGCTTGTAAGCCTTCTTTGTATGTTTTATTATCATATTTTCTTATCTTAAATGTGATCATGGATTTCATAGGGAGCACTATATTTGCCTTGTTTAAGCTAATGTTAACATGTGTCTTTGTTTGAGCAAGATTGTAGGTTAGTGCTCACATTCTGGCGCCCACCATGGGGTAGAAATAAAAGATCTTTATTTTTGTTCACCTCCATTTCATGCATTATGAAGGACTATAAATGTCTTTTTTTTGTACATATATTTTCAATTCATGTGAGATTGTAAAACCTTGATTCTTTTGATTAAGTATGGATTAATGGTCTAGATGGGGCTGTAAAGCCTTTGCTTTTGAAAAATCTATGTTTTTTTGGATATACCCATTGCAGTCAACAATTTAGAAGTGACTGGAGGCATTGCTTCATAGTCCCGTATTTCTTTCAATGGATTTTCATGTTTCTTAAGATATCTTTAAGTAATAAGGTGTATGGTGCAATCCTAGCAGCAATACCTTGATTTTAATAATGGCCTTTAATATCCCTATTTCTCATGCAACCACAGGTCGTCCATGATATATATTGCTTGTACACAATACCAATGACATTTACTACCTAAGTCCCACAGCCTATTCACTTTATTGTAGAGAAAGTAAACCTAGTTTAGCAGTCATTAAATTCACAACTAAAAGCTCAGTAGAATATAAAATCTTTTGCAGATGTAGAAGTTTATTAGAGCTAATTTTATATCGATTAATGCATTCAATAGTTGTAGATTTCCCAATCGATTAGTCGATAGATTTTCTGGGGGCTGAGGGAAATAGAATACATAGTCAATGAATTCTTTCATCAACAATTTGATTCAAAAGAAACATGTAAGGTGATCCACATTTATTCTAACATTTATCTATAGGTTTATTCCAAGAAGGCGCGGGTTTACTCCAACAAAGGCAACATTTGAAATCTAGCATTGTGAATCTTAAATGCTACTCTTCCAATTCTTTGTTTGTCTAATATCAATTAATACGTATATTGGAACATACAAGTCTTTATTTCTACTATCGTTATTGTTGTCTTACAGGAATGTAAAGTCTTGCACATCTGGCTAAACCACCAATGATCAATAAAATGTCAAATCTTTGGCAAGTAGGGTCAGCATCGCATTTAGTCTGTAGTCAAAGCACAGGAAGGTGGGGACATTCTTGCAGTCTTACACCACAATAACATATGAATGACGTGGGCCCTGCAAAGCAAAATTAAGGAAATGGCAGTCAAGATTGCGGATTTGGGCAAGAAAGATACGGTCCATAGCTACAGGATTACTGATAATGAGATTGAGGGCTTAAGAATCAACATCAAAAATATTGCTAAATAGAACCACAGAATAGCAAGACGCAATGCAATAATTATCAACACTATGACCGAAAAACTTGATAAAGCCCAGCAGGGTTCCTTGGTGGTGGATCTTGATGACACTGAAGAAAAAAGCCAAGAAACTGATGGTGGTATATCTAGAAGAACCGGAGCTAATTTGAAGTGAAAGGCTCCCTTAACCCCGAATATGGTGTAGAATTTCAAACAGGGGGTCATTGATATGCAGGAGTTGGAGGCAGAGACTGAGACTGTCCTTCGGTCTCTGAAATAATCCTGTGTTCTTCTGCTGTCTTTTTCTTTTTGACCCTCCTGGTCTTTTTTGTCCGATTGCTGCTATTTTTTGTTGGGCAGCTATTTTTTTTTGGTGGACCATTGGTGGTCCTTTCTCTATCTTGTAAACTTTCTGGTTTCAGGTCCTTGTAAAACCCGTTTTACCCTTTTATCAAAAACACATGAATGACGTGAAAAAAAACTGGTGAGTAAAATAGAAATTTTGAAATTAGAAGTTGGGTTGTGGATAATTCGTCACCCTATAGATCACAGTTGGTGCACCTCACATAGGGTTGAAGTCTAGTGTTTATAGTCTTACATGCCACTACATTTATCACTAGGAGAGAATGAATTTTAAAAAGGCCAGTAGACAAGAAAAAAATCATCAGCTTTAGTAGGAAGTTTTCATATGCAACAGTTAGTACATTATTTTGTTTCATCTCATTGAGAAGATAAGTATACATGATGCTAAAATGTCTCCATTTGAGGATCTCATCTTTTGGATCTGATATAAATGTATAGATTGAATAGGGCTGATTTATTTGGGCTCGTGTTTTCTTGCAAAAAGCGGTTGGTGTGATTAGAAAGGAGGACATTTACTTGAGCAACAATACATTTATATCTATTACTTATTTCTTGTGTGAATGTGCTGACCAATATTTTATCAGATTAAACTCTGCAAAATCATAGCATATTACTTGATTGGTGCGCCAGGGAAGGTGAAGTAAATCGTGGTTATATGACATCCAGCTAATGCATTTTTTTCAAAGGCTTTCATAATATATCATAAAGTTACCTTGCCTATCAAATTTCTAGTCTCTCTGTTCTGTTTGTGATTTATGACTGCTTAAGTTATTCATCTCTTATGCTTTGATCACGTTGGATTTTTTTTTTACATCTGTAACACTAGCCTGAAGTACCCAAAGGTGATATTGAAGACTTAACGTTTAGAGGTATGTGCGGGATCATCATGGAAAAAAAAGGCCCTTAAGTGGCAAAAAATTCAAAAAAAATCAGAGTCAAGCAATTTGATGTAAAAATTTGAATATGTTATCTATATTATTTCAAAAATATGTAAGAATAGAATTTTTAGCAAATTGAATTTAGTTTCTAAACTACTAGGTTTATTTTTTATTTTAAAAAATCTATTTGGTGAAAATTTGAAATTTCAATGCAGTAGTACTTAAATTTCAGGGAAAGAATAAGAAGTAGGTGTATGTCTGACCACCCTAACCACAATAAAATGATAATATTTTTTTATGAGATTTTATATATAATTAGAGGACATGTCCCGATGTGATGCATATTTTTTTGTAATTTTTTTCCATGTAAATAATCAATTATGATTTTTTATTACAACTTTTAAAAATTATAAAAACTTGTATGTCTGACCACCTTAACTTGGTCAAAACTTCATGAAATTCAATATTCTTTTTTTTAATCCTATAGTATGAAAACCATACAATTTGACACATGTTTTGGATTAAAAAAATGTGATACTGTTTAAAAGGTATGTAGATGTTTTTCAATCAGCCTATCAATCAGGACTTTATTCGTAATTCAAATAGAAAATGAATAATAATTATTTATTAAACTCAAAGTAAAGCATAATTTATATTGGTGGAAATTTGAGAATATCCTTTAAAAACCCTTTTCGTTTCATCAATTTTGGGTAAAAAAAATTCGTCAGCCACATACCCATCATATTGCCACTTTTTGGCCCATCATGATCCTACACATACCCTTACCACTGAATTACCCAATGGCAATATTGAATTACAAAACCCGTGTGGTCAGAAACACCCACTGTAATGATATGAAGAAACCATAGGAGGCAACAATGAAAGTTGTAAAGATTGTGTAGAGCCATGTCCTTGGTGCGCATAAGACTCACAAGCATCTAGTGGTGATGTAGTTACTATAGAAGGTTGTGTTAAAAAAAATCAAACAGCTATGTGTGGTATTTAGAAGGCAGTTACACGTAGAATGAGGGACGCCAATTCTGAAAGAGCGTTGTTGTATTTTCCTATTGCAGTCGAGAAAGGCCAATAATCCTCCTCGAGCAGTGTGGACACTAAAAATTATCCTCCTCGAAAAAAGCATTTTTTTTTATGATCGAAAGATATACTCTAGATTGCAAATTGATTGACTCTATCTTGTTTATATTTTTTTTTATGATTGAAATTTATACTCCAAATTACAAATTGATTGACTCAATCTTGTTGTGGTCACTTACAGGTACTGAATTTTTTCCACTGAGAGTGCAAGCTATGGGAGCAGTCTGAGGGAAGATAGAGATCTTTCCATAAATATAATGTCCACGTTAGTTTTGGAAAGAGAGTGAATCAAATATTTAATTATTTTATTGCTTTAGTGTCAAGTAGAGCAATTGATTTAATAATTTACAAGCAATCAATCAAGATCCCGCTGCATGGAGGTCATTTCATGAATTAGTGGTGTCATTTTACTAAGCTAATGGTGACACCTAATAACTGTAACTTGTAGTTTTCTGAATTTAATGTTTGTTATTTAAAGTTTCTTATTGGTTTGGTGATTGACTGCTTTACTTGGCATTAAATTTTCCTTCTTCAATTCTCTGACAAGCTTGCGTAACTAGGTCTTGAGGGAAAAGGCTTTTTATCTAAATGCTTTGTTGTCTTAACCAACTTGGGTCCTCTTATGGTCATATTGATGTCTTAATCAAGTACGCTTCATCTACGATAACGAAGTTGTTATCTTAATGACGTTTTACCTTATGCAGATCTTTAAATAACAAAAGACAAATCTAGTAGGATTTTGCAGATCTAGAAGGCTTATATGTGCAGATTAACACTGCTATGGAAAGCAAATTCAACATACATTTAATCTGATTTTCCATTACTGTAAGATTTTTTGGGATGGAGTCTATCGATTAACTTTGATCAATTCTTCATGCTAAACTATAAATTTGATCTTGTTCGCATCAAGGTTGATAAATCAAAGAAAATTTGAGTTGGAAAATTGAGCATTGAACTTGAAATCAACAAAGCATTTTTAAATACTTAGAGATTCCATTTCATGCTTTTGTTTCTGTTTTAGGACAACTCACTTTCAATTTGGGTTTGAAATCAATCATTGATTTGATCTTTTCAAAGTTGGATTAAAATTGAACTTTAGAAACTTACTAAATTTCAATTTGGGTTCTAAAAATTTGACAAACAACTCTCACATTTTGATTTTGGGGGCTTAAAAAGAACTCATTTTCTTCTTTGAAGATTAAAATGAACATGTTCTTTTATGTCTTGTAATCTTTTTTACAAAGTAATTTCATTTAAAAAGGTGTATGCACTTCTCTTGCACTTCACGATGATCTTGAGAATAAAAAGTCTTTTTAATGACATTAAGTTGCATAAAATATTGCCTCCACATTTCAATTTGGGTACCTAAAATTTGAACAAAACTTGTCTAGTGTGAGAAAAAGGCATTGCAAGTGTTCTCTCTTTGTTCATGCAAATAAAGATGATCAAACTATGAATGCACTTACTTGCTATTGTACACCTTTAGAGAGCCTGCCTTGGTGGGAAAAAGACTCACCCCAAGGGAACGACTAAAACCGGTAATGAGTTAAACGCCAAGCTATTCCCAACTGGTATACAAATTCGAATGGTGAGGAAAGTTCATCATTATAGGACCTCCTACAGACAAGTAGGTGATACTCTTTATATGATTTTATCTTGCCTCTCATGTGGCCTTTTGAATGGGTACCCTGATTACGAACCAATTTGTGTAGAGGCCAAAATCCTAATCTATTTTTTGGTGCAAAAGGTCATGTCCTTTGAAGCCGCCCCACATATACATGTGATTCTGTTGTAGAGATGAAAAGTATTCCATTGTAGATTCATGGGTATTGATGCTTGGCTGACCCAAGAAGTGTGTGTCATGGAGGGGAGCCAGTGTGGTCAAGCATCTAATCATTTGCACTGAATATGTGCAGCTGGATTTATCCAAGAGGGAACCCAGCAAATATTGTCTTTTATCCATAAGATTGTGTATTTTCTTGAAATCAAAACACTTTTCCTGCTCGAAAACATTGGAAAAATAAACAATCAACATGATCATCAAATTTCAAACCCTTTAGGGGAATCAAATACCTTTGAATAATTTAAGTACTCATGCTTGCCCTAGGGATTTCATCCTTAGAGGCTTCTAAGTATTTTGACTTAATCACAATTTTCTCTCACTAAAGTCAACATTAGGGAACTATTTCCTTTATTTTCTCAATTTCCACATGATGGACCTTGTGGAATGAAAAGGAATTGGGACATAGACATTCAGTTTGAAAGGCTAATCAAGAAGTGGATGTGGTAAAAAATCAAGTCATTAACCAAGATAAAATCAATTGAACCCCACACATGTGTTGGTTTATCTTTTGTCTTACAGTCTTTTGAGAAAACATTGGTCTTTTGGTTTGAATTACTCTTAGGGAAAAGCATGTTCTTCAAAACCTTGGTCTTATAAACAAGTCCCTCTTAGGTTCATTTAGGATCAAAATCAATCACTCTCACCCATCCCCCAACCATCAAACATCATCTCATTAACAAACTCTTAGAAACTTTGAAAACATCATTCATGCTAGACTTCTAGGAAAACTCAAAATCACTTTGTTTGACTTAACATACTTAGTCAAATTATCCTCTTGTGTACAATTTTACTCTAGAATATAACACAACTTCCTAGGGTTTACAAGTTCATTATCCAAAATTACCTTGTTTGACTTAACACACTTAGTCAAACTATCCTCTTGTGTACGAGTTTACTCTAGGATAACACAACTTCCTAGAGTTTACAAGTGCATTATCACTTTGTTTGACTTAACACACTTATTCAAACTATCCTCAATCAAAATCCAATCAAATCAATTCTTAAAGTCTAGCATTGATTCAAAGTTCCTAAAATTTTAAACACCCATATCATTCACCTCTTTCATTCTTCATCTCATCATTGGTCCTAAATTCCTTAGAGATTTACTTTCACAAAAAATTTAAAACACAAGAAGAACATGGAATATAAATTTTCTTCATACATCATGAGTAATCCAAGTCAACCAAAATATCCAAGTCTCGCAATTCCAATTGATTATCAAAACTCACATTTGTACAATACGTACATGGGATCAATATCTCCTACAAACATCAATGGTACAATGAATGTGAATATGCCCAATCTAAATGTTGGACCACCTCTCCTGATGGTAGATTTAAATAAAATTCCAAACCTACAAATCTATCAACCAAACAATCAATTCATGAGTCTTCTTCTAAACAAAATTATCCCACCAAATCCGTACATGCCAAATGTGACTGTACCAAATCAGAGCTTACCAAACATAAATGTATCAAATCCATACTTGGTGAACTTTGGGATAGATGCGATTGCAAATCAAAGCAATGTTGTTCAAAATCTAGGTAATATTTTGACAACTCAATGTATTGATCCAAGTCAAGGTAACCCCAAGCAAAATCAAAGTTACCTAAATCCAAGCAATGTGTTTCCTAATCACAACAAAGTTCAATATCAACCAATAATGCAAAATCTAAACATCATACCAAATCAAAACATTTCTCAAGATCAATCCATCCATGATTCCATGCCAATTATGCTTGGTCAAGAACCAAGTGAATGATATCGAGAATTTCAACATCAAATCTTGAAAAACAAAATTACTACACTCAAAAAAAAAAAAAAATCATTGATTCATATCACCAAGAGACATCTCCACCCCAAAATCAATGCACTCTTCCATTGGTTGAACCATGTCATAAAAACATTGAATTTTCCCCCCAACCACATCAAGAGCAATATATCCAATATCAAGAGCTTGGATATCAACAAAATCAACAACAAACTCAATCATCCCATCTCAAAGATCAGTCATCACATCTCAAAGATCAATCAAAACTACCCATCAAAGAACACCTTGAAGATGTTTCCATCTCCTTCGAAGATCAAATTAAAATGTATCAAGAGTCACTTTTCAATTATGATCAAAATCCACCAACAATGATCCAATTAAATAAATGTCAACATTACTTGACCTTATGGTTGAAGACATTGGCAAGCTCTCTGCCATAATTGTTGAAAACAATGTTCAAGATCTCTCCATCAATGAACACATTGAATATTTTTCTACCCCATCCGATGATCAACTCACCATACATCAAGAGACACTTTTTAGTGATCTATTTCAAGGAGTTTTGATTCTATTTGATCCTATTGACATAATCCACTATTCATTGACCAATGATCATGTTGAGAATGTCTCTACAACACCTAATGAGTTAGAGAAGATATCTCAATAACTTATTCCAAAGCATGATCAACATCTCTCACCAAGGTCTAGCAATGGTCCTTCCCAAGACATATTGACCTCCTTCGACCTCATGGTTGCGAATAGTAAAAGAATATTTGACTCCACACTTTATCCAAATCCACTCAAAAATTAAGAGGATATTGATCCACTTCCCATTCCTAATGAAGATATTGAAGGACCCTTTGTAGTCAATCCATCCTTTGAAATTGACCCATGTCAAGAACTTGATCCAAATCATGTCGAAAGCAATTCCAACATTAATCAAGATCAAGAATTCATATCTCCAAGATACTATAATGATCTAATGGACACTCCCCTATCTATACAAGATGCCGCAAATGATGACCATATCCATATATCACATACCCCTCCATCTACCCATGAGATGCTTTCTTTGGATGGGTAGGTAGATGATCTTCATTCAAAAAAAGAGTCTCATACTCTTGACATAATTACCAAGGAACAAGAGTCTCCTACTCTTAACATTAGTACACATGACCAAGATGTAGAAAAATCTAGAGACATAGCAGAAATAGATCATGAAGAAGGCTCCTATGGAAGTCGTGAATTAGAAACATCCTGAGAAATGAGTCAAGAGGAATAATTTTATGTGGACATTTAATCATCAACACCTCTTGAAAAATCATTACAATCTAATATTTCACAAACTCAAGCCAAAGATATCAATCAAGAATTCATCCCATATATGGAGGATCCTATCACTTATAAACTTGGATCACTTACCTTTCTTAGGGAAAGCTATCTCATCAATAAAGAAGCTATCACTTTTTAATATCCACCATACAGAAGAGAAGGATTAGCACCTTGTTTCCAAGGTAAATAACATCCTGTTACAAATAAAAAAATTGAGCAGATAATTATCAAGGCAAAATATTAGGTCTACATGAACAAGGTATCCTAGAACTAGGGAAGATTATTGGAAATCCTAAGCATCAATGCCTTGGTTATTCGAAAATCAAGGGATATAAACATATCAGTCTACCTCTATAATAATAGGGGCAATGTCGTCTCAAGAAAACCTCAACATAGGGAGCACGAAGAATCCTTATGATGAAACCAATGACAATACTACAACTTGCCATGCGACGAATCTTCATCCAACCATCACCCCATCCATGAATTGGGACCAAAGTCAAAAGAAGGTTTTGAATCAAAGCACAAAGAACGTTATCAAAGAAAGAGAAGCTAAGAAGCATATCGGACAAATCAAATATATATGGATACCAAAAAATACAAAGAAAGATGATCCATATCAAACTCCATTAGTCAAGGAAACTATGGGGCAAAATCAAAAATGGAATAGTATCCATCAAAGATGCCTGTAAAGGAAAAATCAGGCTTCTCAAGCAATAGACAAGGTATATCAATCTGTTGGTGCTAATTCCATGCACACTTATCCATCCATCATTGCTCATCCTCTTAAGTTTAGAGAGTCGAACGTTCCAAACTATCAACCAATCCATCTTTTATTCCTAAACACACTCCATCCAGGCCTCCACACATGATATTCAATTCTCACATTGACCATGTATTGGTAGAAACCATTCATCCTAAGGATTTAGAAGGCACTCTATCACGATGTGTGCACAAAGACAAAGTTAACCTTGGTATCAACAAAGCAAATCAGGAATCTCAAAAGTTGCATTCAAGTGCACATATCTTGGCAAGGCAGCTTCTTCAAGCAAGATATCGATGGCACATTTTCACAGAAGCATCTACATCGATGATATCAGGTGGTTCAGCATGAGCTTTGAATCTTTCAGTAAAAAAAATATATATATAAAAATATAAAAATCAAAAAAAAAAAAAAGATTGAAAACACTAAAGAAAAAAAAAATTCTTCTAGTGAAAACCACTTTGGTGGCACGTTGGGCAAGTACCATGATGAAAACCTGGAAAACAAGCATCATGTGTAGAATCGAGCATCTGCATGCACCGGTTCAGTTGAAATCATCTTATCACATCCATAATAAAACCAACATTCCCTCCATCTTATATATAATAAACCCATTCATCCATGAACCATTTGCCATCTATCCACCTTACCTTGATTTTTATAAAATATTAGTGCACACTTTGTACTTGTTTATGGTAAACATCTTGACATGGGTCATTTTCATTGATACTATCTAATCCAACATTATCTGAGCCTTGAAGCATTATCCAAATGAGCATCCTCTATTCAAACAACTTATCTTATCAAAAGATAATCCTTTTCATTCTTTGCATGCTTACCATATCCATCCATCCATACATATATCCAAGAATCCATCCATGGCCTTTCAAACATTGCTAAACACTGGAGGCAGATGTTTACATCTTCATTCAAGAATAAATCTTGATCTATGTCCTCCAACTGATGTGGTGATATGAACATTGGAAAACATGAAATCAAATTGGTCAAGCATTTGTGAGCCAAAAATCCAAATCACTAGCTCATGGAATATTTTAACGAGAAGATATTCCTTGTCATGCTTTATCTTTCATCAAACATCAATCCAAACAATCAATATCAGTCACATCTAATTTGTACGTTAGTGTCACATCAAATCATCAAAACAATTTTGTTCCAAATCAACCTTCAAAATTCTGATCAATCGAATCCAACCAATTCATCATCTCGGGATATCCTCCCGATCCTTGTGTTGCTTAAACACTATCCTTGCATTGTTGTGTATCCTCAACAATGTTATCATCATCAATCTTGATCAATCAAAATCCAACCAATCCATCATCTCGGGATATCCTTCCCAATCCTCTTGTTGCTTAACACTATCCTTGCATTGTTGTGTATCCTCAACAATGTTATCATCACAAATCCATCAATCTCATCAATCAACCCTAGCTTGGTTTTCAAAAAAAATCCCAAAATAGAGTACTGATATCATATCCATATCCAAATCATCAAAATTATGCGAAAATCCAAAAAAATCTAAATCATATCAAAATCCAAAAACATCTCAAAAAGTCAAAAACATGATATCTAAACTGTCGTCTCTGAGCTTAAACTTAGGCAAGGCTAATCCTTGATTGGACCCTAAGACACAAAATCCAAAAACATTCATAAAATCTCATAAAAAAAACCAAAAATTAAAACAGCCTCAAAACATTCAAAAAACACCAAAAACATCCAAATATTTGAAAAACCTCAAAATGGTGCACCCGTCTCACCTCACTTTCACCTACAATAAATGTCACTCATAATAAATCATCGTCGCCTTCATCCTTTGGTAAGGCAGTCAAAAGCAAGTCTAGCAGGTTCAAAAGTCTTAATTCTAGGTTAGTAAGTCAGCAAGTTGGTCAACTCAGAGTATCAATAGCTTATCAACCAATCAATCTCATTGCCACCTAATCACAACATGTCCTAGGAATGTGACCTTCCTTTGATTGACATCAACATCAGGTATCACCGTATTTTAGTCTTTGGCTAGCGATACAAAGAATATTAGCTTGTTTATTTACTTTATCTTGGTCTTTTTGACTTATCTTATTGTGCTCATTTCGATGACTTCTCGATGATATCCAAACAAAGGGATTTAGAGAGAAAGGAATGGGGCAATGATCATTATCTTTTAATCTGTTTTGTTTGTTGGATATTCTTGTAAACTGACCTTGGTGAATACTTGCTTTATTAGGTATGTATGGAAGGTGTTTTGAATAGCTTGTTGACTATTGCATTGATAGGTTACGCCTTTCCATGCTATGGTCTAAGATGTTTGAAGCTTCTGATGTACATCCTAATAAGGTTTTCGTATGTTAGGTGTGAACAAGAATACTCCTATCTGATTACCGAGTCAAATTCCATCACACTAGGTGCAACGCCATCCTGGTTCTTTATACCTTGATGCATTGTACCAATGTGTGTTATCAAACATAAGGAAAGTTATGATATTTATCTCTCCCATCCCTGGATAAGCAATACATCATCATTCATCGTCATATCTAATAAATTCTTGAAGACTAATGGACTTGTTAGACTTCTGCATCTTCTTGGATTCAAGGCTTCATCCCTCTCATTCTTCTATCCTCTTCCATGCTAACATAAGTATCACTTCATCAATACATCCATCCTGCATCTGCGCTCTCATCCTACATAATCACGTCATATCGTCATAGGACAACATCATCCATCTCATATATCTTCATGCATTGCATAATCATTTAAGATGTTTAAAATAATATAGATTTTTTATTCTAAGCATCTTACAAACATCTCATTTGCATCATCATTTAAGTTGTTTAAAATAATATAGATTTGTTACTCTAAGCATCTTAAGAACATCGCATCATCATTATCATATAGATCATATAGTCTAACCATCCATACATCCATTTTGAACCTCTTTGTCATGATATCAACCTCAAATTGAACTTCTCGCTCAATCTCACGAGGGGGCAATGTAGTAACGTACTTCTTTCTGCTAAAGCATCCAAAAAAATCAAAATTTTTTTTAATTTCGATTTTGGTGGGATCATTCTTTGAACTAATGCAACAAGTACATTGCTTTAAAGAGGGGAAAAATGTAGACACTCAAAATAATCAACATCATGCATCTAAATCCTACTCTAATTAACATTCAATTCTTCTATTAATCAATTAAAACAATTTATTGATTAATTCCCTAGCTTCATTGTACTTAATTAAGTAAATCAAATTATTTAATTAAGTCCTTAAGTTCTTATTTGATTCAATAAATCAAAATGATTTAAATCAAAAACCCCTAAAATCCTCCAAGTTAATTAATCTGAATTAATTAACCTCTAATCATAATCACCCATTCTCTAGCTTTTGACTCAACTTGATTCAAATCTAAACTCTTAACTAACCCACCCACTTGCACAATAAATCAATTTATTTGATTTATTATTTCATCTAATTTCCCTCAACATGGCATAAAAGGAGCATATTCTTCCAAAATTTGAAAATCCCTCCAAAGGACTTGTCCTCCAACTTGGAATTTATGAGCTCTTACATGTCTCTTACACAAGTCAACTTGGCATTAACTCTCTTCTTTCATCCCCCGTAAATATGTCATTTCATCAAAATTCAAATTTCAAACTAGCACATTGATCAAAATGTGTACAACCTTCCTCCATTGACATATTGACAAGTGGCATATTGTCATTGGCTCATGAATGATCCCACATTCATCCAAATCCTTCAATCTCCCAACCTTGAATCTATAAATGCAAAGCATTTCTACAACACAACTACACAACATGAGGCACAATCACATGCATTTGCACTACCATCATTTAATCTTATCAGGGATTGGGAAAGGGCTCTCTTTTCACATCAAGGAGCACCAATCCCCCTATGGGATTGAGGTTTGGTTCATTTTAGATAAGTTTGTATGCTTGTAAGCCTTCTTTGTGTGTTTTTATTATCATATTTTCTTATCTTAAATGTGATTAGGGATTTCATAGGGAGCATTGTATTTGCCTTGTTTAAACTAATGTTAAAATGTGTCTTTGTTTGAGCAAGATTGCAAGTTAGTGCTCACATTAAATTTATTTAGGATATAAGATTCTTCTAGAAATCTTAGTTGGATTTTCTAGAACTTATTTTATCTTTGCATCATTTCCTAGGTAGTTAGTTAGTTGTCACATGTTACAAGATTAAGACATGTGTGATAATCTTGTTGCATTTTATCTCACTCATTTCCTGTATAAATAAGGTTTGATATGTACTTTGCCACATTCAGTTTGGAATTATTGCATCTTAATGATGGCATGATATTTCTGCCATTTCTATCTTGTAGAAGTTATTTTTTCTTACAAGTGATCCTAGGGTGTTTGAGGATTTAACCATAAAATCTTACAAGTATTAAGAAATTTGAAGAATTTGAAGAATATTTAAAATGGATGGGAAGAAATATGCCCCAAGATGAAGAAATTATCAGATTCTTTGAGGAGTTTGATATTTTTCTTGAATATTTTAGGACTAAAGAATCATTTTATGAGTTCTTCATATAGGCTAGAGAGGAGGAAGAAAAAGAGAAGATCAAAGAAAAAGAAAAATTAGAGGAAAAAGGAGGAGCATGTAAGAATGAGATGATGGAACTAGATACATCATTGCAAACTCAAGGTAAGGAAGAAGAGTCCAAATCTGAGGGTGAATGTAAAGACATTTGGGTAAAAGCACAATAGTGTGTCACACTTTTGGCTAAACAAAGGGTTCTGATCGAGTAGTCTTAGGTAAGAAGGTTTTTGGTTGAGCTACATTCGGCTGAAAACACGTGGCAGTGATTTGGCACCAACATGGCAGGCCCCTTCTGGCTGGAAGGGCTTCGACCGAAACTGATTCGATTAAAAAGCTTCCGGCCGAAAGTATGGAAAATAAAAATAAAAATAAAACGAGCCCATTCATTTTGGCATGTTTGGGCGAAAGGTTTTCTGTACGAACAAGATCGATCAAACATAGGGAAGGGTGAATATAAATGTTAAGATAGCCTCAACACCTCTGCTTTGTCAATGTGGCCTCCCATGCTCTTTGCATTTCTTTGCGTATGGCAGGGCATTGACGTTTTTTCATTGTCAAATTTTTGGAATTTTTTTGGATCAAATGGGTTGTGTTGGGTATTGGTTGATGAAATTTTGGGCAGCATTCAATGTAGTGATATCTTGGAAAGAAATCAATGATTTTCATGTATTTTAATTGTGAACTAGGAATTTGGGGTTTTTAGTTTTGTTGAAAAAGGAATTTAGCAAATTTGGAGTTTTCAGTTTAGGGTTTTATGATAAATGTTTGCATTTGTTAAAAAAAAAAAAAAAGCTCAACATCCAGACCTTAATATGCATATTGTTCATATACAATGAACGTAATATAGGACCATTGCTTAAGTATTCTAAAGTTATTTCTTGTTTTAAGGCTACAGATATGACATTCCCTTGCCTTATTGTATGTTTTCCCAAGATTTTTCTAATCAAATTATAAATATTTTTCCACTCTAGAAAAACCATTATCTCTCACTAAGTGACAATTATGCAACTACCTTAGTGATTTTCACAACCACTAGTACCAATTTTTAATTTCCCTTGCAATTTTATTTTCAATGTGATGTTTTTTCTCTCATCTGAAAAATTATTTTTTTAATATGATACTTTTGTTTCTCCATAACAATTGTGAAACCATCCAATTTTTTAGACTAGTGATTTCATTACATTTCAATGAAAATAAAAAATGTGGTTTTTGCCTTCTTATTTGGTTTGCAATGACCAAGACTACCTTCCCAATCTAGTAACATCCCATTTACAATCTACTACACCTCATCAATCCTTTCGTCCTTCATTTTTCATGGCCTCTTCATGAATTGAAGCACTTTTTTGTAACCTTAGAGCCCTCTAAAACTTACCTATTTTTCATTAAAGTATCCTAAACTACTTCCCTTCCGCTAGATTTTTAGGACATAACACTAGTTAGTTGACACCTCTATCATATTTTATCTACAATTAGCCCATATGAGCTCTAGATTGAATAGATATAGAACCATAAGATATCATAAGGACTCCATTAGTATTTTGATAACAAATCAAGAATACAAATTTGCCAAGTATTACAAGCATACAACTTGTGAGTTGGATAGATCAGATTATATGATTTCTTAGTTTAATTTATTATAACCAATTTTGTATAAAATAATTCTATTATTACTTTTTTATAAATGAAATGTGGAGGCCACCTAAATTATATTAAAATATAAAAAAGTATGATTTATAAAATAGGGTTAAAAAATGTTAGGTTCCTAGAAAATTAGAGAAAATATAAGAACTAATTAAAAATTTATGCTCTTTAGTCACAAAACTATGAGGATTTCAATCTTCTCCTAAAATTAGACCTCTAAATGTCCAAAAAAAGTGCATTGTACCTCCCCTGAGAGGGTAGGTTTTAGTATTTCATCTCTTTTCACATTTCAAGGACTAAGATCATACCCTCCCTTGATATGTAACTTTGAATACTTGTTCATTTCTTGTAATCTAGACCTTTTAAGGTCTCCAAAATATATAAAATATCATTTTCATTCACATTTGAAATACCCAATGCTTTATTGAAGCCACTCTCCAACTTCGAACATAGCTTCTAAACTCTCTACTAGCTAACTTACAAATAAGACAACTTTTAGAAAAAAATATCCAATTCTTTTCTATTCATGTAATATTTACAGCTTCTCTTATTACCATCCTATTCTAGGATATTTATTTCAAATTTATTTTAGAACCATAGCTATTAGGAAGGTGTTTTACACACCTTTCCTAAAATATTTAATATTTTATAAAGCTGCAATCCATTTTGAAATGGCATATCTAATGTGAATTTGTACAACACTTCAAAATACTTCAATAAAGTGTGGTATGCCATTTCAAAATGGATTGCAGCTTTATAAAATATTAAATATTTTAGGAAAGGTGTATAACACCTTCCTAATAGCTATAGTTCTAAAATAAATTTGAAATAAATGTTCTAGAATAGGATGGTATACCACACTTTGGGTGGAGAAGTTGTAATATTTTTATGACTACTATCCTAATTGTGAATCCCTATCAATATAGAACTGTCCTTCAATTATTGGCCTCTAATATTTAATGCATTTTTTTTCTATTTTTCATTGTATCTATAAACCCCAAATTTATAGTTCACTAGATGCACGTACATGTATGTATACATATGTGTATGTACATGTGTGTACATATATGTGTATGTGTGTATGTATGTACATATATGCACATACATGTGTGTATGTGTGTATAAATATGTGTGTCAACATGTATGTATGTTTTGTATTATATACATGTGTATGTGTGTATGTGTGTATGCATGTATACATATGCATATATGTGTATGTATGTGTATGTGTGTATGTACATATACATGCATATGTGTATGTGTGTATGTACATATACATGCATATATGTATGTATATGTGTGTATGTATTTACATGTACATGTATGTATGTATATGTGTGTATGTATGTGTATGTGTGTGTGTATATGTGTATGTATGTGTATGTGTGTATGTATGTACATGAATGTATATGTATAATGCATATATGTGTATGTGTGTATGTATGAATGTACATACATATGTATGTATGAATGTACATACATATGTATGTATGAATGTACATATATGTACATACATGTACATGCACATATGAATACATGTGTATATATGTATGTACTTGAGTATGTATGTATAAATATATGTACATGTATGTGTACGTGTGCATGTACATATATATTTATACATACATAAATTTGTATATACATATATACACATATATACATATGTCATGTACATTGTGTATATGTATGTATATATATACATACATATGTATGTATATATATACATACATATGTATGTATATATATACATACATATGTATGTATGTACACATGTGTACATACACACATCCACATATATGCATGTGCATACACATATATACATGTATATACATACACACATACCCATATATGTACATACACATGTATATATAGATATGCCATAAATTTTTAAGGGAATTTTCACTCTAGTTCCATTTTTTGGAAGAGAAATTTGATAAGTTTAAATTACAAATGAACTTATTAAATTGTAATCTTGCACTATGAGCTTTTAGTTGTGAATTGAACTATGAAACCTAGCTTGAACAAAGAATTGACCATGAATCAAAACATGATAAGAATTGTGTTTCTTGCATTGAAACCATAATGCATGAATTTGTCTATAATTTAATGAGATTTTCTATAAACCATGAGCTTTGAATGTTAAATTTAGATTGGACTATGAACCTGGCCCTAAAATATGAGAATATGTTTAGAGATAAAATGATAATTTATATATAGGAAAGCTTTGACAAGGCTAAATTATACAAGGAATTGAAACTTGATTTTTATTATTATGCATTGAAAATTTACTTGATTGCTATTGTGAGATTCTTGAATATAATTAATGGTTAATTTTATGTTTTTTTTTTCTGATGAATTGATGGTTTAATTTTCTTTCCCAAGATCTTTAATGGGATCACATAGAATTTTTGAATGGTTAATTATAAAGGGTTCAAAGCCAGTTTTGCAACTTTTATAAAATTTCATTTTTCTTAGGTAAATCTATTATCATTTCCATTTGTGTTCCAAACATACGTTTGATGTTTTGATTACCTCTAGAGATCTATTTAATGCATATATATAGATACACATGTACATATGCACATGTGCGTACACACAAACATACATATAATGTATGTATGTATTGAAAGTCTCTTTGGAGTTGTCAATTTTCTTATGTTATCTAAGTTGTAGACTTGGTGAACTATTGGACATAGAGATAGATATAACTTGAACTATCTCAAATTAGATATATTTCAAGTTAAAAATGTTTTAATTTTGAAACTTGAAAAGATTGAACTTTAAATTTATATATTTGTTTTAGTTTTGAAATTTGATTTAAATTAAAGTTTAACATTGAATGTATATTTTCTTTTAATGATATGCAAATCTCTAGATTTGCATATGCATCTATATATATCATGGTTGATGAGGGATCTCACCATTCCCCTTGTTCTAATCAAGAGGCTCAAAATAGATCAAATTTATATTAGGATAGTATTGTTAGATTAAACAATGCTCTAAAATGTTTAGGGCAAATAATTCATAACTTCCCCAATTTGGCTAATCGAAATAGATTAGTCATTATTAGAGATGAGATTCATCTAATGATCATGAAAATTCGATGATTCAACCCTTATGATGAGATCAATATTGAGCAATTTTATTTGTCTCTTGCTAGGATTGTTACTAGCACAATGAACTATAGAGAAGTTTCCAAATTAGTTTCATCCGAAAATGTGTTAACCATGTTCCCTCATTATAGATGACAAAATAGAATTAGAGGATATTTGGTTACGAGGTGTGTAGATCCTCTTGTTGCACCATTCATATACCCTAGATGGTTGGCAGTGTATCATAGATGGCCTCACAATGATGAGCTACCAAAATATTTTGTCAAACAGTTATATGCAGAATTTTATTTATAGATAGTTGTGGACTACACATCTCATCCTGAGCATGATGACCAAGGTAAAGGCCATTTTTCAGAGAAACTATATTTTAGACGTCCAATTTTTCCACTGCCTATGGACAAGAGGGCATTAGTTGGCCCAAACCTTTTGGTTTTACCAAAACATGTGGAATTGGTAGCAGTAAGGGAGTCAGCAGCATGCTCCACTCGATCCCAGATTATTGATAGCATTACCTCTGTTACGACATAGATTGATTAGATGTCATCTAATTGAGTTGGTAGATACTTATTACACCTCCAGATGAGCCTTCCTCCCATAGAGGCTACATCAACATCTTATGATCTATTTATTTGTGTCGATCTACCTACTCCTTCAGATATCGAGTATATGAACCACATGACTTTGCATAATGTGTGTAGAGTCTCAATTTTTTATTTACTAGCATCATATCAAGTCATTAGTGAGCACCATGGGATCTCTCTTGATCATGTATAGGGATTTATTAAACGATATCCTGGTACACATTCGAAGCATGAGGTGGAAGCTCCAGCGGATATTCCAAAGCAGCCTACAGGATCCCATGTGCATCATGTTTCTATTGATCCTTTAGCTTTTCTAGGTCATTAGGATTTTAAAGATCACATTGATTAGGTTACTGTGACACCTGATGTTGTCCATGGCACATATACTCAGCTTCTTTTTGGAACTGATATTGTACATGCTACAAATCCCCCTATGATGTCCTTTCATTCTCGTGATCTTAGTGACATTGGTAGAGCGATCGATAAGGCATGACAGGTACTTGAATAATTTATATATATACATTTAATTATGCTCTAAAATAATACGTATGGGTAAGTGCACCAAGATGGTTCCCAAAAAGGGGACTTAAGTGGACAAATTTTTTCTAAAATCAGGAAATACTGACCTTGGACATGAAATTGAGGATAGTTACACTAATTTTTTTGAGATGGAACAAAAACAAGGATCAAAGTGCTTCGAGTCTACTTTCTAAACTATGAATTTATTTTTAAAATGGTTGAGATTAAGGGGTTCAAAAAAGCGACGTACACAAATTGGTGTTGTTTTTTTCAGAAAAAACATAACATAACAACTCTTGTACGACCCTCGTACGATGAAATTTTTTTTAGTAGTTTCAAAATTGCAATAGTCAAAAGTTAGCTAATAGTATGTAGTTGATGCACGATTTTTCTGATAATTTTTTAATGCATATTTGATTTTTTACTAATTTTCGAAGTGAAGATTTCCTGAAAAATAGAATTTTGGCCATGCTACCCCTACAAATTTTGGAAACTAATTGAATTTTATTTATTTTATTTTTTTAAATTTGTAGAATGGAGTCTAGTTTCTAAAAATGTAATTTATTTGAAAATTTGATGAACGGTTAATTTATAACGAAAAAAATACCAAACATTGCTTTTTGGCAAAAAAAAGACATACAAATAAAATAAATTATGGATGAAAGGCTTAACATATTCAGAAAGTGAAAAAAATTACATCGTTGGATAGTTAAGAGAGAACCCAACATTACCCAAGTGTTCAATTTTTTTGATATTGAACCACGTGCAATCCTAACAGTGAGCACATACTCGATTATGTGAAATATGGTAGATTTTTTAAAAACACGTCTCTAGTCGTTGGGAATGCCTTCCAAGCCTTTGGGTTGGTATTCCAAGGAAAATACCAAGCCCAAGGCTTGAGAATTCCTAAAGAAAGATATAACATGAGCACGCTATAACATGCTTGCGTTATATTTCAGTCTTGACATTGTTTTTGCTTTTGCAACAAACATGTCAACTAAGACATAACGCGAGTGCATTATAACGCGCTCGTGTTATGTCCTCCTTTATGTTAAATGCCAATATATTGAATGTATGTTGATATATTTATATGTTTTTATGTACATGTATGCTTGTATGTCATGTATGCATGCTTATATGTATGTACATATGCATGTATGTATCAATGCATATATATTGTATGTATGTATGTAAGATTGTATCTACACATGTATGTATGTATGCTTGTATGGATGTAGGATTATATGTACATATGTATTATGCTTGTATGTATGTATTTCTTTCGAGGGGGAGAATTTAGAGAGAGAGATTCTAAAGAGATGGAGAGGGAGTGGAAGTGAGAGTTTAAGAGAGAGGGAGTGAGAGAGAAGGGGTTGGAGTGAGAGGGACTTAGCTAGGTAGGGTGGGAGGGAGAGAGAGGGGGTGGGAGAGAGAAGAGAGAGATGAAGAGAAAAGGAGATTTGTGTAGGTAGGGTGCCAAAGGGAGAGACTTGAGAGTGTGATGGAGGTGAGAGGGAGAGACTTGAGAGATAGGTAGTGAGAGGGAGTGTGAAAGAGAGAGAGAGAGAGAGGAAGTGGGAGAGAGAGGGAGTGTGAGTGACAGACCTGAGAGAGGGAGAGGGTGTGGGAGGGAGTGACCTAATAGAGGTAGAGAAAGAGGAGGGTGGAGTGAGAGGGAATTATCTAGGTAGGGTGGAAGGGATAGATAGAGAGAGGGGAGAGAGACAGAGAGAGAGTTACCTAGGTAGGTTGCCAGAGGGAGAGACCTGAGAGAGAGGGGGGGTGAGAGGGAGACACATGAGAGAGAGGGAGTGGGATAGAGTGGGATAGAGTGGGAGGGACATAGAGAGAGATGGATAGAGGGAGTGAGAGAGGGTAGGAGGGAGGGAGGGAGGGAGGGAGAGGTGATATGTATAGATAGAGATAAATTGATAGGGTTTGAGGGTATAGGGTTGAGGGATTAGGGTGGAGGACCTATAGGGTTGATGGTTTCTAGGGTATTAGGGTTTAAGGTTTGAGGGTTGATGGAATAGGGTCGATGGTAGAGGGTATTTGGTTGAGGGTATAGGGTAGAAGGTTTAAGGGTTTAGGGTTGAAGGGTTTGGGGATAAGGGTTTAGAGTTAAGGGTTTACTTGGTTGAGGGTAGAGGGTTTAGGGTATAGTTTTGAGGGTATATGGTTGAAGGATTAGGTTTAGGGTACAATGTAAGGGGTAGAG
>CM021100.1:300022011-300136388 GCA_007115665.2 Sequoiadendron giganteum | reverse complement strand
TCTCTCCCAATCTCTCTTTCTCCCCCTCTCCCCCTCTCTCCCTCCCTCTCTGCTCTCCCCCCTATCTCCTCTTTCTCTCCCCGCTCTCTCTTTCCTCCCACTCTCCCTCTCTTTCTCCCTATCTATCTGTCTCTTCCACTGTCTGTTTCTAACCCTCTCCTCTCCACCCTCTTTCCTCCCCTCCCTCCTCCCTCTCCCTCTTTCTCCCATCTCCTAATCTCCTCTCCATCCTCCTCAATCCTTTCCTTCCCTCCCTCCCTCTCTCTTTTCTCTCCCACTCTCATCCTCCTCTCTCCCTCCTCCTCCTCTCTCTCTCTCCCTCTTTCTCTCACTGTCCTCTTTCTCTCCCTCTCCTCTCTCCCTCCTCCTCCTCCCTCCCTCCATCTCCCTCTCTCTCTCTCTCTCTCTCTCTCTCTCTCTCTCACACACACACACACACACACACTCACCTTTATATCCTCTACTATAATGGTGCAGGGGAGAGATACAAAAATAGGATAGAAGGTATATCCAAAGAGGGAGAAAAGAAATATATTAAGAAAACCATATTTCATATAACACGTGCACATTTTGAAGAAATAGAGATGTTACCAATTTAGGAAGAAATAATGCGCTTGCGTTATAATGCGAGTGAATTTTTTGTTCCACTAAAAATGGTAAAAAAACTCAATATACTCGTGATGTCAAGGCCCACAGTCTGCATATTCTCTTGGTTTTGCACATGCTCCAACAAAAAGTAGCTTTTGATGATGTTGTGAAGTGTGCAAGCATGTTTTTCACAATCCATCACCTTTTCCATGATCTTCCTACCACCTTTGCATGAAAGAGAAGATTTTCCATGTTGAAATATACATAATATCAATTAAGGTTTGAATTCCATTGAAAATTGATATACAATTGAAGTTTGGAGGAGAACAAGCTTTTGAACAAGTCAAATTGTTGTGGAGTTTGAAGAAAGAAGAAGCTAAGCCTACATAATTGGGTTGAACTCATCCATTTGAAAGTCTGGTTTTTTAGGTATGTGAAGTCTTTACACATTTTCTTTCATTCTATTATGGCTTGCTTTCATTTTTGTTTATCATTATAACCTTACGTTGTCAATGCGCATTTTAATGTACACAATTATATACACTTGCCAATTACCATTTCAAACTTGGTGTAGAGCATCTACCAAGATCCACAAATCATCAACGGTACTTCTGACCCTAACTTAAATTGAAGAAGATCAATGAACAAAACTCAACCATCTTTTCATCAAAATCCTTCAATTTCGCTTGATTTCATATTTCCACAAAACATTATAACTTGGTTTCAACTCTTTTTCAGACTTAAAAAATATATTAACCATTATAAAATTGATTGTAACATAGCATAAATCTGATGAGAAACTCGGAACCATTCAATTCGTTCATGATTCACTAATTCAAGAACTCAATGTTGTAACTTACATGGCAAAATAACAACAAATCATGGAAGGTAACTACCAACCTTTATTTAAACATCCAAGACACTATAATCAGAATGTTATTGATTGAAATAAACCAAATACACATTCCAAATATCTCACCAAAATTCATCCTTTGAGCATGCTTCCCCTTGCAGTATTCAAAACCCGTGGTGCAGGGGAACCTACAACCATGTTTCGAAATATACTTTGATGACAATATGTCTTAATGTCTTTGGGTGAGTTCAAGATTTTTTAGATGCTTTGTCATAGATTTTATTGAAAATAAGGTCTAAATAGACCAATATTTCATTTATTTAGGTATTTTGTGAGTTTGGTGATCAAATGTGCAAGTATGCACTCTTGCTTCAAAAAATTATCAATTTTGCCGTATAATATTTGAAGGAAAATTATTAAAATTGTAAATGGAAGTGCAAGAAAAGAGTATAGAAGTTGTATTAGGGATTAAATAAAGGTGGTTGAGTGGTCTTAGGTGTCTTGGACAACAAAGTTGCATAATGTTGCTTATTTAGCAAAAGTTGTCAATGTTAGCAATTTTTAAAACAAATGAAGGTCTTGGTAGTTAACAAGTGGTTATAGGTTGCTAATAGGGTGGTTATAGGGTGGTTATAGGTTGGTAGTAGGGTGGTTATAGGTTGGTAGTTAACAGGTGGTTATAGGTTTGTATTTAACAAGTGGTTATAGATTAGACAATCAAAACACCTTGAAAATCTTGAAAATAACAAATTACAATCAACTAGGTTCCTCAAAACATCAACCAGTGATTATGTCATTCACAAGTTGTCTTAAATCTTCCATAATGGCACCATTGTTTAAAAACACAAACTATAATTCTTAAAGCACAACCAAACCATTATTTTCTTAAGAAATCTTTGTTTGAGTTAGTACAACAAAAATGAAACCTTTCAAAAGTTTGCCCTTACACACAAACTCAGTTCCTTTGTTGACTGTCCACATTGCTAGTGGTCAAGCATCTACAAACTGTCACATGTATCTCCCAAACCATGCACACACTTTGGGCTGCGATACTCATTTTGGACACCCATTTCCCTCATACAAAACATATGACAAGATGGATATTAAGTCCTTTAGAGAAAATGCTTGTAAACTAGTTGTTTCAGTCTGAGAATAAGCCTAACTAAGTCGTAGTGCAAATAGGGGTTATTGGTTTTTCTACCCCCAACACCAAAACCTCATAACCAATGCATAAAATACCTTTCATTTGACCTTCCCAAGCTTATAAGTCCATTAGAAGTTCATTTCCAAACACATTTCCATAAACCCTAAGCTTTAAGCTTCACAATTCCCTGTTTTACCAGTCTAAACAGAATTTTACAGTCAAGAAAAATTATTTTCTTCACACCTTAGTCCTCACCATATGATTGGTAACCTTTGAAATATGAAATTACATTCCATAAGGATTTTTACACCAAAATTGAGAACTTTCACTGAGTAGAATGGGAGAAACACAATTTCTCAAGTTCACTATTTACCCTAACAGAGGGTTTGACAGTTTTAGAGAAAAATTGCAATATCTAACTCAAACATTAAGAATAATGCATGAAAAAAATTGTATGTGGGAGATGATTGAGTGTGAAAACACTTAAAAACATCCACCCAATCATTCATGCCCATACAAATTCGTACAAGAGCCTGAAACAGTGAAATTCTAAGGAAAATACAGAAAAGTAGTGTGTTTATTCATTCAAAATCAAATATTCAATCACCCACAACTTTCCAAACATACATGAGGCCTTATAAATTCATTACATACATGTCTTATCAACTTCCAAGTGCCTCCAAGCGAAAATAAGCCCATATGACTTTTCACCTTCCCTATTTCACAGTTTTTGTAACTTTTCAGAATTTTGTATTTGTGTAACTTTTGCAAATACTGACAACTTTAAAAAATACACATAGGACTTAAACATTAAACCTCCTAATGATTCCCATACATGGAAAATTTCCTTAATGACCCTCTTAAAACATGGAGATACCCAAAATTGAATCAAATTTCAAAATGGAAGCATATATTGTCAAGGTGCTCCTGCACCACAAACTTATTAAACACTCACAATGCCATTACACTCATTATGATTTTAACTTACATGATATTTATCTTATTTCCCTTTAAACTCAACTCCCCCAACGTATCTAACTATTTTTGTAAATTCTTAACTAACTTATCTCCTCACAACTTTGCCAAAAAATGATTTTTTTTGTAAATGTCCATGCTTCCATTTTGAGCCTATCTTGCAATCATGGCATGCCACGTTACCGCTTTTCTTTAAGGCATTCTGGATTGAAAAAAATCATGTCAAATTTTTCTATGCTAGGTTAAATTTTGTACAGGATTATTGTAAGTATTATTTAAATGAAGCCTTGAATGGCATATATTTTTCAATTAACTTGAATGGATACATTTTTTAGGAACTAATATTCGTCTCATTACCATGATACAGATAAAATTATCCACCATGCTGAATAAAAATCCAAAGAGGAAACTAACAGACGAAGAGAATAAAATCTTCAAAGAAAAGGAGAGAGTTCGGGTGGCAAAATATCGTGAAAAGAATAATTTGGAAACGATTGACGAAAACAAGCCAATTGAAGAGGAACCTCAATTGTGAAAAAAAAAATGAGAATTGGTAGCACAAAAGGCACGAATGCAAAAGCATCATTGTAAGATAGATTTGGATACCGTAGTTGGAGACACGCCCTCTACGACAAGTGAATATGAAGGGACACCATCTAGCAGAAGTCAATATGGATGAACACCATCTAGTGCAAGTGAATATGGAGGGACACCATCTACCTTAAGTGAATATTGTTGGACACCATCCAACACATCTCAAGTTGAGAGTACATCATCACTCAGATTTGACGAAGAAGGTATGCCATCATCCCCATGTGAACCTCAAGGTATGTCTTCTTCTCCACCCTCGATCGAAGGTACGCAATCTATCCCACCTCAATTCAATATTGATGAAATTCCTAATGTTGAGATGTATGTACCTAGGAGAACACCACCTAGAATTTTGTGTATAAAGCCAAAGTATTTCATTAATATTGATGATGAGATTTTGTAGCACATGGAAGGTAAGATTTCAACACACACTTGTAGAAGATATGTTGATAAGATTTGGGAACAATTCTTTGAAAGGCTAAATGAGACTGTAAAATATCAACTACTTGTTGAAATGATGCGGGGTGTAAATTATAGGAACATCATGAAGACTCTTGGGTTGAGAACATCGAATGCATCGAGTGAAGACACTATTGTGAAGAATCTAATGGATTCTTATGACAATGTGGGTAAGACCTCACGCTCAAAGGATAGTAATGTCACCCGACATGTCATTACATCGACTTTGGTAAGTTTTCAAACAAAGAGAGCTCATCTCATTAAAAAGATGAGTGAACACACAAGAATTAGTAGAAAATTTTTATCAAGAGCCATTCAAAGGTGGAAAAGAATTGAGGGCAATGATTCAAATGAATTATGGGAATTCTCAGAGAGACTATCATGAAAAGATAAAGAAGTTGTTGAAGCCTTGAGAACACTAATTGAAGAGTATTGGAAGAATAACACAAGGCCATCTATAAATCAAAGGGATGTGGTAAGAAGGAGAATCAGTAGTCGGAATCGTGAGCCACATCCAAAGCATTTTTTGGATATGACTCAAACCCAATTTTTTTGAAAATTTGAAAATTATTATCCTCAAATTAGTATTTCTCAAAGATTTTTTGAAATGCTTAAACCTTTTTATGTCAAGATAAATCACATATGCACTAATTTTTGTACTAGACTATATATTGAATTTTCTAACCATTATGATGTTTATCATTCTATATGTGTAGATTGCATACTAACGATGTTTTGTAGGATTGTGGCATAGAAGCCCCACCAAAATCTTCAAGAGAGTCTTGATCAAAAAAATTATGTGAAATAGAGGATGGCCAGATATTCTACAAGACAACATGCTTCGATGGTTCATGCGAGCATTGCGGTGGCTTCCAGCGTATGCTAGTATGTCAACATATGAAAAGAATAGATGAGGTGGGACAAAAACTAGTAGAGTTCAGGAAGTATAAAACAATGGCATATGCTACAAAAGATGGGTCTTGAGCAAAAAGGTGTGATTTGGTTATTGAGAAGATTCCAATGTACCATTTTATGTCCATGTTTCATGACAATATACTGTCTGAGTATGAAATGCATACCCATAGAGCCCGATGGTTGGACACACAATTCAAGCTATGCAAGGACACCTTTCCAGTTGGAAGCACAGTATTAGTGGTTGACTTTGTGGAGAACTACACTCTACAACCACAACATGAGGTGTAGTCACAGTATTACAACTCCACACAGGTTTCGATATTTGTGCATATAGCATTCATGCATGCATCTGATAGTACAGATGACCAAAGGAAGGTATTGAGGGAGTACCACTTTTACATTAGTGCTGATCACACACATTCTCCAGAGTTCATGCAAGGTTGCTTCCACATGTTCTACAGTGCTTTGGCTCAGAGGGGCATAAAATATGACCAACATATAATATGGTCTAATAACTGTGCAGCACAGTTCAAGAACTCGCGCATGTTCTACTCATTGTACAAGATGCATGTAATTACAAGTGTTCAATATATATGGAACTTTTATGAGGTCGGGCATGGAAAGGGGGAGCAGGATGGTGCAGGAGCATGCATGAAAAGAGCATTAGCACGAGAAGGGTTAAAGTATAAAGATAGTGAAAAGTTGATAGATGCAAAATCAATCATTGAGTGGTGTAATGCTTCGATGAGTCGAGGTAATGAAGGCACATCTTCAATTCGTATATTTTTTTGGTTGATGGATGATACTAATATTGCACCATATGAGGACTGTTGTACACTAACAGGATCGAATGAGGTACACTCTTTCCTTAGCTCAAATGTAGGTTCATGGAGTATCAATACATGAAAGATGGCATGCTTTTGTTCTTCATGTACAATACAAGCCTAGAATGATTGTGAGTTAGGGGAGTGCATTGAAAAATGGTTGACAAGTTATCTTAGCTCACTTCACACGTATTTCCCTCTAATGGCATTGGAACTGACAAAGATTGAATCATCGGTTCACTTTGACCACGTATCAGATCTAGTTCAACCAAGTGATATATCTACTTTCTTAGTTGTTGAAATTCTATATCATTATCTTACTTTGTACTGTATTCATAATGTTGACAAATTTCAAGATATTTTCTACACATATCAATGTAGGGCATGGTTATGCAGTTATTGCAGATGAATACAATGAAGAGGGAACAGACTATTACTTGTGTTGTTTTGTTGAGGCCAAAAATAAATTGGAGGCCCAAGTTATAGATGGAGAAAACATTGAATACCCTACAGGCTCAGTTGTGGTTACTGGAACATGGCTTAGAAGGTACCCACATTCGAGTCTTAAACATTGGCTATTTCAGGACTTTGACATGCATCGTAAAATTCTTCATTACTCGAACCTTGTCGTGGCATCCAATTTTTGTTTGAAAAAATATGGGGGTAGACCTTTGAAGAAGACCTTGTGGAAGGTCTGTGAGTCTGATCATGAGGTAATACTTGACACAATAAAGAGTAGAGAAGACCTGGATGGTTAATTGGATTAATTTGTAAGTATATGCACATTGGTTCTTATTAATTTATACTTGTATGCACATTAATTTTTTTGATGCCAATGCTATCATCTTCTTTTACTTTGTGTATTTGTATGTAACATACTAAACAATGATTTGTGTCCCCTTGCAAAAAATGCAGATATATGAGTCATCCAAGAGAATGTTAGCCAGAAAATCAATGCAACATCCTTATTTTGATGATCTTGACAAATCTCAATCATGATTTTAAGCCATTAGAAAAGTGTGTGGAAAGCTTGGTGATGGAATTTCAAGTTATTCATTTGAAGTTAACCTTATCATGAGCAGCCATGATGTAGACATTATAAGAGCATCTGAAATTTCAACTTACTCTATTCATGAGAGGTGTTGTGTGCAATAGGTATGTTGGAATTCCCAATGAAGATGTATGACCAAGAGTGACTAAGTTGTGAGACCTACATGCCTATCTGTAACTGCCTTCCATCTATTTTTATTTCATTTCCATTTTGGATGCTCTTCCTTTTTCTCTTTTACTTTGCATACTTGTAAGTAAACTACTAAAAATTGATTGATCTCTCGTTGTAGAAAATGATGATTTATGATCCATCAAAGAGAATCTCAATCAAAAAAGCAAGGTAACATCCTTATTTTGATGGTCTTGACAAATCTCAATTTTGATTTCAAGCCATTATAAAAGAGTGTGTGAAGCTTAGCAAGGGAATTTGAAGTTACTCAATTGAAGTTAACCTCATAATGAACACCTATGATGTAAAAAATTAAAGAGAATCTCGAATGCATGAGTGTCATTTTAAAATATCTATGAGAATGAAGTACCTAAGTCATTGTAATGAGATTTACTTACATAATGAGATTTACTCAAATATTGTAATTTTGGAGTTCATGTTTGGTGCAATACCACCTTGTTCTGTAAATGCCTTCAATAGGAAAATTTGCAAAATTTGAATTTTGAAATGTAAACAATGTTAAAAAGGTCATGTAAAGGTCATATGTAATGTATTCAAATTCTCAAAGAGGTCATTAGGTGATTAGAGAAGTGATATAAAGCATGTAAGGTCGAATTAGGATGTTTTAGGTTTGTGTGTGTTTATTTGTGCAAGGGAATTCAAGAAACAAAGGAACATACCTTTAAACATTCAAGAACCCCCTTAACTTTTTGAGGCAGCAATTATCATGTATCCAATCTCTTAGATCCATAATTTGTCTCAGGACAAACTCACTCCACCATGCAAAACCAAAACCCTTATTTTATGTTAGTATAAGGAGGGTTTATTGAAAGGAATGGTTCCACACCTTACCAAAACATGCCACCACCTCAGATCTTCTTACAATCACCTGCATAAACTAAAAAGACAATCACCCAATCTCTACATGCAATATTT
Source organism: Sequoiadendron giganteum (assembly GCA_007115665.2). Classification (NCBI taxonomy): domain Eukaryota; kingdom Viridiplantae; phylum Streptophyta; class Pinopsida; order Cupressales; family Cupressaceae; genus Sequoiadendron; species Sequoiadendron giganteum. The sequence goes on along the minus strand of CM021100.1, from coordinate 300,127,884 downwards.
TATCAAACCCTAGGGTGAAACCTCATTTTTCATGCCCTTTTCCATCAAAATCTATAGGGGCAGCAACACAAACCCCATAGAACTTATTCCATTTCACTTATAAATTTCTCATCTTATCCAACAGGATTGTGTTCAGCCCCTCTAGAAAAACCTCTCTCGGTATTGGCTATCTCAGAGTGGTTTTCTCATGGTGGCGGATTTCCACTTGATGGAAAAAGTGTCAAATTGAAGCTCTAAAAAGTTGCAAAGTGGTGCACCTTTCACTCTGCAACTCATGTGACCAAAATAACTACTCCAATGCATCTAAATAGGTATTTTTATGCTAGGCATGGTCTTGTTTCATACTAAAACACGCGGAATCGCTCTGAGCTATGTTCCACCAGATCGATCCCTTAAGGGTCCAAAGTGCAAAATGGCTGCAAAACTTAGCATGCTATTACTCAGATACCATGATGCTTAGAAAATTCTTGTCTAATCCTAAAAGATCATGTTGAGCCCCTCTACAAAAACCTCTCTCGATTTTGGCTATCTCGGAGTAGTTTTCCCATAGCGACGGATTTTCACTTGATGGAAAAAGTATCAAATGCAAGCAGTGCAAAGTTGCAAAGTGGTGTAACTTTTGTTATGCAACTTGTGTGACCAGGTAGACTATTCCAACACATCCGAATAGGTATTTTTACACTAGGCACAGTCCTCTTTTGCACTGAAACACGCAGAATCCCTTCGAGCTACATTCCATCGGATTGATCCCTTAAGGGTCCAAAGTGAAAAATGGCTGCAAACTTCATCATGATATTACTCATATACCGCAATCCTTAGAAATTTATTATCTAATCCTATAGGATTTTGTTGGGCCCCTCTACAAAAACCTCTCTCAGTTTCGGCTATCTTGGAGTGGTTTTCCCGTGGCGGCGGATTTTCACTTGATGGAAAAAGTGTTAAATTCAAGTTGTGCAAAGTTGCAAAGTGGTGAAACTTTTGCTCTGCAACTTGTGTGACCAAGCTGACTGTTCCAACACATCCAAATAGGTATTTTTACACTATGAATGGTCCTCTTTCGCACCAAAACATGCGGAATCGCTTTGAGCTTTGTTCCACCAAATCGATCCCTTAAGGGGCCAAAGTGAAAAATGGCTGCAAAATTCAACATGCTATTACTCTGATACCGTGATGCTTAAAAAATTCTAATCTGATCCTATAGGATTGTGTTGGGCCCCTCTACAAAAACCTCTCTCAGTTTTGGCTATCTCATAATGGTTTTTCCATGGCAGTAGATTTTCACTTGATGGAAAAAGTGTCAAATTCAAGTTGTGCAAAGTTGCAAAGTGGTGCAACTTTCTCTCTGCAATTCATGTGACCAAACTAACTACTCCAATGCATTTGAATAGGTATCTTTATGCTAGGCATGTTATTTTTTCACACCAAAACATGCGGAATCGCTCTGAGCTATGTTCCACTAGATGAATCCCTTAAGGGTCCAAATTGGAAAATGGCTGCAAACTTCAGCATGTTATTACTCGGATACCATGACACTTAGAAACTTCTCCTCTGATCCTATAGGATCACATTGGGCCCCTCTACAAAAAAATCTCTCATTTTTGGCTATCTCTAAGTGGTTTTCCTGTAGCGGCGGATTTTCACTTGATGGAAAAAGCATCAAATGCAAGCAGTGCAAAGTTGTAAAGTGGTGCAAATTTTGTTCTGCAGCTCATGTGACCAAGCGGACTGTTCCAACATGTTCAAATAGGTATTTTTATGCTAGGAATGGTCATCTTTCGCACCGAAACACGCGGAATCACTTTGAGCTATGTTCCACCGGATCGATCCCTTGAGGGTCCAAAGTGCAAAATGGCTACAAACTTCAGCATGCTATTACTCAGATACCGTGACACATAGAAACTTCTCATTTGATCCTGTAGGTTTATTTTGGGCCCATCTAAAAAACCCTCTCTCGGTTTTGGCTATCTCGGAGTGGTTTTCCCGTGGCGGCAGATTTTCACTTAATGGAAAAAGTGTCAAATTCAAGTTGTGCAAAGTTGCAAAGTGGTGCAACTTTTGCTCTGCAATTCGTGTTACCAAGTGGATTTTTCCAACGTGTCCAAATAGGTATTTTTATGCTAGGCATGGTCCTCTTTTGTACCAAAACACGCAGAATCACTCCGAGCTACGTTCCACCAGATCGATCCCTTAAGGGTCCAAAGTGCAAAATGGTTGCAAACTTAGGCATGCTATTACTCAGATACCGTGATGCTTATAAACTTCTCATCTAATCCTACAGGATTGCATTGGGCTCGTCTACAAAAACCTCTCTTAGTTTTGGCTACCTCGGAGTGGTTTTCCCATGGCAATGGATTTTCACTTGATGGAAAAAGTGTCAAATTCAAGTTGTGCAACATTGCAAAGTGGTGCAACTTTCATTTTGCAATTTGTGTGACCAAACTAACTACTCCAAAGTATCCCAATAGATAGGTCTATGCTATGCATGGTCCTCTTCCGTACCCGAACACGTGGAATTTATCCGACTTGCGTGCAACCCGCTTGATCCCTTATGATGGCATGCAAAACACTAGAAAAGAGAAACATACAAATGATAGTTGAGAAGCTCAAATATTCCACAAAAAAATTGTATGATCATTGGTGCAGAGTACCTTGTTCCTCCATTTGATGAAGAAGGTCTAGTTCAGTGGTTTTAGTGATTATCTGATGGTGAATAGATTTGTCAATAGGTTTTTGTGGGTATTTTGAGCATGCTTTATCTTGAATAAGGTCAATTAAGACCATTAGGTATGTTTTAGGGTGACTTTTGGGTCTAGTGATAAAAAATGTGAATATTTAAATCTTGCACTAGAAGTTGTCTTTCTAGCCTTTGAAGGAAAATTTGTGAATTTGTATATGATTGTGAAAGAATGGAATTTTTTCAATGTAATAAGGCTATTCGTATGCAATTTGTGTGGGTTTAGAGATCATTATATGTACTCATTAGGTTGGAGGATTCTAAAGTTGCAAATTTGTAAGTTGTTTAAAGTAACAAATTTGAAATGTAACGGTTACTTATTTTGAAAGTTGGTTTGTAGTTAGTTGAGGGTGTCTACCAGTTAGAGAATGGTGTAAACCACTATTTAAAGCCTTGAGAGGCTTGAATGGAGGTTGTTGATGAAATTTTGGAGAAGATCTAATAAGAATTATTCACACTATTCTCTATTTTTTAGATTTTTGATACAAACTTGTTGATCTCGTACTTGGTATGACCTCCAGCTTTATAAAGACATGAATATATAGAAATTACATTATAAAAAATGATATATTTGACAAAATAATCACTTACCACCATCTCATGATCTCTCTCCATGGGGTAAATATTCTCATGCCCATGCTCAGGCGTGCTCAAGCCTTGTATAAACCATACAAATAAAAATTGAACTACATGAATCAATAATGGTTTGATTTTTCACTAACTAACATCTATAACAACAAATGTAAATTGAAATTTACTAATTTGCCTCATACCTCTCATGTCAGAGCCATCGAGGATTTTATAGTAGATGACACACCAATATCCATTGCCCTCGTCATATTCGTAGGTGTTTCGGCTTGCATCATCTGAAAATAAAACAACAAATTATTCAACGTAATCAACAATGTGCATATAAACTACACAAATTTATTAAGTACTTGATTCATTAGTTAAACTCTTTATTCTATTACCTCCATGTAGGTTTGAGTAAATCCACCACCACTAGGAAGTGTTCCATCAAAACCTCCAATATTAGTCTGATCAACATCCAAAATCGCATATTAAATTACCATTCGTAAAACAATGCTATTAACATGCAATAAATTTATAATTGTTTACTAGTTACATACCCCAGCGATAGGCGTACTGCAGAGATAATTTGGTGGGGAGCCGGTGTATCTTGTCTCAACACTGTGACCCTGCAATTTTATTAAAATCATAAAACATTTTTAGTTAATCTTGCATTTCAAAATTAAAATTTAATAAATTAAATTCAATGAACATGCACTAACTTTTACCTGACTATCAATGCCATATGCCTCATGCAAAATGTCAGTTTCCCTCTCCATCTCCATAGTTGTAGACGGATCCTACGTACCAGTCTCTTGAGTGTCAGTGGGGTCATATGAACAAGTAGCCCCGCAAGATTGAAACACATGTGTTCGAAGGACACCACTCAAAGACTTCCCTGGATGGCACTATAGAATGGGGCTAGTACGATGGATGACACTCTGGGTCAAAGTGTTGATTGCCTGCAATGTCTCTATATCAGCACTTTCCTTCGCGATGGAAGGCATAACAACATGTTCATGAGGTGGCCTAACGAGAGCTCGTCTACCTTGCCGTGTAGGATTTGGCTGTGCACCGGGTCTATCCTGAGCTGACCCCCCACCTCTCCCCTGGAAATCCCTCATATCAAAATAATTTGGGATTTTGTTCAATATGAACTCACTATATATATTTTCCTAAGGAAATATTGTGGGACCTCACAATTGTTGCACAGTGGGTAATCGAAGACCATGTACCACCTATCACAAAATTGGTCCCTTATATGTTGGTGGTGGCACCAATGGATAGGAAACCTCATTGCATTGAGGGTAAGATTTTGATCTATGTGTGGGTTGATAAATAATGAGCACAAATCACCTTTTATAATTTTTAAATCCTTTACATCTTTTTATGATAGTTTATTTGCATAATAATCCCTAGCCGCCTACCTCCTATTTTGCCATCTAGTTATTTGTTTGCTAATTGAATCTACATTTTTTAACATATTTTTCAATGAATTTTCTAGGGTCATTATTTCTACAGTTGAACCATTTGGATCACTCAACCTACTGATCAAATCCTCAATTTGTTTTTTGTTTCTCTCAATTTCACTCATTAAATTTTGTTGAGTGTTGGGAGGGGACTGAGTGATTGGTGGAGGAGGTTGTTGTTGTGGTTGATTTTGATCTTGACGATTTGGTTGGTATTCCTATTGAGGATCTTGAGGGTTTGCAAGGTTATTTGCATCTCCTAAAAATTCAAACAAATATATATCAAATTCAACCTAAAACTAACTAATTCCAAACAAAAACCACAAAATCCTTACCTCTCACACCTCCTCCTCATCGTGGTGTCATCCTTGTGAAGAAATAGAAATTGTTGGTGAAAATTTTTGTTGAATTTCTCCTCCTAGAACTCGAGCGCGAAAGTATGGGGGTTTTGGCCATGGCTACAAGAAAAAAAAATAGTCAAAATAACAATGATAGGTTTTCACTTTCTTTCTTTTTTTCAAAAGTTTTTTTGAAAGGTGTCCACGAAATTGCTACCCATTTCCATGCACCCACCCATATGATACATGTTTAACATGTATTTTAAATTCTAGTTGTTTGAATCCTAATTGAAATTGTGTACTTGAACTTTTTTAAGCAATATGGTGATTTGTCAGAGTTTGGAAATTTGGCACATGATGGCGATCCCATACAGCACACAATTGAGGTACATTTAAATAATTTTACATATATGTACACACACACACATATATATATACATGTATTATTTAAAATAAATTTTAAAATTTCATGTGTGCACGTACTTGAACACATGTAGGGCTTAGGGCATAGATCTAGAGAGCTTGGATCGGGACATGGATCCACACATTTTGGAAATTTTCCACATGATGGTGATCCCATGCAGCACATAGTTGAGGTACATTTAAATAATTTTATTTAAAATTTAATTACTCGATCTATAAGTTTGAACACATTGAAATTTTGTACACATACAAGTCTACATAATTTTAGATATATGTACACGCATTCAAAATTAAATTTAAGTTCATGTGTGTACTTGAACACATGCAGGGTTTGGGGTGAGGCTCAAGACACAGATCCAGAGAGCTTGGATCGGGACATGGATCCACACATCTTGGATCAGGAGAGGGATTGGTCCATGGATCGAGGGAGAGATCGGGCCATGGATCGAGGGAGAGATTGAGCCAAAGATCTGATGATTCTAAATTCATAGTAGATATCCCTCTCTTTGAGATTTTTTATAGTATTATGGTTTGAGATCAGATTATTATATTGTCTAGACACTTTTTATGATTTATGTACATCACATTACATACATGTTTATGTTTTATGGTGTATACACTTGTTATGATTTACATCACATTCACATGTACATGTTTATATTTTATGGTTTGAATAGGTTTGTTACCACATTATTATGGTTTTCAAACACTTGTTACATCTATTTACATTGTGCAATTTATTACGGTTTTATTTATTTAGCAAGTTTGTACAGGTTTAAATTTAAATTATGGTTTGTTCACACTTGTTTTGCATCTATTGACATTGTGAAATCAAAATGTTGGACTATCTAATGGTTTCTTTTTGTAAATTTAAAAAGATGGACATGTACAGTTAAATTTTATTTAAATAAAAATGAATTAAATGTTTAAATAAATAGGTCAGTAAATAGAAAAAATTGAATGCAGATTTATGTACAAGAGATTAATGCTATATTTAAGTGAAACATAAAAATGCAATTGAAAATAGATAGTTCCTGAATTCTCAGCTCTATATTTGTTCATATTTAAAGGTTATGAATATAATTTTACTTAATTTACAAGATGAACTATTGAATTACTAGAGTAATACCTCATATGTTTAAATATTCAATAATTTGTATTTTCACTCTAAAAGTGAATTAGTTTCAAAATTTAACATACTTTAACACTTTATCCTTTTAAGAAAAAAATTATTTTGGACACACATGACAAGATCCAAAAGAAAATCATATTTTTTTAAGAAAAGGCTTGATTCATCTATCTTCATCCTTATACTTCCCCTTAAGGGAAGGAGCATCCAATCCCAAAGTTGCATTGTGGGATGGGATTTTTAACAAATCCGCATGACACTGGGTCAACACTAAGGAGTGATCACAACCCCATGATTTGGAAGAATCACAAATTTTAATCGATTGGTTTTGTTCATCATACATTATTCTATTTCTCTCTCCAACCAACTTCAACTTGATTTTTGTATACTTCTCCTTTAATATCATACCATTCCTTCATACTAATCAAAGGTTACTAAATATTTCATCTTGAAATTGAATGAACATGTTTGAAATAAAAGTAGAAAACTAAAAATTAAAAGGAAGGGAAGGGAAGAACATGGTTTTGGTGGATGACACATAGATGTCCACCATTTCAATAATTATCTTTAACCATAAATAAAATCCAATTATTAGTGGATGCAAATTGGTATTTGAATGAAAAAATTAAAGTTTATGAATATAAAGAAAATTAAAGAAATTTACAAGTAAACTTAAAATTCATAACATTTTTACCCCTCCAAAAAAATTTTGAGATAGATGTTCATAAACTATTCAAAATCAGAATCCTAAGTCATCCTTTGTGCTGCCTCCTTGGCCAAGATTTTTTCTCTGGCCTTTGATTTTGCCTAAGACTTGGAGCCCTTAATTCCACCTCCCCATTGTCGTTGGTACTCATCAAACTTATCATTGAAATTGGCCTACAAAAAAGAATAAATACAATTGTATACCATTCAAAATTGAACCATTTCTTTCAGCTGCCAGCATTAATAGATAAATAGTATGCATCACAAAAGCATGTATATCCTCTTAATTGCATGTACACCTTTATTGCTTCAACAATCCTACTAAATTCCAATTTCAATGATAAGTTTGATGAGTACCGATGACAATGGGGATGTGGCATTATGGGCTCCAAGTCTCGAGCGAAATCAAAGGCCAGGGTCCAAAAAATCTTGGCCAAGGATAACTTAAGATTCTGATTTTGAATGGTTTATGAACATAGATATCTCAAAAAAAATTTGGACCTGGGTTTAAAATTGTATTATATAATTTTTTCTTTTTTAACTACCAACCTATTTTTTTGACTTCTAGAAAATATTGCTTAAGGATGCTATATTTTCATTGTTTAGCTATAAGGTTGTAACCTATCGACCTGTCATATTTTGAGAAATTTTTTTTGAGGATATTAAATTTTCCCCTTCTTAATTGTAACTTTTTATTTGTGCATTATATGTTCTCTTTCCAAAGGAACTTTTTATGTGATAGTTAGGGTTATTATGGATGATAATGATAGTGATTAAATGGATGAATTATATGTGACATTATTAGAATGAGATAGGATGGATTAAAGACATGATATGGATTAAATTATTTGGGTATATGATTAAGACAAGGTGGATAATTAAAGAATGATTAGGGCATGAAAATAATAAATAAGGATGATTATATAAACATGATTATGATTAGAATGGTGATTATTCAAACATGTGATCTAATGAATGATTAGGAAGGGATGAAATTACATGGTTAAATGGGCTATTATGATACTTGGTTCAATTAAAGATGATTAGGATGAGGGGGGGTGCTTAGGATGGAAACAATAATTTTCTAGGATGTGACATATTAGGATATGAAAATGGATGATCAAAACTTTTAAGGTGAACAAGTAAGGTCATATTAGTTCAAAAATTTTAAGGTGAACAAGTAAGGTCTTTCCATTTCAAACATAAATTTATACAATCAAGGAATAGATGATTTAAAGGAATTTCTAGGCAAAATGTGAACTTTTTAATTTAGTCACTAGGTTTCAAGAAAATTGCATACATGTGTACATGATCTAAGATTCAAAAAATGAAATCAAAGATTCAAGTGAACTTAAAAAATAATTCCATGTGTCCAACATATATAATTTTTAATGCAAAATTGGAAATAGATGATTTAAAGGAATTCAGGCAAAATGTTTTAAAATATTTTTAAAGTCACTAGGTTTTGTATCAAGCATATATATGATCTATCATGTAAATATTTAAGTGGAGTTTCAAGTTCAATTAAATTATGAAATCAAATATTCTTGAACTAAATTAAGAATACCACATGGAACAAATTTATTTATACAATTCCAAAAATAAATGACCAAGCCTTTGAAAAAATCCATTCTAAATCATGTCACATGTCCAATCAATATAAATATATAGATCTAGAGGTCTATAAAAATTTTGAGTACACACACACACACATATATATATCCATGTAATGTACATGTACACATATATCCAAAAAATAACTTAAAGTTCCTGGTACATAAAATATGGATCCTCTCTATCTTTAATTATCTCTAAAAAAAATTCATGATCTTCAATAGGCAACCTCCACTTTTGTTTGGCACATTCTTTTTTAGGTAAAGTTTCTAAATTTACTTTTGTTGCTATAACCAAGTGACTGTAATGTAGAACCTTTTGTCCTAGCATATAATCAACAAATATAATACCATATTTATCTATCTTTATTTGTTGATAATATGTGCCTTCAATAACAACTGATCCAATGGGATATTCTTGTCCATCACTATCTCTCATCGATTCCACCAATTTTCTTTCAGGTTGTGTACATCTTAGTAGATAGTAATCTACACCTTCCATATTTTCAAGATCTACAACAAGAGCGAAAATATCTCTTGTACACACACCACATGTAAAGTAAATACAAAAGTTGAAAATATATTTTTTAATCAATTTTAACTAAATTAAACACATGCTTGAAACTTACTTAAACATAGAATATATTTAAATCAATTTTAAGTAAATTAATCAATTTTCATACCTGTAACAACTAAATCAGATACACGCTCATAATCAGTTGAATATAGAGGACAATAGACATCGACATTGTCATCTTCAACAAAAGGAGGCATTGATATTAATTGTTTCATTTTCCATTGTGAAACATACCCATCTATAATATTCTCACATTGAATAATATTTTCATTGTTCTCAATGCAATCAACACAAAAAAATTATTTTTCTCTCACATTAATTGCATAAGGCTTACTACTTCTCGTTGTCATGATTTGATGCAGACTTCTAATACCATGAATTGCTTGACAATCATAAGGATTTGATCAATCAATATTTGTAAATTAAAATTTGAAAATTCAATTAAAAATCATGTACACTTGAACTTTTAAATTCAAATTTTTAACAAATTTTGACTAGATGTACTTGTAACTTCCAAAAAATATTGTGTGTTGTATGCTGAGATGCGAGCAAAAAATGACTTTTACACCATTCAATAATTTCATTTGCATTTCGTATGGCATTACCTGAATGTACACATGTTGGCACAATTTTTCACCTATTACTTTCAAGTAAATTAAAATAATTTTTAATTTAATTTAAATATATATCTAATCTTTTCAAAAATATATCTACATTCCATATATATATATGGTGAAAGTTACCAACAAGTTCATGTTGACAAAGTGCGCGCTTCACACATGTTCCTACTCCATTGTGCTCTCCTTTTCCATGTCCACTCTCATAAAAATTCCACAAAAAATTGGTGTTGCATGTAGCATGTTGATGGCTTAACCAAACAAAAGCTTTTGAAGACTTAAATTGTCGTACACGAAGTTACAAATAATTACACTAAAACCAAATTAGCTCTTCAAAAAAAAAATTATATATATAAGTGCAATTAGACTATTTAAGTTTCAAAATTAAAAGTAAATATAAATAAATAAAATTTATAAAGACAATGTACTTACCAGCACATCCATCAAACCATATCCAATGTTATTCTTGATTTATGCCACATCATCTCAGGTCTTCAAAAAATATTTGAAACAATGAGCTACATAGCTTCTATCATGATTTGTGTCATCATTGATATAAAAGTGAACCTCTTTGATTATAATTCGATCATATTTGCTACTTTGTATTCCATCGACCTCTAATTCGACATGCCTATAGAAAACTTGCACAAAGACTGCAACTTGCTCTAAATGATAATATTGACATTGAATCTCAATTTGAGGACTAAATGTATTTTTCTCAAAGAAATCTACAATAGATATAATACAACCTCGTGGAAAGCAATTCTTTGAATCACGAAATTGCTTAGCTTGCCATCTTGCACTATGACAATATTAGGTATGTGGATATACGATATTGTGAAATTTACTCATGAATTCATTGTAAGGAAATCCACTCTCTTTGAGAACAATTTTTTGGGCCTCAACTCCTAACTTCGTCAAGTATGTCTCATATTCAAATCTCTTCCAAACAACTTGCATTTCATTATTGTCAATATGTAAAAGATTCTTCAAATCTCCACAATCATTACATACATCTTTTATACACTGAACATTGAATTCTTCTGAATCTTCTAATTTTTTGCATACAAGAGAATTCACAAATTGTGTTATACTTCTACGGATGGCTAAATTTCGATCAATTGTTGTCCTAGGTTTTCTATATGATTGTAGGTGTATATCAAATTCAGCATGATTTTGACAACAAGTTTCGCGTACTTTATTATACGTACAAATTATGGTCATAGTGCCTCAAACATCCTTTGAAAAATCTTCACATTTGAAAAATCTTGCTTGAATTCTTCAAAAATTTCACTTTGTGTGTATCTATAAAATGTTTTGGATGAGAAAATTGTGTACCATCTTCACCTATTATTTGTATAGTATCCCTTCTATTGGATTAAATACGAGAGTGAGTAGTCCAATATTCAACCACCTGTTTCTTTACATCTTCTAAAATTCTATCTTTTGGGGGAACCCTACAAATATTTACCCAAATTTTCTCAAATTTTTCATCTATTTAATTTCTCTTTTCAATATTCCTTTGAATAGTTCTCCTAGAAACATCTAGTAATTCATAAATTGCTTGAACTTGTCTTCTATGTGATAATTTCTTACTAGAAATTAGAGTCATCAACGCTCTATGTGCAACACTTAGATCACTAGATCAACTCTTTTTTTCAATACATTCTAATGTTTCTTGCAAGTTTTGAATGATTGTTTGTTTTAACTATAATTACTTTTTCCTATTATCAACCCCTAACAACTTCAAAACATGGGTCATTTCTTTTCATCTAAATAACTTTGCAACTAACTGTGCTCTTCCAATTAGAGAATTATCTTCAAAACAATCATCCCATATTATTTTTTAGTGTAATTTTAATGTGCCTTCAAATAACATATCTTTAGATGAAATATTATTGAAAAGAGAATCTTCATCCATCTCCATCATATTTTCCATACCATAGTCCAAATAATTTCTATTATTAGGTATGGTTTCTTCTTGTACCTGTAGGTCACCTTGGTCATCAATATTTTCCATGGGTTGTTCTTCATGAGAGGTTCCTTCACCTGCTCTTCTCTTTCTCTGTCTTATTCGTGTTCAATCATACTTCCTTGATCTATTCATTTTACATGCCATCACAAATTGCACTCAAATTTGAATTCACCTACATACAAATTTGTACACACGTGAGCTTTTGCCAATTTTAACTATATCCCAAAAAACTACTAAAGAAATTAATAGACACATTATATGATTCCTAAACACCAACAGACCTGACACCACAAGCACTCGTTATAAGCCATTCATCTTGGTGAACTGATCAAATTTCGTAACCCATTCAAAACCATCTATTGGCTCCATCAAAAGCATCTTCTTCAAAAAACTTATGATGTAGGCTGGTATTTGATGATATCTGACTAGAAACCTTCCTTTCAGCTCCATTAGTCAGGGATATATCTTGATTACCTCACCTATCACCTTTACAAGCGGCAAGTCGTGGGGCCGAAGAGTGTCATGACCCAAGAATGCGGACATCAACACCTCATCCAAACCACCTAGAAGCTCACTTTTGAAGAGCTTACAGAAAATTACTTTTGCCTCATTGTTAGGAGTCCTCACATCTAACACTAACACCAGAAAATGGGAGATGATATGGGTATTGACCCTATAGGTCTTGTAGTTCTTCAAAAATTCCTTCCTCGGAATCATCTTGACTGTAACCACCACATGAGGATCTATCCTTAACAAAATTCGCTTCAACCACTAGTTGGTTATATGCTTGAAATTTGTCTACCTCACCTTGCAATCCAGTTGAATAGGGGTGTCCTAACCAATACTAACCACAACCTCCGAAGAAATATTCACTATGAATTTGGACTGCTTTACCATTGCGAACGCTTAGAGAAGACCATAGAAACTAGCCCAAAATGTCGATAACTTGCCTAGCTGATGTTATTTAATGCATCTTTCCCTCCTAGTTATCACACTATGCATAAGCCATCATGCCCTGCTAGATTTCTTACTCATCAAACACATGTCTCGGATCGTGCAAGTTTCATCATCATCTATTTCCAATTGGGCGATATGTCGTATCTAGCCGAGATTAGCAAGGAAAAAAACATGATTACTCTCGGCCACTAAATATTGAGGCTCGTTACTTAGTTATCCTTGTTTAATTATTAGCCTTCAATCCTCCACTATGGGCATGAGTGAGGTACAATGTTTATCAATGATCCCTAGCCAACTCACATTCAAAACCACACGAGATGGAGGCCACCACATCTGCCACGCAAGTCTTGACCCCTCAAAGGGACCCAATCAAAGCATCTTGTTTGCTTTCCTTCCACATGTTGGATGTCAATAGGTGTGGTCTCTCCACATCCTTGTTGTGGAGAGACGCCCACCTAGCCACCCACAAAAATTATCTCAATTTTATTTATGTGTGAAATAAATCAATTATAGAATTGGTTGCAATGAGCAATACATTTATATTTTAAGATTAGAGTTTAAATTTTATTTTATTGTGTTTGTTTTTGTTATATTTAAAAATTTAGTTTTAATTAGTACGAATATAACACATCAAATTATATCAAATTCACGATAGCTTTCAAAAAACTGTGTGAACTCTTTCTTTAGTTGTTTTATTTTCTTCACGGCATATATCATTTTCAATTTTTGCCTAAATTCATATTAAAATGACAAATTTTTAATATTGTATATTTGTAATTTAAATTATTATGTTGATTTTTTGTGATAAAATTTTCATAAATAGAATTATTTATAGTTTTTTAATTATTATTAACCATAAGGCATGAGTCAAATTCAAAGAATGTTGTCTTTATTTTAAACTTATTTTTATAATAAATTTATTTACTTTTCACAAAACAATTTAAAAAATTATTGTTCAAATAATTCAGATATTTAGTTTAAACATAAAATCTAATAATGAAGTAAATGAATTTTTCTTTTGTTTAAATATTTTGTATTTATTTAATTATATAATTTATAATTTTCATATGTTAAATATTAATAAATTTATTTTGAAATTTTTTTATAAATATTTTAAATATATATTTTTAAATATAATAATTAGTAATAGATAGTTTTAAACTATCTATTGATAATACCCATCTCGTCCCTATCAATTAAAAACCCCTTTCTGAGCCTACGACCACAACCATCTCTCCTGGGTCAGGGAGTCTAATAACACCAATGATGATGATGACTTGTGGAACCCCACCCCTGCTAATTCTCTTATTCTCTCCTTAGCTTAGGTTCGCAGCTCGGAGCTGCCCAGTACTCCACTTGGCGCTAACCCTAGCCCTCATAATACCCTAAACCTGTGCATCAACTTGGATGAAACCGGGAATGTTCCTCAGTCTATTTTTTTCCTAGTAACCCCATAAGTAAAAAATTGAATGAAATTGTTGATACTATCAATGTTCAGATGGCTTTTGGGATAGTTGGTTACTGCTAAGGAGAGGATTAAAATATTGGAAGGCAAGGTGTTGGAAGAACATACTGCATGGCCTGGGGAGGTGGAGAATAAAGCTCACTGGGATATGATTGTCCCTGGCCAGGTCCTTTGAAAGATGGGAAAAGTGGGAGAAAGAGTTGGATGATATTTGGGCCATTTTTAGGTTGTAGGAAGATAAAAAAAACTTAATGGATGAAATTGATTCCATTCACAAGACCTGAGAGAAGACCATGCAGTGTTTGAGGGTCATCACCAACTACAACAAAGAAACTGTGAAAATTATAGCTCTCACTCTTCAATTGTTCCAAGATGAGATAAGAAAGGCCCGAAAGAAATGACTTGCAGATGGGGAGGATGATGGTAGTGTGTAGAAGAAGAAGGGTAAGAAGTTGGACACCTTGGCTCATGATGCTACCAAGGATACCCAAGCTAGTCTTTAGGGGCCTGTGACTTTTGAGAAGAATCTCAAGTTCTTGTCCTAGGAGTGAAACATGATTACTGGTCTCAAGCTTTTCACAGACCTATAGGTGTCTGGTTTTTTGTGCTAGTCCTAGTCCTATGGTTTCTTTTGTTTTCTTCCTGGCAGTTGAACTGTTTAAGATCTAGTTTTTTTGTTTACTTTTTTGTCTTCTCATTGCTCGTGAGTTGTTGGTTCGCCTCTATGGCTAGTTTGTAATGGGTAATGGCCCTTCCAGTTTTAATATAATCAAAACAATTTTAAACTATAAATATGAGATTCTTATATATTATTATTATTTAAATCAAATATCAAATTTTAAAATCAATTTAGTGAAACAAAATTAATCTTTGAATTAAAATAATAGATTATTTTTTGTTATATAATCAAATTCAACATGATTTTGACAACAAGTTTCGCGTACTTTATTATACATACAAATTATGGTCATAGTGCCTCAAACATCCTTTGACAAATCTTCACATTTGAAAAATCTTGCTTGAATTCTTCAAAATCTCACTTTGTGTGTATCTATAAAATGTTTTGGATGAGAAATTTGTGTACCATCTTCACCTATTATTTGTATAGTATCCCTTTTATTGGATGAAATACAAAAGTGAGTAGTCCAATATTCAACCACCTGTTTCTTTACATCTTCTAAAATTCTATCTTTTGGGGGAACCCTACAAATATTTACCCAAATTTTCTCAAATTTTTCATCTATTTAATTTCTCTTTTCAATATTCCTTTGAATAGTTCTCCTAGAAACATTTAGTAATTCAGAAATTGCTTGAACTTGTCTTCTATGTGATAATTTCTTACTAGAAATTAGAGTCATCAACGCTCTATGTGCAACACTTAGATCACTAGATCAACTCTTTTTTTCAATACATTCTAATGTTTCTTGCAAGTTTTGAATGATTGTTTGTTTTAAATATAATTACTTTTTCCTATTATCAACCCCTAACAACTTCAAAACATGGGTCATTTATTTTCATCTAAATAACTTTGCGACTAACTGTGCTCTTCCAATTAGAGAATTTTCTTCAAAAAAATCATCCCATATTCTTTTTTAGTGTAATTTTAATGTGCCTTCAAATAACATATCTTCAGATGAAATATTATTGAAAAGACAATCTTCATCCATCTCCATCATATTTTCCATACCATAGTCCAAATAATTTCTATTATTAGGTATGGTTTCTTCTTGTACCTGTATGTCACCTTGGTCATCAATATTTTCCATGGGTTGTTCTTCATGAGAGGTTCCTTCACCTGCTCTTCTCTTTCTCTGTCTTATTCGTGTTCAATCATACTTCCTTGATCTATTCATTTTACATGCCATCACAAATTGCACTCAAATTTGAATTCACCTACATACAAATTTGTACACATGTGAGCTTTCAATGAAACATGTATAGTTAATATTGCATAAATATCTAATACTTAAAAAAAATGAAATAACATAGAATTGGTGATCAATAATAATAAAATCTAAGAAAATAAATAATGAAAACAAATTTCAAATGCATTCATGAAAATAAAAACATAATCAATTAAATAAGTCCAAGATTAATGTACCTTCAAATATAGCTCTCCTATTGTTTAAATATATTTTCTTTTGTCTAAATAAGTCTTCTAAATTGTCGAAATAAACCTTCTTTTGTCGAAATAAACCTTCTTTTTTCAAAAAAAATCTTGTAACTTGTTGAAATAAACCTTATTTTGTCGAAATAAGCTTTCCATAGTCGAAATTAGTCTTCCTTGGTAGAAATATATTTTACTAAATTTACTTGAGTTGAAAATCTAAACAAAAAAAAAGAAAAAATTTATATCGACCATTTTCGGCTGAGTCACTTTAGGTCAAGCCTATTTCGTCTGAGCATGTCTCGGCCGAGTAGGTTTCAGCTGAAACCTATTTAGCTGAAACATGCTCGGTCGAACATGTCTAGGTGGCATCCTACATGGCAGCCAACTCACCCGTTTTCATAATTTTCTGAAACATTCAACTTTGGCAGAGTGTTTCTCCTATCAGAATTACTTTTCTGCAAAAAAAAAAAATACCCTTTTGTAGAGCTCGGAGTGGTGAATCCAAATATATAATTTTTTTAATATTTTGATTATTTTTCATATATTTTATTTTTAAAATAATACAAGTAGGTTGTTAAAATAAAAAAAAAGAGGTTGATTAGAAATTTTAAAGAAAATTAAACTTATATGGTGTAGTAGAGGAGAGAGTCTTCTTCAAAAGGGTATAATTTTTTTTTTTTAAATGATTAAAAATATTGAAAATAGTTGGCGGCTCGTGAAAACTGTCAAATTCTGACATGTTTGACTTTAAAACATTATTACGAGAAAATAATCATCAAAATTTATTTATTTTTCCATGCAGTAGATATTGAAGTTACCTATTTGGAGAAAAAAAAATTAGAGAAAAATGAAGTTTTTTTAAATTTGTTTCTTGATAGCCCGTGAAGTCACTCTTTTATAAAATTTTCAGAATTCCAAAATTTGTCCTTAAATTGAAAAAAAAATAATGAAAACAAATTATTTTTTTTAAATAAAAATTACAAGAATGATCTTCATCAAAATTTCTACATTTCATTATTTTACACCATTTTGAAATTCAAAACATAAAGAACACTTTTATGTGGCCGAAGTTCAGAATGTTTTTTGCTATTGGTTGATTCCTTTATGAAGTGTGACACAGGTTTGTGCTTTTGCCCATTTTAATTGAAAAAGAATTTAAATATGATATTTCACATCAAGAAAAAATTCTCTTTACTAAATTCAATGAAAAAGAATCATTATATGTTGAATGTGAAGCCTCAAGAATTAAGGAAGTTGTTCCAAGGGATTCTAATGATGATAAAGAAATGCCCATTAACATTGTAGATGATGAAAAGAAGGATACTATTTTTTTAAAATTGGAATAAATCTGCCATGCAAGGTGAAGAAAGAGCCTTTGTTTGTTAGAGATATTTTTATTTCTAATGATTGTATGTGGTGGAAAAAAATTCATGTAGAACATAGAGACATTCACTTGTTCAAAAGGGAGAATTTAAGATAAAGAAACATGTTTTGAATCATGCACACAGTGATCCATTGATTGATCTTCATAGTAGCATTTGGAATCACATGGGGACTTTAATGCATACTAACCACATGGTTAAGGTTCAATGCTCCAATTACCAAGGTCATGTCTAGCACCTACCCTCTATAATCTCATAGGTTGATCTAGTGTCTATCCACCCAAATAGTATCCACACTCAACACATCAAAGATTGTGTCCATCTAGGCTCAGTATCATAAATGACCTTATCCCCATGGATGGGAATCTGCAGGATGCACCATACATCCTCCAAGGTAACCATTTCCTTACCGGTGGGAAGATGAAATGATGAAGTCCCATGGTGCCAATGCTCGATCAATGCGTCCATCATTGCTAGATGTGTATGGATCTAAGGCATGTGGGCTACGAACCCCAACCTAATTGCTTTGAGAAATAAGTCCTCATCATCCCCAAAATGGTGAATGTGAGACAAAATATTGGATCGATGCTCCCAAGACATGTGATAGGTCAAATTTTCTTCTATACACATGAAACGAACAAAATAAAATTTTCTAAAACCTGACAAAATTTGGACTTTGAAACCCTACATTTGTATGTGTATGCCTATTTCGCAATTACACCACTCTGTTGAAAAAGAGATTATGTCACAATTTTGCAGCTACATCACTCTATGCAATTGTGCATGAGCATTTAAGTGTGACACTAGACCTAAATCAACTAATGTGATGCTATATTACAATTGCGTGTCGGCATTTCAATAGCAATGCTAAACAAAAATTATGCATTACACCACTATTTGATAGTAGCAACACTATCGTGCAATAGCATCCCTAAACCTAAATTAGACACTACAATGCTTCATGAAAAAAGCATCACTATTGAAAAATAGTGTTCTCGACTACAACAAAGGCATCATAATATAATGACGCAATTGTTCTACTAATTTAGACAACTAATAAATACACCAAAATATGAAAAATGAGAAAAAATTTAGAATGCATACCAGGGGTCCTATGTTAGTTGGCCACTACTACTCTCATAACCTATCTGTGAGCTGCTCGGGTAGCAATAGATCGCCCATTTCATTGGGAGATTAGAGAAAAAATCAATAGAATCTCTCTAAGGCAAGTGTGCAAATGAATTGAAAATGACCCCTCAACCCCTATTTAAGCCTCAAAATTAGGGTTTTTGACCCAATTAGATTGGGAAAATGGGATTTTTAATCCCTTTAATTAATTTTTGAGCTACACAACTTATTTTGAGGCATTTTTTATGTTTATGAGCTTGTTTTTGCATCTCAAAGCTTATTTTTGCATCTAAACCTATGTTGAACCTTTGTTGAGATCTCAACTTGAAAATTAAAATTTCCACCCAATCTCTTGAGGGGGTAGCGTACCAGCATAAATTTCCACTAGGGAAACAATGGGGCATCCAAAAAATCAAGAATTTTTAATTTTTTTGATCTAAGTGCTAGTAGTGTTGATCTAAAAAGTGTCAATCTTTGAACTAATGTAACAAGTACCTCACTTCAAAAAGGGGAAAGTGTAGACACTTAAAATTTTCCCGATCGATATTGTGCATCTAAATTTGATTAGTAATACTATTTTCATCATAAATTCACCTCTTTTCAACTATTAACTTAAATAATCTTCAGTGTTTAATTAAATTTATCACTTTCTCTTATTAATCAAATAATCAATTTTATTTGGCTAATTCATCCCCTTTCATACTAATCTTCATCTTATTTAATTAGGTAATGTGAATTATTTAATTAAATTTCTTATGTCTTCTCACTTATTAAATAATCCTCATTATTTAGTTAAATATCATTATCCCCCTTTAATTAAATAAGTTAATTATTTATTTAAAATCCTAATTTCATCCATCTTGCACAATTAAAACATTGTTTTAATTATCTAAATAGCTAATTTATCTTACCCTCCCACTTGCAAGGGAATATTCCTCTAGAATATTCCTCCATTTGAACTCCTTCAAAATGGGAAGAATCTTGTAACAAACATCCTAACAACTTCCTAAATTTTAGGAATGTGCTTCTCTGAATCAATGAGAACCATTGATTAAAATCCTTGATACTTGTCAACATGCATTCTCATCCATTGATGAGAATCCTTGATCCATGCCTTCTCCTCTCATTTCTTCTCATCCATTGATTGATTAAATCAATCCTGGTCATGTTGATTCAGTCATTTCTCCTATAAATACTCCTCATTTCTATGAGAAATGGATCCACTTTCATTTAGAATAACTAGACTATGTTTAATTTTAGAGCATTTCTCAATTAGCATTTCAAGTATTTAGCATCCATTTAAGCTTATCATTGCATCCATTTTAGTTCATCTTTCACCCATTTTCATTAATCATCATCGATGGAATCCATTTGAAATCTTGTTTCAACCAAGGGGTTGGGAAAGCGCTGACATTCCACATCAATGCAGCACCAATACCCCAATGGGATGAGGTTTGAGGCATTTAACTAGTTTCCATTATGCATTTTAGTTAGTTTCTTGTTTAATGGCTTCTTTATTTGATGTTTTCAAGTATTTCATTGGGATCTTGACTTAACTAGTTAAACCTTGGCCTACTTAGTGTAAGTTTACCTTAGGTTATGATCATGCTCACAAGGCCTTAACAAACTGGGTTTCTTGGAGGGTGAATTATTATTGATAACTTGATCCTTTTATGGGAAACTATTGAATGGTCTCAACAATCAAGTCAAAATCCCTTATTGGTGAAGCTTGACTTTGATAAAGCTTATGACAAAATGTGATGGATTTTTATTCTTAAGATGATTAATTGGTAGGGTTTTGGTCCTAAGATTTGTAATTGCATCTAAATTTTGTTCAAGGATGCTAATGCTCAGTTTATTGTTAACATTGAAGAATTATCAAACTCCTTTCACTTGCAAAGTTTAATCGGATAGGGTATTCTATTATCACCATTTATTTATGTGCTTGTTGTTGATGCTCTTGGATATCTTCTACAAAAGTATAATAATATGAGATTAATAAGGGGGTGTCAATACCTAATTATTTTTGTGTCCTTAATTCATTTTATTTTTTATGATAGCATGCTATTTCTTCGAAATTTTGAAGAAGAGATTCATAATATGATGGGGGTTCGGGAACTCTATTGTGTTGTCTATGTTTCTAAATTATTTCATTATAAAACTAAATTTATTATGATGAACATTGATCTCATCCTTGATTGGATACCAAACTATTGGAAGAAAATTAAGCATGGAGAAATTTCTCACTACTTGGGCATCGCGTTTGGGATAGGTGTCACTCTATTTTATATGTGGAAATGTTACCAAGTTGAAAAATAAGATTGTCTCTTGGGGGAATAAATTTATTGCTTATTGCCCCTAACTAGGAAGATTCAAGTTGTTACATATTTATGGCTTCACATGTGTATTACTCAATGTTAAATGCCTTCAAAAAAGGACTTGAAGATCTTATCAAAATTATTAGATAATTTCTTTGATTTAATTGGAATAGTGATGATGGTTTTAAATAAACTTTGTGGCTACAAACATTCAACCTAAATCAAGAGGAGGGTTGGGTTTGTTAGATCCCAAAACCCAAGGTGTTGTTTGGTTGCTAAATGGATAGTTAGAGTGGTTTCTAGATATGAACCTTGGAATATTTTGTTTCATTATTAAATCATATAAAATGCTACTAAAAATAAATGGAAATTAGTTAGATGGACTTATAAAAAACATTATTGCTCCTTTTTTCTGCTTAAAGATTATTTTCCTTTGTTGTCCATATGAAAGGCTTGGTAACTAGTTTATAATTGTTTCAATTGGAAAAGTAACTCTTTACAACATGGGTTTAGTTTTGGTGCATCATCCATTTAGCGAAAAAATTGATTTAAGTAGATACCAAAGACAACCACTGGTTGTTGCTTTCTTGAGACTTTCCCTTCACCTATTTAATAAAAGGATTAAATAGTTTGGAGACTTGTGGGACTATATTGCACTTGACTTGGCTAATTGACAAATAATTAAGAATAAATTTAGTTTAGCTAATAAGTTTCAAAGCTTTGTTATATTTTTGAGTGATTGGTTTCCTATGGACCTTGTTATAAAACTGTGTACTCCCTTGCAATGCAATATTCTCAAAGATTGGTGGTGGCTGTCCAAAAAAAAAATCTACTTAAATTGCTTCCTTCTTTGAATTTAACTTCAATGTTTAATCATAAATTAAAATGTGATTTCAAAGAAAAGGCTCAAATAAGATTAGTGTACATATATGGAGGTCAAAATCTAAGGCTAACGCTCAAATCTTGGCTTGAATTTTAAATTTCAAATTACCCTTTTGTGAGAGGTTAATATACATGTTGGTGCAACCAATTAAATTCCCTTTCTACTAGTATAATGTAAGTCTGAAACATTTTTTAGGATTTCTCATGGACCAAAATGAAATGGAATGTTATCTTTAAATTTCCACCTACGATTTTTGAGCAGAAATTAAGTTGGAAAGAAGCTTCATTGGAATTTGGCATGCAAAATAATGTTGTTCCTAATTTTCTTTATTGGAATTTGGCATGCAAAATAATTTTTTTCCTAATTTTATGAGACATTTTATTCTCCTTAATATATTAAAAATTATATTCCTATCAGTTTTTTCTAAACATAATGTTCACTAGGAACGAGAAATGCTGAAGTTTGATGTTATTTTCTAAATTGTTATTTGTTTTCTCAATTGGAGGGGGTGCCCAAAGAAAAGGTGAAAATTATAACCACTTGGGTAAGATAAAGTATCATATCTTCATCTCTATGAAAAATACACATGTTAGCCACCCACAAAAATATGTCAAATTTAGAATGTTAAAATAGATCAATTAAAAAAATGGTTCAATGAGCAATACATTTATATTTTAAGGCTAGAGTTTAAATACATCAAATATCATTTTATGATAGCTCTCTAAAACTGATGCACTATTTTCAAATTTGTTAGTTTTCTTCAAACATATATCATTTATCAATTTTTGCCTAAAATATATTAAATGACAGATTTTTTTCTGAATATATATCTATATATATTAAATTAAAGATAATATACTATTGCATTATTCATATATTCCCTATCCTATTATCCTAATTCTAATCCTAACCCTAACTATAACCCTTATATTTAATTCTTACCCTAACCATAATTGATAATACCCCTAACCCTAATATTAACCATAACCCCTCATCTAAGCCTAAGCCAAACCATATCTCTAATTGGTCGGGGAGTCTGATTTACACCAATGAATGATGATTGTAAGTGGAACCCCTACCCCTACTAATTCCCCTATTCCTACCTTAGCTCAACCTCAAACTAACCATAACCTAATACTCCCTTGTTCTAAACCTAATTAAATTAATACCTAAACCTGTGCATAAACTTGGATAACATAGAATGTTCCTAGGTCTCTTGAATTTAGATTGACCCCATAAGTAAAAAATTAACGAATTGTTGATACTATCAATTTTACCATGACTTTTGGGACAGACTTTACTGCTAATTAGAGGATTGAAATATTGGAAACAAGGTTTAAACAATAGATAATTATGATTAGGGATAAGGAGAATAAAGCTCACTGGGATATAATAATCCCTAAATTAAGATTTAAAAATGGCAAAGGTGGGATAACCCTTGGATGATCTTCAAGCCATTTATTGGGTCGAAGGAAGATAAAAATAAATTAATGGCTAAAATTGATTCTATTCACAAGACCTAGGAGAAGACCATGCAGTGTTTGAGGGTCATCACCAACTACAGCAAAGAACTGTGAAAAATGTAGCTCTCACTCTTCAATTGTTCCAAGATGAGTTAAGAAAGAGCCGAGGGAAATGACTTGTGGATGGGGAGGATGATGGTAATGTGTAGAATAATAAGGGTAAGAAGGTGGAAACCTCGGCTCGTGATGCTACCAAGGATAACCAGGCTAGTATTTAGGGGCCTGTGACTTTTGAGAAGAATCTCGAGTTCTTGTCCTAGGAGTGGAACATGATTACTGGTCTCAAGATTTTCAAAGACCTGTAGGTGTCTAGTTTTTTGTGCTAGTCCTGGTCCTATGATTTCTTTTGTTTTCCTCCTGCTAGTCGAACTGTTTAAGATCTTTTTTTTTTGTTTACTTTTTGGTCTTCTCATTGGTCGTCAGTTGTTGGTTCACCTCTATGGCTGGTTTGTAATGGGTAATGGCCCTTCTAGTTTTAATATATTCAAAACAATTTTAAACTATAAATATGATATTTTTATATATTATTATTTGAATCAAATATCAAATTTTAAAATCAATTTAGTGAAACAAAATTAATCTTTGAATTAAAATAATAGATTAATTTTTGTTATATAAATTATGAAAGTGTAAGTAATCTCTCATCATAAGATATTTATAATAGTTATTTTTCTATTAGAATCACTTTGACATCTTCAATAGACCTACTACCTAATATAATGCATAAGAGAGATATTTAGAGAACATAAATTGCAATGTGTTCTACAATTTTTAATATTTTGCAAGAAATTCTAAAACTTGAAATTAATGTGAGCTAGATATTATTCTTCACATTACACTCTAGCATGAAGTATGAAATGGTGGAAGGAGAGAAAATCTAATTTTAAAAAGAGGTTGGGTGTAGTCATCAACTTTAACTCCATGTTTATCATTCAATTCTAATGAAGATCATAGCATCTAAATAGTAGAGAATGCATTTATCATAACACACTTTTGCAAAAACATTATAAGAAATAGTTTTCACCACAATCAATTATTTGTTCTTCTTGTTAAAAATGGTATACATGAAATGAAAGTAATGTTTTCTTGTTAAAGATTGCATAGATTTGAAATGCAAGTACTTTTTGGAAGCAATTGATTCACCAACCCTAATAAAAAATAAAAATGTAGAGTCATTTCCAACAATAGAGAAAGCAGATGGGGCAAGTTTAGAACCTTGTCTAGCATACCTTATTTTTCGATAGCCTATTATAGTGCCCCCTCCAAGTTTATACCCACTAGTTGGGGCATTAACGACAAAAATAACAATAACATAGATAATAATTTAGAAAATGGTCGATGGTTTCATGCTTGATGCCACTTCAATTGGACCAGTGTTGCTCTCAATGTCTATAGATAAAAGAATAAAACCTCCTAGCATTTGACAAGAACTTCATAGAAACATGACCTTTTTTTATTATTATGATATTTTTATTATATTATATTATTATTAATAAATTATTATCATTATGCTATTCTTAGGGTATGTTTAGGATCATGATGGGCCAAAAAGTGGCGATATCTAAGTGATATGATGGCCCATGTGGCTGATGACTTTTTTTTTAACCAAAATTGATGAAACAAAAAAAGTTTTTAAAGGAGATTCTCATCTTTCCACCTATACAAATTATTCTTTACTTTGAATTTAATAAATTATTATTATTCATTTTCTATTTGAATTACGACGAAAGTCTTGATTGATATGTTGATTGAAAAACATCTATAACTTTCAAATGGTGTCACATTTTTTGAATCCAAAACTTGTGTCACATTCTATGTTTGCATACTATAGAATTAAAAAAAAATTGAATTTCATGAAGTTTTGGACCAAGTTAAGGTGGTTAGACATACCAATTTTTATATTTTTTATAAAATTGGAATAAAAAATCAAATTAATTATTTACTTGAAAAAGAATTATAAAAAAATATGCATCACATCGGGACATGAGTCCCCTACTTATACCTAAAATATTATAAAAAAATATTATCATTTTATTGTGCTTAGGGTGGTCAGACAGACACTTACTTCTTATTTTTTCCCTGAAATTTAAGTACTACTACATTGAAATTTCAAATTTTCACTAAATAGATAAAAAAAATTTAAATAAGTAGTTTATACATTCAGATTATATTCTTACATATTCATAGATAACTTATTCAAATTTTTACGTCAAATTGCCTAACTCTGATTTTTTGAATTTTATTGCCACTTAAGGGCCTGTTTTTTTGATGATGATCCTGCACATAACTAATATATTTTGTGTTACTCTTATTATTAGAAATTATTATATTTATTACGATTTTTTTATTATTATATTAATGTTATTATACTATATTATATTGTTTCTTCAAGTTTAAGAACAGTTTTAGAGAAGATTCTTCATTTAGGGATCTCTCTTGAGAAACAAGGGCTCAATATGATGGCTAAATGATCACTTTTATGCACATTTTTTTAAAAAAATAATTTAGAAAAAAGAAATACTTTTTAGAGGATAAGCTTCAAAAATAAAATGGAAAAATAACTTTTAATCATTTTTTTCCCTTAGCACAATCAATTAGGATAGATCCACTGAAATTTCAAGTTTTACTTTTTATTTCAAGCATTAATTAGATTAAACTAGATTTATTAGAATGACTTGACATCTAAGCCTAATGGTAGTTTGCCTCTATTTATTTTAGAGTCCACCAAGGGCTCATTATGAGACTATCATTTCAACCTCACTTTATGCCCACCTAATCCCATATCTTATGTCTGAGTGGAGGAAATCAAACCTCTCGTTGTTGCTAACATATCCCTGGCCAAGTCTAAAAGTCCCACTCGGAAACCCCACATGTGTGTTACTAATAATCCTAAGCCCAAACCTGTTGCCAAAAAACTCAAGGGGAACACGAGAAATGCTCAAACGAGTGTTGTGGCCAGTCTATGTGAGCTCAAGGCTACTCCAACAAAAACTACTTACAAAGCCACTTTGAAGAAGAAAGGTAAAGATGACAAGAAAGGCTTGATGGAGCCTCTATCGAAAGAGGACAGAGGAAAAAATGTTGTGGGGAAGGACTCTAAGGGTGACACGGTGGTGGAGGCGACAGTTGTGACTGGTGGAGAGACCATAATTCGGAGGTTTGGGAGATTGACCAAAAATAATAATAAAAAAGATAGATGGCTTTGGACTTAGAGGAGGACCAATCAGACAATAAAGACTACAAGGAGGATGAGATGTCTAAGGAGGAAGAGGAGGAAAATGTGAAAGGACCCAACACCATTCCTAACAACAACAAAGAGCAGAAAGGGATCTCGGCCTCCCAGTCCTTGCACCTGTAGGATGAACATATCGAGGATGCGATGGTTGTTGACAATGGGGAGGAGAGTCATGTGCTAAAGGAGAGAATGGAAAAATGGGATAAGAGATTCAGGGGCCAGACCCATTTTATTGTGAAGTTGATCCACTTTGTCACCAGCACTATGTCTATGGTAATTAAAGATGAGCTAGAAGGGAAGAATGCTGACAAGAATCAAGAATGGGTTGGAGATGATGTTGTGGAACTCCTGTTAAAGAACTGGGATAATTCCAGTTAGATTTTATTTTGTCTATGTTTTTTCAATATGCTATTAGTCCGTGGTCGGTGTACTATTTTTTGGCTATCTCTATTTTTTGGATAGTTTTTATGTTACTTGGACTTGATCTTTTTGGCCCATGAGGCTCGATGTGTAATGGGTACAACACCTTGTAAATGCTACTTATCTTATCAAAAATAATGTTAATACACTTTAGATCAAATATACATTTTTTTAAATTTTACAATGTAATATAATCTTTAATTCCAAACTCTCATGTATAAGAGAATAGAAAAAATTCAAATAATTTTTAAATGCTCCGTATATTTGTGAATGTATAAACTATCAATATTGGAACATTCTCAACCAAAAATTCCAAAGTAAATAGGTGATCACATCAATCATATAGCTCTCCATATAGAAGCTTCCTCCATCTTGTGCTTCCTTAAGCTACTTTTTTAGAGGTTAATAGTTGTAAGCTCAACTCACTTGGGTACCAGGTCCTCATATATGATTTTAAATAGAAAGGGGATATAGGCAATGTTCAGGTGCTCGATGTCCTCAAATTTAAATAATTTATCAAGAACAAGAATCCCATATCTCAGTGCTTCTTTAAATTGTTTGACTATGCCCTGAGACATGTCATCAACCTTTGACAATTTCTTAAAAACAAATTATATTAGCATTTACGCTACATCGGTTGTATCTTGACATGGTTTAACATGTACTACATCATACTATAGCATTTCTCTTGCAATATCAAAAAGACTTTAGTGTAATCAAATAGAAAATGAATAATAATTATTTATTAAATTCAAATAAAGCATAATTTATATTGGTGGAAAGATGGTAATCTCCTTTAAAAACCCTTTTCATTTCATCAATTTTGGGTAAAAAAAAATGTTAGCCACATGGGTCATCATATCACTTACATATCGCAACTTTTAGGCCCATCACGATCCTGCACATACCCTTCTCAATTGTTAATCAATGTGTTGTTGGGTATGGAGGTTAAGAACTGGGACTAGTGTTGCTAATGGATGTTGGCGTATGTGGGCTCCAACTAAACCTATTTAATCTCCACTTCCTTTGTAGCCCAACTACTTCAAGCGCGCATTTATTACTTGTCTCTTCCCGCTTCTACGTTTCTCTTTGATGTTTCTAGACTCTTCTCTTTTTTGTGGCGTATTCAAGAAGCTTCATCCTATGCTAGAAATGAACTCTGTTTTTTGGTAAAAAAAAGTAGATATATGAAAGCTCTATTTGTTTTGTTAAAAAGGAATATAGAAAAAGGGCATGATTGTAAGAGAGCGATGGAAGCTCTGTTTACTGAAGGCATTAATAAAAACTATGTTTTGTTTTTAATATTTCTGCTCTAATCTGTTGTGTGTTTTCATTCCCCTATTTTCTATGGCAATCTGGCATTTCTTGTTTTTCTTTGTTTTTCCAGCAATGGACAATATCTGGATCTACTTATCTGGTTTCATCTCTATCAGGTTCTTTCACATCAAGAGACAAGGCAACTCTATTGCTTATTGGGTGGCCAATTATGGTGTCAACCTTCACACTCATTTAGGCAGAGGGATGACTTTCCATATCAGGTAATCAAATTGATGCAAGATGACATCAAGGAACACCCTTCCAATGCTTGGACCATGCGCGCTAATGGTGGTTGATGTTCTTATTTTTTCTTGATGTCTTATGTGGCTCTTGGCCTTCTTGCATTGGCAGTTTCCTCTGTTTGGATACTATTTTTTGTTCACTGTACATGATGTGGCTTTGGCCTATTTTTTCGGGTTCCTGGTCTTACAAAACCAGGTGTATATACAACCAAAAAAAAAAAATGTGTTGTTAAAATTATTTAATCTACTAAAAAACTAAAAATAACAATAAGATAAATAAATCGAATTAAAAAATTATTATTATTTTTTGATGTTTTTGTTAGGGTATATCATCATCAATTTTTTAGATAAAAAACTATTCTTCATTCAATTCCAACAATAAATATAAGCTTAGTAAATTTAATTCAAAAGTTATTATTTAAAATTTTAAAAAATTATGTAGTATTTTGAGAAATAAAAAGGATTGATTTAATATATTAAATAACATATTACTTTGACTTAAACATATTTATATAATCAATAATAACAATAAGACTTCTATTTATATTATAACTCTAATATAATAGAGATTTGTGAATAAAACAATAATAAAGTTAGCACAATAAAATAATAATAAAATATTTGTTAACTTTAATGTTATGATAGATTTGAAAAAAATAATATTTACAATGTAATATAAAAATTAAAAGATATAAGTCAATGGGGTTGTGCTTAAATGGCAAGGCCATATGGTTTTTAAGATGGAGATCCATGTTTGAACTCCCAAAAATGACATTTTAAGTTGGAATTCCAAGTGGTGGCTCTTGGACTTCTTCCTTATGGATTAAAAAAAGTAAGCTAAAAAGATTTCTTCTATTAATATTGTGCATTTCATTTTTCTATCACTCAAAGTTTGAGACTCCGATTAAAATTTGTAAAAATAATTCATTGAATCCCTTCCATATATTTGTAACTCTACAAATAAATGATGAAAAGATAAATCATTGAATTTTTTTATAAATATATGCCTTCTTTAATAAATATATGTCCTTATTTTTCCATCAACACACACAAGCATGCTAACCTCCATTAACCATCATAGAAACAAATTATAATTAGCAACATCATCAATTGAGTCACACTGAAATCAAAATTATTTATATATTTCCATTATAAATACATATTTTAAATAATCATTAGATTCACACTATAAATATATATTTTAATATAAATTATTTATTAATGTTTTTTATATTTTTCTTTAAGGAAAATTCAAAATAAAGATAGTGATTTTTTTTTTCAAATTAAAACAAAGCTTTCAAAAACATTTATGAATATTAATAATTATTGAATGTAATGTTCTAAAATCTTTGAAAAATGAAAACAAAATAATCCTTTTATTGAAGATAATTGCAGCTTAAAAAAACTTTAATTGCAACCTCACTTGTTGAAAAGGTTTTAGAAAGTTTTATTCAAATGCAACTTGTAGGTTTAAAAAAGTTTTATTCAAATACAATTGGTAGGTTTAAAGCTAAATTCTATGGCCTTCCTATTATCCTCCCTACCTGTGCGAAAATGGGAGATTTGGAATATAAAATGAACATCGACCAAAGCACAAAGGATACAGGGATTTTTCAGACATACTTCCAACTGACTGTAGACATGTATGCAAGAATAGGGAAGTATAGGTAAGGTGCATGAACCGTTAGACAGAATGTTTAAAAAAAAAAAAAAAGTGATTTCATAAAATGTAATGGTGGCAAGATGTTTATATAAGAGATTTTTAAATACGGTTTTTTAGAAAATTTATCATCAATAATTCATCAATGCAAAATTTACTGTCAATATTTCACATTGTTATGACAAATTCATCTCAAGTAAAATTTACCACCACGATCGTGAAAATACATATATTAATTTAAATGTTTTTTCCATAGATAAATTACTGTGGTGAATTTACTTATGCCTTTAAATACATATCACACAGTCAAAATAGAAATGTTCTACATTAACTACTACAAACACCCCTATCTATTAACAGATTTTAATTAAGTTGATAGTTGTCAAACGGTGGGAAAAAAAATAATCAAGAAGATTTTGCATGAAATGAGCGTAATTAAGAATAAGGTGATTGGGGTATAAAATCTTTAAATCCTAACAAATGGCTGGCAAAATCTCCTTGATGGGAATGGCATAACTATTCATTTTTATATTAAACATTAAATAACGAGGCCCAACTATTCTGTTCAGCCGAACATATCTCTTGACAGGGCTAAATTTAACAGTCATCCCTGTAAGAGACGTAAATTAAAATCGTTCAAATGAACAGATAAAAAATATTAAAATAACTCTAGATTGTTCCATTTATATTTGCACTGAGCCCTGGTGTAATTTATGTCATAGTAACCCTATGCCAAATGGAGCCCTTGCGCTCATCCTTGACAAGCTTGCAGTGTTTAAAGAAAATGAGTGGTCAAGGGTTCGATCCATAGATTTCCTGGTGCCATGGCCGTTGGGCAAAGCCAAATAGCTGCTTCCATGAGCTCCCAAGTATTGATCATCTCAAGCAGAGCTCCTTCCTCAAGCAAAGGAATTCTGTTGTGATCTCCCCATTTCAAGAGCTTATAATTGCTTATAAGATTGTTCACCTCAAACCATTTCTTTACAGTTATTTTGAAGACCGGTCCAAACTCTTCCTGCAACTGTAATAACCATGTCGGGGCTGCAAATCCCTGCACTGTAGGATGCCTCTCACGTAATAATGATATCAGTGTGATTGGCACCAAGACTATTATTTGTTGCAGGAAAGACAATCATGGCACTGTTATTAGGAACAATATTATTAGTCCAGACATCTGAGGATTTCTTTTCATAGCTGAATTAGAGAGGTTAATACAACAAAATATTACAGCAAAATGGATCTTTTATAATATAAGAAAATAATAATAAATTTAAAATATATTTTTGATGTTTTTTTCCTTATCTCTTTAAAAATCTTTTGTTTTCTATAAAATTTTTGCAAACAATTCATATTTTTAATTTTCTTAATAAACATAACTCTCATTAATTGAGAAAAATAAAATATTCATAATTATATTAAAAAAGAATTTTCATCTAATATTACATGTTAAAAATATTTGTGAAAAATTCAATATTATAAATGTCTTAATATTATAAAGTTGAATCAAAAAAATACTTATATCTAAATATCTAATATTAAAAAAAAAGTGTTTACTTATTATTGTTAAAAATCTGTATACACAAATTTAAATATATAAAAAATACAAACATAATATATTTAATGATTTTATATATATATATATTAACTATTAATATCTAGAAAACGAACAACCAGATAAATAAATAATAAAAAGGACATAAAACTGTTTTAGCTTACATGTTTTTAATTAGATCATCAAAGGAGGGATGAGCAGAAAGTATTCCAATAGTCTCAACCTCCATTAAAATCTTCTCTAACTCACCTCATCAAACGTATTAAACAATCACATTATTTATAGCACAATAAAGCAGCATTAATAAAGACACGTAGAGTGGTGCCGTGTAAAGATCTGCAGAAATATAATGGCAAGTTATAAAATGTATGTGCCACAAGTTATAATTCTGCGTGCCGCGTATCATACGGCCTGCCGCATATGTATGTCTCTTATACAAAATAAAAAATATAAACTCAAATTTAATTAATAAATTATTTTTAAAACATTATTTTAATTATATATATAATTAATTATTATCAATTTATTTAATATTTATTTTTATCTATTTTCAAGTATAATAATTTATAACAAGATATTTATTTTTGCAATCCACAACACCTACTTAAAAGATTATAGACACACAAATTGTTCAAGTTTTTTTTTTTTTTTAAATATGTGTTGTGGATTGCAATCATTGTTGGATATGCACAAAATGAGTTCATTAATAAGTGTCACATCTCCACAAATTCCATAATTTTCCTTTTACCAAATTCCTATGTCTCAATGCAATTTAGACTAAGACAAGAAGCATTAATTATACATGATTATTTTGAAGCTCCATATTTTCCCTTTTTGCTAAATGCATGATATCCCAATGCAATTTAGACTAAGGTAGGAAGCTTAATGTTTGAACATTAATTATACATGATGATTTTGACTAATTTAATGGTAAATGTTTTAACACTTTGATAATTTTCTCAAGATAAATTTTTGAACTTGATAAATAAATCAAACATGTTATAACTTAATTGACTTAATTTTCAATTAATAGCATGGTCTACTTACATATGTGTTATCTTTTAGACTAATAATGCTCTTGTGGTGAAATGTGTATGAGAAACTTGAATGGTCTTCTAAGTATAAGGGTGCAAACATAGAAAATTTCTCATATGTGATTTCAATCTCAATTTTCCCTACTTATGTATCTTTAAAGGTTAAAGCACATTCAGAAGAATAATTTGACTATAAGTATCTTGTTGAAATATGTGTTGCCACAATGACTCCTAGTTGGTCACTATAATTTGGAATGATCATTGATTTATCCTTTCCACCTCCTTAGAAACTCTATAACTCAATTGGGTCTTGCTTCATTTCTATCTATGTTTCCCTTTATTGCTAGTAATAAGGAATGGAATCCCTCCATTTCCATCTAATTCTTCACAGTAGAAGAAGTTATAGAATATTTCAAGAGAGGAAGGGGTTAAATCATATGACTGATAAATCTAGAGGTGGGAGGAATTTCTAGAACAATAATAATGAAAAGGAGGGAAGGAGTTAAATGATAAGTGTGTGTAAGTTTAGAAAGGAGAAATTAATCGAGGATTATCCATCCAACTATAAATCTAGGTATCTTCTTATAAAAAATGTGTTTCTATCCATTGTTTATTTTATTATTTGGAATTCTCTTTCTTTCTCTACACACCCTTTATGGGAGAAGAATTCAGGTAGGAATTAAAAAATATTATCTAAGGAAAGGGACTTATTTGAAAAAATGTTATTTTTAATGTAGTCTTTGTGTATGTCTTGACAATAGAGGTTGTCCAAAAACAATTATAAAAAGGGTTTTAGAAACTTTCAAGCAAATGAAAACTATCATACTAGCAACCGAAGCTTAGATTGGAGCTAAGGAAGAGGTTAAATTCTTCTTGTATGCCTCATCCTGACATTGGTGTTAGTCAAATACTTTGTTGATGCCTTGATAATAAAATCATTTTCGAAGCCAACCTCGTTGACACCTGGCACCTAACTCACAAAATCCAAAAGCAAAAAAAAGGAATTGTGTAAAGGAAATAAAGGGAAACATAGATAGAAATGAAGCAAGACCCAATTGAGTTGGCACTCAGTTAGCAAGGCTCAAGGATGATAGAGCGAATGTGAACCCAAAGAACCTAATCACCTCAACAGCAGTCATGTGTTTCTTTGGATGATTAAATGTTATGATTTTAATTGTATTTTAGTTTTATGATTCTTTAAAGGATCAATTGCAAGACTATTTGATAGTTACACTTTCTTGGCTTGAAATATGTAATCAAAATACATTAAAGGAGTTCTATTTTTGGTCTTCCATTGCACTGTGATATAAGAGGAAGATTTAATCAAAATGAGGAACAATAACATTTCATTGTTCCTTGTATTAATGGAAAAAGTATCCCTTTTTCACATTTAATTTGGGAATAATTAATAATCAAATGAGCCTAACGTTACCTTGATTTAGAGTTCTACAATGTGATTTACACATTCACATTAATTTTAGGGCCCTTTTTAATAAAATAGACTTAATTGTGTCTTATTTAGGGTGTTGTAAAGTGTATCTTTACACTTTCACACTAATCTAGGGCTTTATTAATTAATTCGAGATAATTTTCCTTAATTGGAACCTTTAATTTAAATCTAAGCCTAATTAATTATAAATTCCAAGGGATAAAACCCAACATTCATTAATGATATTACACAAAACTTAATTTTAGAAGGTGGTTGTCCTAGGTTAGTGACCTAGGACCCATTCGCCACATGGTGAATGGGTTCTCACTAGGTCCTATGACCCTATTTTCACATGGCATTACACATTATCTAAAGTGTTTCCTAGTTAAGTGAGCTAAGACCCATTCACCATAGGGTGAATGGGTCCTCACTTGGACCTAGGACCCCCCCTTGGGATATTTTTTTGGCAGTATTTTAGTAATTTCAAATCCAAGATTTCATGTTGTCTTGTGTTATTTGAATTTCAAGAATTAAAGCTAAGATATGTATAAATACAAGGCTATTTAACATAGTTTCACTTAGAAATTTCAAGTCTTCAAGTATCCTAGCAAGTTTATGAGATCAAGATAATTTAAGAGAAGATTTGTAGAAGAATATTGCAGCAATCAAGAGTCATATCATCATGAAAAATATTTAGTGCATCATGCATGTTGTTGATATAATTTTTTGATGTAGCATTGAAGATCTAATCAAGTGTTTAAACAAACCCAACATTCCCAAACAAAACAACATTTTCTCTCCTTTGATGTGTGATTGCAGGTTTTAGGTTGAAGATCTGTTTGAGAGTGAAATTGCAAAAGTTGAAAAGTTTTCAAAGTTACAAGGAAAGTTATCAAATCACATAAACTAAGCTACATGATTTATTTTAATCTTTTCAACAATGCCCGACTAGGATTTGGAATTGTAGACTGAGAAGAAAAGAACCCAAAAAATTAATTTTCTAGAGTCCAAGGTAGGTCGTAGGACCCATTCACCATAGGGCGAATGAGTTCTCAATGAGGCCCAAAAAAGCACTTTTGGCAACATGTACATAGCATTTTACCCTCTTAAAACTTGCCTTTTAACTGCTATAACAGTTAGGTTTGATTTATGTTATTCAATTACACATTATAACCCTCATATTTGAATGAAATACAAGTGAAATTAGGCTCATCATTTTGATCTCATTATAGTGAACCTCTTTTCCTATGTTGCATTTTGGTGAACCTCACGATCGTACACTATAAATTTTCTGATTTGGAGTGCATTCAACCCCTAGATCTAGGATTTTCATTAGTTTTCATTAAATCTCATTAGTTTACATTATATTTAGTGTTATTTAATCTTACATTAGTTTTCATTGCATATAGGGGTTTAAATTTGTATTTTTTCATTGTTTAAATCTAAAAAATTCAAAAATTTGCATACGTATCACATTAATTTTGTATAGTGTTTATATATTAGTGTAGTTTTCATCCTTTATTTTCAAAAATTGGATCAAAATTGCATTTTAAAAAGTGTCATATAGGCCATCATTTTTCCTTCATTACACTTGCATTTCAACATCAAATTCTGGAAAATTTTGTTATAGAAATACCAATTTGAAACCTGGAACAAAGAACACATGTACTAAGATCCATTCCCCATAGGGAAAATGAGTCCCTATTAGTTACAAAGGAAAAAAATATTCATAGTTCCTAAGCTTCAATATCAGATTCAGAGGCCTACAAAACCAACTTTTGTGAGATTTCTTATATTTTTCTACACTTCCTAGGCTTGTTGGTAACCTATTGTATCAGTCTGGAAAGTTTTAAGAATTTATATTTTATGCATCTAGGTCACATCATCCATTTAGTGTAGTCATTTTGGAATCATTCCAAAATCATTTTAGTATCAAAAAAATCATCAAATCTAAAAATACTTACATTTTTAAATCTTTGCATAATATGGATAAAATTATTTTTCACTTTTGCATACACAATTTTCACATTCATGAAGCTTTGCATAAGTTTGATAGAAGTGTTTTTCATTTTTGGATACACATTGTTCACATTCTTGAAGCTTTGCACAAATTGGATAAAAATACTTTTCACCTTTGGATATACATTGTTTACATTCTTGAAGCATTGCATAAGATGGTTAGAATTAATTTTCATTTTTGGTCAAATAATGTTAGTATCATCTTTCTAAGCATGCCAAGAAAAAGCTCATCTCTCCCCCTTATGAGAATTTTTTAGTGAAAGAGAATACAATGGACAATCATGACAATAAAATTTGGTCTTTTCCTACAATAAAAATACAAGATGTCTACAATAACATGGTTTGTGGTACCAAAATCCCCTTCAGACTAACACCTACTCCTTCCCCTAAAAAACCATAAGAGGGGCCACCAAAATTTGCAGACCCAGAAACAAAAAAAGACTAACTCCCAAAACTTTCTATAGTGACGCCAAGGCAATATTCACCAAACCCATGAGAAACCATCCTTTAACTATATCCCAAAAAACTACTAAATCAATTAATAGACACATTATATGATTCCCAAACACCAATAGACCTGACACCACAAGCACTGGTTATAAGCCATTCATCTTGGAGAACTGATCAAATTTTGTAACCCATTCAAAACCATCTACTAGCTCCATCAAAAGCATCTTCTTCAAAAAACTTATGATGTAGGTTGGGATTTGATGATGTCTGACTAGCAACCTTCCTTTCAGCTCCATCAGTAAGGGATATATCTTGATTACCTCACCCATCACCTTTACAAGCGGCAAGTCGTGGGGCCGAGGAGTGCCATGTCCCAAGAATGCAGACATCAACACCTCATCCAAACCACCTAGAAGCTCACTTTTGAAGAGCTTACAGAAAATTGCCTTTTCCTCAGTGTTAAGAGTCCTCATATCCAACACTAACGCCAAAAAATGGGAGATGATGTGGGTATTGACCCTAAATTTCTTGTAGTTCTTCAAAAAGTCCTTCCTCAGAATCATCTTGACCATGACCACCACATGAGGATCTATCCTTAACAAAATTCTCTTCAACCACTGGTCGGTTATATGATTGAAAGTTGTCTACCTCACCTTGAAATCTAGTTGAATAGGGGTGTGCTAACCAATACTAACCACAACCTCTGAAGAAATATCCACTATGAATTTGGAGTGTTTTACCATTGCAGACACTTAGAAAAAACCATAGAAACTAGCCCAGAATGTCGATAAATTTCCTAGCCGATGCTATTTAATGTATCTTTCCCTCCTAGTTATCATGTTGTGCATAAGACATCATGCCCTACCAGATTTCTTACTCATCAAACACATGTCTTGGATCGTGCAAGTTTCCTCATCATCTATTTCCAGTTGGGCGATATGTCGTATCAAGCCGAGATTAGCAAGGACAAAAACATGATTACTCTGGGCCACTAAATATTGAGGCTCGTTACTTATTTATCTTGTTTAATTATTAGCCTTCAATCCTCCATTATTGGCACGAGTGAGGTACGAAGTTTATCAATGATCCCTAGCCAACTCAAATTCAAAACCACACGAGATGGAGGCCACCACATCTGCCACACAAGTCTTGACCCCTCAAAGGGACCCAATCAAATCCTCTTTTTTTCTTTCCTTCCACATGTTGTATGTCGATAGGTGTGGTCTCTCCACATCCTTTTTGAGGAGAGACACCCACTTAGCCACCCACAAAAATTATCTCATTTTTATTGATGTGTGAAATAGATCAATTATAGAATTGGTTGCAATGAGCAATACATTTATATTTTAAGGCTAGAGTTTAAATTTTATTTTATTGTGTTTGTTTTTGTTATATTTAAAAATTTAATTTTAATTAGTATGAATATATAACACATCAAATTATATCAAATTCATGATAGCTCTCAGAAAACTGTGTGCACTCTTTTCTTTATTTGTTTTATTTTCTTCATGGCATATATCATTTTCAATTTTTGCCTAAATTCATATTAAAATGACAATTTTTTTGATGAATAAGCATCTATCTATATTAAATTAAAGATAATAATACATATTGGAAAAAAAAGGGTAGGTGGTAGAAAGGCACACCTCGAAAGTCACATGGGTAGTCATCCATATTCTTAAAATGACAGTTTTTTAATATTGTATATTTCTAATTTCAATTATTATGTTAATTTTTTGTGATAAAATTTTTATAACTAAAATTGTTTATAATATTTTAATTATTACTATCCATAAGGCATGAATCAAATTCAAAGAATATTATCTTAATTTTTAACTTATTTTTATAATAAATTTATTTATTTTTCACAATTTTTTTAAATAAATTATTGTTCAAATAATTCATATGTTTAGTTTAAACATAAAATCTAATAATGAAGTAGATGAATTTTACTTTTGTTTAAATATTATTTATTTAATTAATTAAATAATTTTTAATTTTCATATGTTAAATATTAATAAATTTATTTTGAAATTTTTTTAAAAATATTTTAAATATAATAATTAGTAATTTAAATAGTTTTTAAAGTATCTATTGATAATACCCCTCCCGTCCCTATTAATTACAAACCCCTATCTAAGCCTACAGCCACAACCATATCTCTTTGGTCGGGGAGTCTGATAACACCAATGATGATGAAGACTTGTGGAACCCCACCCCTACTAATTCCCCTATTCGCTCCTTAGCTCAGGGTCACAACTAGAAGGTTCCTAATACTCCACTTGTTGCTAAACCTAGCCCTTATAATACCCCAAACCTGTGCATAAACTTGGATGAACCCGAGAATGTTCCTAGGTCTCTTTTTTTTCCTATTGACCCCATAAGTAAAAAATTGAACGAAATTGTTGATACTATCAATTTTCATATGACTTTTGGGACAGTTGGTTACTGCTAAGGAGAGGATTGAAATATTGGAAGGCAAGGTGTTGGAACAATAGACTGCATGGCCTAGGGAGGTGGAGAATAAAGCTCACTGGGATATGATTGTCCCTAGCCAGGTCCTTTCAAAGATGGCAAAGGTGGGAGAAAGAGTTGGATGATCTTCAAGCCATTTATTGGGTCGAAGGAAGATAAAAATAAATTAATGGCTAAAATTGATTCTATTCACAAGACCTAGGAGAAGACCATGCAGTGTTTGAGGGTCATCACCAACTACAGCAAAGAACTGTGAAAAATGTAGCTCTCACTCTTCAATTGTTCCAAGATGAGTTAAGAAAGAGCCGAGGGAAATGACTTGTGGATGGGGAGGATGATGGTAATGTGTAGAATAATAAGGGTAAGAAGGTGGAAACCTCGGCTCGTGATGCTACCAAGGATAACCAGGCTAGTATTTAGGGGCCTGTGACTTTTGAGAAGAATCTCGAGTTCTTGTCCTAGGAGTGGAACATGATTACTGGTCTCAAGATTTTCAAAGACCTGTAGGTGTCTAGTTTTTTGTGCTAGGCCTGGTCCTATGATTTCTTTTGTTTTCCTCCTGCTAGTCGAACTGTTTAAGATCTTTTTTTTTTGTTTACTTTTTGGTCTTCTCATTGGTCGTCAGTTGTTGGTTCACCTCTATGGCTGGTTTGTAATGGGTAATGGCCCTTCTAGTTTTAATATATTCAAAACAATTTTAAACTATAAATATGATATTTTTATATATTATTATTTGAATCAAATATCAAATTTTAAAATCAATTTAGTGAAACAAAATTAATCTTTGAATTAAAATAATAGATTAATTTTTGTTATATAAATTATGAAAGTGTAAGTAATCTCTCATCATAAGATATTTATAATAGTTATTTTTCTATTAGAATCACTTTGACATCTTCAATAGACCTACTACCTAATATAATGCATAAGAGAGATATTTAGAGAACATAAATTGCAATGTGTTCTACAATTTTTAATATTTTGCAAGAAATTCTAAAACTTGAAATTAATGTGAGCTAGATATTATTCTTCACATTACACTCTAGCATGAAGTATGAAATGGTGGAAGGAGAGAAAATCTAATTTTAAAAAGAGGTTGGGTGTAGTCATCAACTTTAACTCCATGTTTATCATTCAATTCTAATGAAGATCATAGCATCTACAATAGTAGAGAATGCATTTATCATAACACACTTTTGCAAAAACATTATAAGAAATAGTTTTCACCACAATCAATTATTTGTTCTTCTTGTTAAAAATGGTATACATGAAATGAAAGTAATGTTTTCTTGTTAAAGATTGCATAGATTTGAAATGCAAGTACTT
Organism: Sequoiadendron giganteum; assembly: GCA_007115665.2. Taxonomy (NCBI): domain Eukaryota; kingdom Viridiplantae; phylum Streptophyta; class Pinopsida; order Cupressales; family Cupressaceae; genus Sequoiadendron; species Sequoiadendron giganteum. Next base: position 300,086,809 of record CM021100.1, on the reverse strand, counting down.
TTTGGAAGCAATTGATTCACCAACCCTAATAAAAAATAAAAATGTAGAGTCATTTCCAACAATAGAGAAAGCAGATGGGGCAAGTTTAGAACCTTGTCTAGCATACCTTATTTTTCGATAGCCTATTATAGTGCCCCCTCCAAGTTTATACCCACTAGTTGGGGCATTAACGACAAAAATAACAATAACATAGATAATAATTTAGAAAATGGTCGATGGTTTCATGCTTGATGCCACTTCAATTGGACCAGTGTTGCTCTCAATGTCTATAGATAAAAGAATAAAACCGTCCTAGCATTTGACAAGAACTTCATAGAAACATGACCTTTTTTTATTATTATGATATTTTTATTATATTATATTATTATTAATAAATTATTATCATTATGCTATTCTTAGGGTATGTTTAGGATCATGATGGGCCAAAAAGTGGCGATATCTAAGTGATATGATGGCCCATGTGGCTGATGACTTTTTTTTTAACCAAAATTGATGAAACAAAAAAAGTTTTTAAAGGAGATTCTCATCTTTCCACCTATACAAATTATTCTTTACTTTGAATTTAATAAATTATTATTATTCATTTTCTATTTGAATTACGACGAAAGTCTTGATTGATATGTTGATTGAAAAACATCTATAACTTTCAAATGGTGTCACATTTTTTGAATCCAAAACTTGTGTCACATTCTATGCTTTGCATACTATAGAATTAAAAAAAAATTGAATTTCATGAAGTTTTGACCAAGTTAAGGTGGTTAGACATACCAATTTTTATATTTTTTATAAAATTGGAATAAAAAATCATAATTAATTATTTACTTGAAAAAGAATTATAAAAAAATATGCATCACATCGGGACATGAGTCCCCTACTTATACCTAAAATATTATAAAAAAATATTATCATTTTATTGTGCTTAGGGTGGTCAGACAGACACTTACTTCTTATTTTTTCCCTGAAATTTAAGTACTACTACATTGAAATTTCAAATTTTCACTAAATAGATAAAAAAAATTTAAATAAACCTAGTAGTTTAGAAACTACATTCAATTTTCTATAGATTATATTCTTACATATTTTTTAAATAACATAGATAACTTATTCAAATTTTTACGTCAAATTGCCTAACTCTGATTTTTTGAATTTTATTGCCACTTAAGGGCCTGTTTTTTTGATGATGATCCTGCACATACCTCTTACTAATATATTTTGTGTTACTCTTATTATTATATTACTATATCTGAAATTATTATATTGTATTACGATTTTTTTATTATTATATTAATGTTATTATACTATATTATATTGTTTCTTCAAGTTTAAGAACAGTTTTAGAGAAGATTCTTCATTTAGGGATCTCTCTTGAGAAACAAGGGCTCAATATGATGGCTAAATGATCACTTTTATGCACATTTTTTTAAAAAAATAATTTAGAAAAAAGAAATACTTTTTAGAGGATAAGCTTCAAAAATAAAATGGAAAAATAACTTTTAATCATTTTTTTCCCTTAGCACAATCAATTAGGATAGATCCACTGAAATTTCAAGTTTTACTTTTTATTTCAAGCATTAATTAGATTAAACTAGATTTATTAGAATGACTTGACATCTAAGCCTAATGGTAGTTTGCCTCTATTTATTTTAGAGTCCACCAAGGGCTCATTATGAGACTATCATTTCAACCTCACTTTATGCCCACCTAATCCCATATCTTATGTCTGAGTGGAGGAAATCAAACCTCTCGTTGTTGCTAACATATCCCTGGCCAAGTCTAAAAGTCCCACTCGGAAACCCCACATGTGTGTTACTAATAATCCTAAGCCCAAACCTGTTGCCAAAAAACTCAAGGGGAACACGAGAAATGCTCAAACGAGTGTTGTGGCCAGTCTATGTGAGCTCAAGGCTACTCCAACAAAAACTACTTACAAAGCCACTTTGAAGAAGAAAGGTAAAGATGACAAGAAAGGCTTGATGGAGCCTCTATCGAAAGAGGACAGAGGAAAAAATGTTGTGGGGAAGGACTCTAAGGGTGACACGGTGGTGGAGGCGACAGTTGTGACTGGTGGAGAGACCATAATTCGGAGGTTTGGGAGATTGACCAAAAATAATAATAAAAAAGATAGATGGCTTTGGACTTAGAGGAGGACCAATCAGACAATAAAGACTACAAGGAGGATGAGATGTCTAAGGAGGAAGAGGAGGAAAATGTGAAAGGACCCAACACCATTCCTAACAACAACAAAGAGCAGAAAGGGATCTCGGCCTCCCAGTCCTTGCACCTGTAGGATGAACATATCGAGGATGCGATGGTTGTTGACAATGGGGAGGAGAGTCATGTGCTAAAGGAGAGAATGGAAAAATGGGATAAGAGATTCAGGGGCCAGACCCATTTTATTGTGAAGTTGATCCACTTTGTCACCAGCACTATGTCTATGGTAATTAAAGATGAGCTAGAAGGGAAGAATGCTGACAAGAATCAAGAATGGGTTGGAGATGATGTTGTGGAACTCCTGTTAAAGAACTGGGATAATTCCAGTTAGATTTTATTTTGTCTATGTTTTTTCAATATGCTATTAGTCCGTGGTCGGTGTACTATTTTTTGGCTATCTCTATTTTTTGGATAGTTTTTATGTTACTTGGACTTGATCTTTTTGGCCCATGAGGCTCGATGTGTAATGGGTACAACACCTTGTAAATGCTACTTATCTTATCAAAAATAATGTTAATACACTTTAGATCAAATATACATTTTTTTAAATTTTACAATGTAATATAATCTTTAATTCCAAACTCTCATGTATAAGAGAATAGAAAAAATTCAAATAATTTTTAAATGCTCCGTATATTTGTGAATGTATAAACTATCAATATTGGAACATTCTCAACCAAAAATTCCAAAGTAAATAGGTGATCACATCAATCATATAGCTCTCCATATAGAAGCTTCCTCCATCTTGTGCTTCCTTAAGCTACTTTTTTAGAGGTTAATAGTTGTAAGCTCAACTCACTTGGGTACCAGGTCCTCATATATGATTTTAAATAGAAAGGGGATATAGGCAATGTTCAGGTGCTCGATGTCCTCAAATTTAAATAATTTATCAAGAACAAGAATCCCATATCTCAGTGCTTCTTTAAATTGTTTGACTATGCCCTGAGACATGTCATCAACCTTTGACAATTTCTTAAAAACAAATTATATTAGCATTTACGCTACATCGGTTGTATCTTGACATGGTTTAACATGTACTACATCATACTTATAGCATTTCTCTTGCAATCTTAGAAATTTGGTAGAGTGTGACTCTAAATACTAAAATGATGGTCCTCCTTTGGGTGTTTGATATTCCTAGATTCATTGATGCAACTTTGAAAAATTTATGCCAATAGGTCACTGTAGGGGGGACATTTGGTTTCCCCACCAGTTTGTGTAAGAAAGATGCTTGGAGATTCATAGCTCTATCAACCTTTTTGTAGTTGGAAATTCATCTAGGTTCTCGTTGATGTGATTATTGAAATAGAAGTATAGGTTGCATAGTGCTAATGGTTGGGTTCCTGTATTAAAGGGGAGTGTTGGTGTATGTGGGCTCCAGCTCAACCTATTTAATCTCCACTTCCTTTGTAGCCCAACTACTTCAAGCGCGCATTTATTACTTGTCTCTTCCCGCTTCTACGTTTCTCTTTGATGTTTCTAGACTCTTCTCTTTTTTGTGGCGTATTCAAGAAGCTTCATCCTATGCTAGAAATGAACTCTGTTTTTTGGTAAAAAAAAGTAGATATATGAAAGCTCTATTTGTTTTGTTAAAAAGGAATATAGAAAAAGGGCATGATTGTAAGAGAGCGATGGAAGCTCTGTTTACTGAAGGCATTAATAAAAACTATGTTTTGTTTTTAATATTTCTGCTCTAATCTGTTGTGTGTTTTCATTCCCCTATTTTCTATGGCAATCTGGCATTTCTTGTTTTTCTTTGTTTTTCCAGCAATGGACAATATCTGGATCTACTTATCTGGTTTCATCTCTATCAGGTTCTTTCACATCAAGAGACAAGGCAACTCTATTGCTTATTGGGTGGCCAATTATGGTGTCAACCTTCACACTCATTTAGGCAGAGGGATGACTTTCCATATCAGGTAATCAAATTGATGCAAGATGACATCAAGGAACACCCTTCCAATGCTTGGACCATGCGCGCTAATGGTGGTTGATGTTCTTATTTTTTCTTGATGTCTTATGTGGCTCTTGGCCTTCTTGCATTGGCAGTTTCCTCTGTTTGGATACTATTTTTTGTTCACTGTACATGATGTGGCTTTGGCCTATTTTTTCGGGTTCCTGGTCTTACAAAACCAGGTGTATATACAACCAAAAAAAAAAAATGTGTTGTTAAAATTATTTAATCTACTAAAAAACTAAAAATAACAATAAGATAAATAAATCGAATTAAAAAATTATTATTATTTTTTGATGTTTTTGTTAGGGTATATCATCATCAATTTTTTAGATAAAAAACTATTCTTCATTCAATTCCAACAATAAATATAAGCTTAGTAAATTTAATTCAAAAGTTATTATTTAAAATTTTAAAAAATTATGTAGTATTTTGAGAAATAAAAAGGATTGATTTAATATATTAAATAACATATTACTTTGACTTAAACATATTTATATAATCAATAATAACAATAAGACTTCTATTTATATTATAACTCTAATATAATAGAGATTTGTGAATAAAACAATAATAAAGTTAGCACAATAAAATAATAATAAAATATTTGTTAACTTTAATGTTATGATAGATTTGAAAAAAATAATATTTACAATGTAATATAAAAATTAAAAGATATAAGTCAATGGGGTTGTGCTTAAATGGCAAGGCCATATGGTTTTTAAGATGGAGATCCATGTTTGAACTCCCAAAAATGACATTTTAAGTTGGAATTCCAAGTGGTGGCTCTTGGACTTCTTCCTTATGGATTAAAAAAAGTAAGCTAAAAAGATTTCTTCTATTAATATTGTGCATTTCATTTTTCTATCACTCAAAGTTTGAGACTCCGATTAAAATTTGTAAAAATAATTCATTGAATCCCTTCCATATATTTGTAACTCTACAAATAAATGATGAAAAGATAAATCATTGAATTTTTTTATAAATATATGCCTTCTTTAATAAATATATGTCCTTATTTTTCCATCAACACACACAAGCATGCTAACCTCCATTAACCATCATAGAAACAAATTATAATTAGCAACATCATCAATTGAGTCACACTGAAATCAAAATTATTTATATATTTCCATTATAAATACATATTTTAAATAATCATTAGATTCACACTATAAATATATATTTTAATATAAATTATTTATTAATGTTTTTTATATTTTTCTTTAAGGAAAATTCAAAATAAAGATAGTGATTTTTTTTTTCAAATTAAAACAAAGCTTTCAAAAACATTTATGAATATTAATAATTATTGAATGTAATGTTCTAAAATCTTTGAAAAATGAAAACAAAATAATCCTTTTATTGAAGATAATTGCAGCTTAAAAAAACTTTAATTGCAACCTCACTTGTTGAAAAGGTTTTAGAAAGTTTTATTCAAATGCAACTTGTAGGTTTAAAAAAGTTTTATTCAAATACAATTGGTAGGTTTAAAGCTAAATTCTATGGCCTTCCTATTATCCTCCCTACCTGTGCGAAAATGGGAGATTTGGAATATAAAATGAACATCGACCAAAGCACAAAGGATACAGGGATTTTTCAGACATACTTCCAACTGACTGTAGACATGTATGCAAGAATAGGGAAGTATAGGTAAGGTGCATGAACCGTTAGACAGAATGTTTAAAAAAAAAAAAAAAGTGATTTCATAAAATGTAATGGTGGCAAGATGTTTATATAAGAGATTTTTAAATACGGTTTTTTAGAAAATTTATCATCAATAATTCATCAATGCAAAATTTACTGTCAATATTTCACATTGTTATGACAAATTCATCTCAAGTAAAATTTACCACCACGATCGTGAAAATACATATATTAATTTAAATGTTTTTTCCATAGATAAATTACTGTGGTGAATTTACTTATGCCTTTAAATACATATCACACAGTCAAAATAGAAATGTTCTACATTAACTACTACAAACACCCCTATCTATTAACAGATTTTAATTAAGTTGATAGTTGTCAAACGGTGGGAAAAAAAATAATCAAGAAGATTTTGCATGAAATGAGCGTAATTAAGAATAAGGTGATTGGGGTATAAAATCTTTAAATCCTAACAAATGGCTGGCAAAATCTCCTTGATGGGAATGGCATAACTATTCATTTTTATATTAAACATTAAATAACGAGGCCCAACTATTCTGTTCAGCCGAACATATCTCTTGACAGGGCTAAATTTAACAGTCATCCCTGTAAGAGACGTAAATTAAAATCGTTCAAATGAACAGATAAAAAATATTAAAATAACTCTAGATTGTTCCATTTATATTTGCACTGAGCCCTGGTGTAATTTATGTCATAGTAACCCTATGCCAAATGGAGCCCTTGCGCTCATCCTTGACAAGCTTGCAGTGTTTAAAGAAAATGAGTGGTCAAGGGTTCGATCCATAGATTTCCTGGTGCCATGGCCGTTGGGCAAAGCCAAATAGCTGCTTCCATGAGCTCCCAAGTATTGATCATCTCAAGCAGAGCTCCTTCCTCAAGCAAAGGAATTCTGTTGTGATCTCCCCATTTCAAGAGCTTATAATTGCTTATAAGATTGTTCACCTCAAACCATTTCTTTACAGTTATTTTGAAGACCGGTCCAAACTCTTCCTGCAACTGTAATAACCATGTCGGGGCTGCAAATCCCTGCACTGTAGGATGCCTCTCACGTAATAATGATATCAGTGTGATTGGCACCAAGACTATTATTTGTTGCAGGAAAGACAATCATGGCACTGTTATTAGGAACAATATTATTAGTCCAGACATCTGAGGATTTCTTTTCATAGCTGAATTAGAGAGGTTAATACAACAAAATATTACAGCAAAATGGATCTTTTATAATATAAGAAAATAATAATAAATTTAAAATATATTTTTGATGTTTTTTTCCTTATCTCTTTAAAAATCTTTTGTTTTCTATAAAATTTTTGCAAACAATTCATATTTTTAATTTTCTTAATAAACATAACTCTCATTAATTGAGAAAAATAAAATATTCATAATTATATTAAAAAAGAATTTTCATCTAATATTACATGTTAAAAATATTTGTGAAAAATTCAATATTATAAATGTCTTAATATTATAAAGTTGAATCAAAAAAATACTTATATCTAAATATCTAATATTAAAAAAAAAGTGTTTACTTATTATTGTTAAAAATCTGTATACACAAATTTAAATATATAAAAAATACAAACATAATATATTTAATGATTTTATATATATATATATTAACTATTAATATCTAGAAAACGAACAACCAGATAAATAAATAATAAAAAGGACATAAAACTGTTTTAGCTTACATGTTTTTAATTAGATCATCAAAGGAGGGATGAGCAGAAAGTATTCCAATAGTCTCAACCTCCATTAAAATCTTCTCTAACTCACCTCATCAAACGTATTAAACAATCACATTATTTATAGCACAATAAAGCAGCATTAATAAAGACACGTAGAGTGGTGCCGTGTAAAGATCTGCAGAAATATAATGGCAAGTTATAAAATGTATGTGCCACAAGTTATAATTCTGCGTGCCGCGTATCATACGGCCTGCCGCATATGTATGTCTCTTATACAAAATAAAAAATATAAACTCAAATTTAATTAATAAATTATTTTTAAAACATTATTTTAATTATATATATAATTAATTATTATCAATTTATTTAATATTTATTTTTATCTATTTTCAAGTATAATAATTTATAACAAGATATTTATTTTTGCAATCCACAACACCTACTTAAAAGATTATAGACACACAAATTGTTCAAGTTTTTTTTTTTTTTTAAATATGTGTTGTGGATTGCAATCATTGTTGGATATGCACAAAATGAGTTCATTAATAAGTGTCACATCTCCACAAATTCCATAATTTTCCTTTTACCAAATTCCTATGTCTCAATGCAATTTAGACTAAGACAAGAAGCATTAATTATACATGATTATTTTGAAGCTCCATATTTTCCCTTTTTGCTAAATGCATGATATCCCAATGCAATTTAGACTAAGGTAGGAAGCTTAATGTTTGAACATTAATTATACATGATGATTTTGACTAATTTAATGGTAAATGTTTTAACACTTTGATAATTTTCTCAAGATAAATTTTTGAACTTGATAAATAAATCAAACATGTTATAACTTAATTGACTTAATTTTCAATTAATAGCATGGTCTACTTACATATGTGTTATCTTTTAGACTAATAATGCTCTTGTGGTGAAATGTGTATGAGAAACTTGAATGGTCTTCTAAGTATAAGGGTGCAAACATAGAAAATTTCTCATATGTGATTTCAATCTCAATTTTCCCTACTTATGTATCTTTAAAGGTTAAAGCACATTCAGAAGAATAATTTGACTATAAGTATCTTGTTGAAATATGTGTTGCCACAATGACTCCTAGTTGGTCACTATAATTTGGAATGATCATTGATTTATCCTTTCCACCTCCTTAGAAACTCTATAACTCAATTGGGTCTTGCTTCATTTCTATCTATGTTTCCCTTTATTGCTAGTAATAAGGAATGGAATCCCTCCATTTCCATCTAATTCTTCACAGTAGAAGAAGTTATAGAATATTTCAAGAGAGGAAGGGGTTAAATCATATGACTGATAAATCTAGAGGTGGGAGGAATTTCTAGAACAATAATAATGAAAAGGAGGGAAGGAGTTAAATGATAAGTGTGTGTAAGTTTAGAAAGGAGAAATTAATCGAGGATTATCCATCCAACTATAAATCTAGGTATCTTCTTATAAAAAATGTGTTTCTATCCATTGTTTATTTTATTATTTGGAATTCTCTTTCTTTCTCTACACACCCTTTATGGGAGAAGAATTCAGGTAGGAATTAAAAAATATTATCTAAGGAAAGGGACTTATTTGAAAAAATGTTATTTTTAATGTAGTCTTTGTGTATGTCTTGACAATAGAGGTTGTCCAAAAACAATTATAAAAAGGGTTTTAGAAACTTTCAAGCAAATGAAAACTATCATACTAGCAACCGAAGCTTAGATTGGAGCTAAGGAAGAGGTTAAATTCTTCTTGTATGCCTCATCCTGACATTGGTGTTAGTCAAATACTTTGTTGATGCCTTGATAATAAAATCATTTTCGAAGCCAACCTCGTTGACACCTGGCACCTAACTCACAAAATCCAAAAGCAAAAAAAAGGAATTGTGTAAAGGAAATAAAGGGAAACATAGATAGAAATGAAGCAAGACCCAATTGAGTTGGCACTCAGTTAGCAAGGCTCAAGGATGATAGAGCGAATGTGAACCCAAAGAACCTAATCACCTCAACAGCAGTCATGTGTTTCTTTGGATGATTAAATGTTATGATTTTAATTGTATTTTAGTTTTATGATTCTTTAAAGGATCAATTGCAAGACTATTTGATAGTTACACTTTCTTGGCTTGAAATATGTAATCAAAATACATTAAAGGAGTTCTATTTTTGGTCTTCCATTGCACTGTGATATAAGAGGAAGATTTAATCAAAATGAGGAACAATAACATTTCATTGTTCCTTGTATTAATGGAAAAAGTATCCCTTTTTCACATTTAATTTGGGAATAATTAATAATCAAATGAGCCTAACGTTACCTTGATTTAGAGTTCTACAATGTGATTTACACATTCACATTAATTTTAGGGCCCTTTTTAATAAAATAGACTTAATTGTGTCTTATTTAGGGTGTTGTAAAGTGTATCTTTACACTTTCACACTAATCTAGGGCTTTATTAATTAATTCGAGATAATTTTCCTTAATTGGAACCTTTAATTTAAATCTAAGCCTAATTAATTATAAATTCCAAGGGATAAAACCCAACATTCATTAATGATATTACACAAAACTTAATTTTAGAAGGTGGTTGTCCTAGGTTAGTGACCTAGGACCCATTCGCCACATGGTGAATGGGTTCTCACTAGGTCCTATGACCCTATTTTCACATGGCATTACACATTATCTAAAGTGTTTCCTAGTTAAGTGAGCTAAGACCCATTCACCATAGGGTGAATGGGTCCTCACTTGGACCTAGGACCCCCCCTTGGGATATTTTTTTGGCAGTATTTTAGTAATTTCAAATCCAAGATTTCATGTTGTCTTGTGTTATTTGAATTTCAAGAATTAAAGCTAAGATATGTATAAATACAAGGCTATTTAACATAGTTTCACTTAGAAATTTCAAGTCTTCAAGTATCCTAGCAAGTTTATGAGATCAAGATAATTTAAGAGAAGATTTGTAGAAGAATATTGCAGCAATCAAGAGTCATATCATCATGAAAAATATTTAGTGCATCATGCATGTTGTTGATATAATTTTTTGATGTAGCATTGAAGATCTAATCAAGTGTTTAAACAAACCCAACATTCCCAAACAAAACAACATTTTCTCTCCTTTGATGTGTGATTGCAGGTTTTAGGTTGAAGATCTGTTTGAGAGTGAAATTGCAAAAGTTGAAAAGTTTTCAAAGTTACAAGGAAAGTTATCAAATCACATAAACTAAGCTACATGATTTATTTTAATCTTTTCAACAATGCCCGACTAGGATTTGGAATTGTAGACTGAGAAGAAAAGAACCCAAAAAATTAATTTTCTAGAGTCCAAGGTAGGTCGTAGGACCCATTCACCATAGGGCGAATGAGTTCTCAATGAGGCCCAAAAAAGCACTTTTGGCAACATGTACATAGCATTTTACCCTCTTAAAACTTGCCTTTTAACTGCTATAACAGTTAGGTTTGATTTATGTTATTCAATTACACATTATAACCCTCATATTTGAATGAAATACAAGTGAAATTAGGCTCATCATTTTGATCTCATTATAGTGAACCTCTTTTCCTATGTTGCATTTTGGTGAACCTCACGATCGTACACTATAAATTTTCTGATTTGGAGTGCATTCAACCCCTAGATCTAGGATTTTCATTAGTTTTCATTAAATCTCATTAGTTTACATTATATTTAGTGTTATTTAATCTTACATTAGTTTTCATTGCATATAGGGGTTTAAATTTGTATTTTTTCATTGTTTAAATCTAAAAAATTCAAAAATTTGCATACGTATCACATTAATTTTGTATAGTGTTTATATATTAGTGTAGTTTTCATCCTTTATTTTCAAAAATTGGATCAAAATTGCATTTTAAAAAGTGTCATATAGGCCATCATTTTTCCTTCATTACACTTGCATTTCAACATCAAATTCTGGAAAATTTTGTTATAGAAATACCAATTTGAAACCTGGAACAAAGAACACATGTACTAAGATCCATTCCCCATAGGGAAAATGAGTCCCTATTAGTTACAAAGGAAAAAAATATTCATAGTTCCTAAGCTTCAATATCAGATTCAGAGGCCTACAAAACCAACTTTTGTGAGATTTCTTATATTTTTCTACACTTCCTAGGCTTGTTGGTAACCTATTGTATCAGTCTGGAAAGTTTTAAGAATTTATATTTTATGCATCTAGGTCACATCATCCATTTAGTGTAGTCATTTTGGAATCATTCCAAAATCATTTTAGTATCAAAAAAATCATCAAATCTAAAAATACTTACATTTTTAAATCTTTGCATAATATGGATAAAATTATTTTTCACTTTTGCATACACAATTTTCACATTCATGAAGCTTTGCATAAGTTTGATAGAAGTGTTTTTCATTTTTGGATACACATTGTTCACATTCTTGAAGCTTTGCACAAATTGGATAAAAATACTTTTCACCTTTGGATATACATTGTTTACATTCTTGAAGCATTGCATAAGATGGTTAGAATTAATTTTCATTTTTGGTCAAATAATGTTAGTATCATCTTTCTAAGCATGCCAAGAAAAAGCTCATCTCTCCCCCTTATGAGAATTTTTTAGTGAAAGAGAATACAATGGACAATCATGACAATAAAATTTGGTCTTTTCCTACAATAAAAATACAAGATGTCTACAATAACATGGTTTGTGGTACCAAAATCCCCTTCAGACTAACACCTACTCCTTCCCCTAAAAAACCATAAGAGGGGCCACCAAAATTTGCAGACCCAGAAACAAAAAAAGACTAACTCCCAAAACTTTCTATAGTGACGCCAAGGCAATATTCACCAAACCCATGAGAAACCATCCTTTAACTATATCCCAAAAAACTACTAAATCAATTAATAGACACATTATATGATTCCCAAACACCAATAGACCTGACACCACAAGCACTGGTTATAAGCCATTCATCTTGGAGAACTGATCAAATTTTGTAACCCATTCAAAACCATCTACTAGCTCCATCAAAAGCATCTTCTTCAAAAAACTTATGATGTAGGTTGGGATTTGATGATGTCTGACTAGCAACCTTCCTTTCAGCTCCATCAGTAAGGGATATATCTTGATTACCTCACCCATCACCTTTACAAGCGGCAAGTCGTGGGGCCGAGGAGTGCCATGTCCCAAGAATGCAGACATCAACACCTCATCCAAACCACCTAGAAGCTCACTTTTGAAGAGCTTACAGAAAATTGCCTTTTCCTCAGTGTTAAGAGTCCTCATATCCAACACTAACGCCAAAAAATGGGAGATGATGTGGGTATTGACCCTAAATTTCTTGTAGTTCTTCAAAAAGTCCTTCCTCAGAATCATCTTGACCATGACCACCACATGAGGATCTATCCTTAACAAAATTCTCTTCAACCACTGGTCGGTTATATGATTGAAAGTTGTCTACCTCACCTTGAAATCTAGTTGAATAGGGGTGTGCTAACCAATACTAACCACAACCTCTGAAGAAATATCCACTATGAATTTGGAGTGTTTTACCATTGCAGACACTTAGAAAAAACCATAGAAACTAGCCCAGAATGTCGATAAATTTCCTAGCCGATGCTATTTAATGTATCTTTCCCTCCTAGTTATCATGTTGTGCATAAGACATCATGCCCTACCAGATTTCTTACTCATCAAACACATGTCTTGGATCGTGCAAGTTTCCTCATCATCTATTTCCAGTTGGGCGATATGTCGTATCAAGCCGAGATTAGCAAGGACAAAAACATGATTACTCTGGGCCACTAAATATTGAGGCTCGTTACTTATTTATCTTGTTTAATTATTAGCCTTCAATCCTCCATTATTGGCACGAGTGAGGTACGAAGTTTATCAATGATCCCTAGCCAACTCAAATTCAAAACCACACGAGATGGAGGCCACCACATCTGCCACACAAGTCTTGACCCCTCAAAGGGACCCAATCAAATCCTCTTTTTTTCTTTCCTTCCACATGTTGTATGTCGATAGGTGTGGTCTCTCCACATCCTTTTTGAGGAGAGACACCCACTTAGCCACCCACAAAAATTATCTCATTTTTATTGATGTGTGAAATAGATCAATTATAGAATTGGTTGCAATGAGCAATACATTTATATTTTAAGGCTAGAGTTTAAATTTTATTTTATTGTGTTTGTTTTTGTTATATTTAAAAATTTAATTTTAATTAGTATGAATATATAACACATCAAATTATATCAAATTCATGATAGCTCTCAGAAAACTGTGTGCACTCTTTTCTTTATTTGTTTTATTTTCTTCATGGCATATATCATTTTCAATTTTTGCCTAAATTCATATTAAAATGACAATTTTTTTGATGAATAAGCATCTATCTATATTAAATTAAAGATAATAATACATATTGGAAAAAAAAGGGTAGGTGGTAGAAAGGCACACCTCGAAAGTCACATGGGTAGTCATCCATATTCTTAAAATGACAGTTTTTTAATATTGTATATTTCTAATTTCAATTATTATGTTAATTTTTTGTGATAAAATTTTTATAACTAAAATTGTTTATAATATTTTAATTATTACTATCCATAAGGCATGAATCAAATTCAAAGAATATTATCTTAATTTTTAACTTATTTTTATAATAAATTTATTTATTTTTCACAATTTTTTTAAATAAATTATTGTTCAAATAATTCATATGTTTAGTTTAAACATAAAATCTAATAATGAAGTAGATGAATTTTACTTTTGTTTAAATATTATTTATTTAATTAATTAAATAATTTTTAATTTTCATATGTTAAATATTAATAAATTTATTTTGAAATTTTTTTAAAAATATTTTAAATATAATAATTAGTAATTTAAATAGTTTTTAAAGTATCTATTGATAATACCCCTCCCGTCCCTATTAATTACAAACCCCTATCTAAGCCTACAGCCACAACCATATCTCTTTGGTCGGGGAGTCTGATAACACCAATGATGATGAAGACTTGTGGAACCCCACCCCTACTAATTCCCCTATTCGCTCCTTAGCTCAGGGTCACAACTAGAAGGTTCCTAATACTCCACTTGTTGCTAAACCTAGCCCTTATAATACCCCAAACCTGTGCATAAACTTGGATGAACCCGAGAATGTTCCTAGGTCTCTTTTTTTTCCTATTGACCCCATAAGTAAAAAATTGAACGAAATTGTTGATACTATCAATTTTCATATGACTTTTGGGACAGTTGGTTACTGCTAAGGAGAGGATTGAAATATTGGAAGGCAAGGTGTTGGAACAATAGACTGCATGGCCTAGGGAGGTGGAGAATAAAGCTCACTGGGATATGATTGTCCCTAGCCAGGTCCTTTCAAAGATGGCAAAGGTGGGAGAAAGAGTTGGATGATCTTCAAGCCATTTATTGGGTCGAAGGAAGATAAAAATAAATTAATGGCTAAAATTGATTCTATTCACAAGACCTAGGAGAAGACCATGCAGTGTTTGAGGGTCATCACCAACTACAGCAAAGAACTGTGAAAAATGTAGCTCTCACTCTTCAATTGTTCCAAGATGAGTTAAGAAAGAGCCGAGGGAAATGACTTGTGGATGGGGAGGATGATGGTAATGTGTAGAATAATAAGGGTAAGAAGGTGGAAACCTCGGCTCGTGATGCTACCAAGGATAACCAGGCTAGTATTTAGGGGCCTGTGACTTTTGAGAAGAATCTCGAGTTCTTGTCCTAGGAGTGGAACATGATTACTGGTCTCAAGATTTTCAAAGACCTGTAGGTGTCTAGTTTTTTGTGCTAGTCCTGGTCCTATGATTTCTTTTGTTTTCCTCCTGCTAGTCGAACTGTTTAAGATCTTTTTTTTTTGTTTACTTTTTGGTCTTCTCATTGGTCGTCAGTTGTTGGTTCACCTCTATGGCTGGTTTGTAATGGGTAATGGCCCTTCTAGTTTTAATATATTCAAAACAATTTTAAACTATAAATATGATATTTTTATATATTATTATTTGAATCAAATATCAAATTTTAAAATCAATTTAGTGAAACAAAATTAATCTTTGAATTAAAATAATAGATTAATTTTTGTTATATAAATTATGAAAGTGTAAGTAATCTCTCATCATAAGATATTTATAATAGTTATTTTTCTATTAGAATCACTTTGACATCTTCAATAGACCTACTACCTAATATAATGCATAAGAGAGATATTTAGAGAACATAAATTGCAATGTGTTCTACAATTTTTAATATTTTGCAAGAAATTCTAAAACTTGAAATTAATGTGAGCTAGATATTATTCTTCACATTACACTCTAGCATGAAGTATGAAATGGTGGAAGGAGAGAAAATCTAATTTTAAAAAGAGGTTGGGTGTAGTCATCAACTTTAACTCCATGTTTATCATTCAATTCTAATGAAGATCATAGCATCTACAATAGTAGAGAATGCATTTATCATAACACACTTTTGCAAAAACATTATAAGAAATAGTTTTCACCACAATCAATTATTTGTTCTTCTTGTTAAAAATGGTATACATGAAATGAAAGTAATGTTTTCTTGTTAAAGATTGCATAGATTTGAAATGCAAGTACTTTTTGGAAGCAATTGATTCACCAACCCTAATAAAAAATAAAAATGTAGAGTCATTTCCAACAATAGAGAAAGCAGATGGGGCAAGTTTAGAACCTTGTCTAGCATACCTTATTTTTCGATAGCCTATTATAGTGCCCCCTCCAAGTTTATACCCACTAGTTGGGGCATTAACGACAAAAATAACAATAACATAGATAATAATTTAGAAAATGGTCGATGGTTTCATGCTTGATGCCACTTCAATTGGACCAGTGTTGCTCTCAATGTCTATAGATAAAAGAATAAAACCGTCCTAGCATTTGACAAGAACTTCATAGAAACATGACCTTTTTTTATTATTATGATATTTTTATTATATTATATTATTATTAATAAATTATTATCATTATGCTATTCTTAGGGTATGTTTAGGATCATGATGGGCCAAAAAGTGGCGATATCTAAGTGATATGATGGCCCATGTGGCTGATGACTTTTTTTTTAACCAAAATTGATGAAACAAAAAAAGTTTTTAAAGGAGATTCTCATCTTTCCACCTATACAAATTATTCTTTACTTTGAATTTAATAAATTATTATTATTCATTTTCTATTTGAATTACGACGAAAGTCTTGATTGATATGTTGATTGAAAAACATCTATAACTTTCAAATGGTGTCACATTTTTTGAATCCAAAACTTGTGTCACATTCTATGCTTTGCATACTATAGAATTAAAAAAAAATTGAATTTCATGAAGTTTTGACCAAGTTAAGGTGGTTAGACATACCAATTTTTATATTTTTTATAAAATTGGAATAAAAAATCATAATTAATTATTTACTTGAAAAAGAATTATAAAAAAATATGCATCACATCGGGACATGAGTCCCCTACTTATACCTAAAATATTATAAAAAAATATTATCATTTTATTGTGCTTAGGGTGGTCAGACAGACACTTACTTCTTATTTTTTCCCTGAAATTTAAGTACTACTACATTGAAATTTCAAATTTTCACTAAATAGATAAAAAAAATTTAAATAAACCTAGTAGTTTAGAAACTACATTCAATTTTCTATAGATTATATTCTTACATATTTTTTAAATAACATAGATAACTTATTCAAATTTTTACGTCAAATTGCCTAACTCTGATTTTTTGAATTTTATTGCCACTTAAGGGCCTGTTTTTTTGATGATGATCCTGCACATACCTCTTACTAATATATTTTGTGTTACTCTTATTATTATATTACTATATCTGAAATTATTATATTGTATTACGATTTTTTTATTATTATATTAATGTTATTATACTATATTATATTGTTTCTTCAAGTTTAAGAACAGTTTTAGAGAAGATTCTTCATTTAGGGATCTCTCTTGAGAAACAAGGGCTCAATATGATGGCTAAATGATCACTTTTATGCACATTTTTTTAAAAAAATAATTTAGAAAAAAGAAATACTTTTTAGAGGATAAGCTTCAAAAATAAAATGGAAAAATAACTTTTAATCATTTTTTTCCCTTAGCACAATCAATTAGGATAGATCCACTGAAATTTCAAGTTTTACTTTTTATTTCAAGCATTAATTAGATTAAACTAGATTTATTAGAATGACTTGACATCTAAGCCTAATGGTAGTTTGCCTCTATTTATTTTAGAGTCCACCAAGGGCTCATTATGAGACTATCATTTCAACCTCACTTTATGCCCACCTAATCCCATATCTTATGTCTGAGTGGAGGAAATCAAACCTCTCGTTGTTGCTAACATATCCCTGGCCAAGTCTAAAAGTCCCACTCGGAAACCCCACATGTGTGTTACTAATAATCCTAAGCCCAAACCTGTTGCCAAAAAACTCAAGGGGAACACGAGAAATGCTCAAACGAGTGTTGTGGCCAGTCTATGTGAGCTCAAGGCTACTCCAACAAAAACTACTTACAAAGCCACTTTGAAGAAGAAAGGTAAAGATGACAAGAAAGGCTTGATGGAGCCTCTATCGAAAGAGGACAGAGGAAAAAATGTTGTGGGGAAGGACTCTAAGGGTGACACGGTGGTGGAGGCGACAGTTGTGACTGGTGGAGAGACCATAATTCGGAGGTTTGGGAGATTGACCAAAAATAATAATAAAAAAGATAGATGGCTTTGGACTTAGAGGAGGACCAATCAGACAATAAAGACTACAAGGAGGATGAGATGTCTAAGGAGGAAGAGGAGGAAAATGTGAAAGGACCCAACACCATTCCTAACAACAACAAAGAGCAGAAAGGGATCTCGGCCTCCCAGTCCTTGCACCTGTAGGATGAACATATCGAGGATGCGATGGTTGTTGACAATGGGGAGGAGAGTCATGTGCTAAAGGAGAGAATGGAAAAATGGGATAAGAGATTCAGGGGCCAGACCCATTTTATTGTGAAGTTGATCCACTTTGTCACCAGCACTATGTCTATGGTAATTAAAGATGAGCTAGAAGGGAAGAATGCTGACAAGAATCAAGAATGGGTTGGAGATGATGTTGTGGAACTCCTGTTAAAGAACTGGGATAATTCCAGTTAGATTTTATTTTGTCTATGTTTTTTCAATATGCTATTAGTCCGTGGTCGGTGTACTATTTTTTGGCTATCTCTATTTTTTGGATAGTTTTTATGTTACTTGGACTTGATCTTTTTGGCCCATGAGGCTCGATGTGTAATGGGTACAACACCTTGTAAATGCTACTTATCTTATCAAAAATAATGTTAATACACTTTAGATCAAATATACATTTTTTTAAATTTTACAATGTAATATAATCTTTAATTCCAAACTCTCATGTATAAGAGAATAGAAAAAATTCAAATAATTTTTAAATGCTCCGTATATTTGTGAATGTATAAACTATCAATATTGGAACATTCTCAACCAAAAATTCCAAAGTAAATAGGTGATCACATCAATCATATAGCTCTCCATATAGAAGCTTCCTCCATCTTGTGCTTCCTTAAGCTACTTTTTTAGAGGTTAATAGTTGTAAGCTCAACTCACTTGGGTACCAGGTCCTCATATATGATTTTAAATAGAAAGGGGATATAGGCAATGTTCAGGTGCTCGATGTCCTCAAATTTAAATAATTTATCAAGAACAAGAATCCCATATCTCAGTGCTTCTTTAAATTGTTTGACTATGCCCTGAGACATGTCATCAACCTTTGACAATTTCTTAAAAACAAATTATATTAGCATTTACGCTACATCGGTTGTATCTTGACATGGTTTAACATGTACTACATCATACTTATAGCATTTCTCTTGCAATCTTAGAAATTTGGTAGAGTGTGACTCTAAATACTAAAATGATGGTCCTCCTTTGGGTGTTTGATATTCCTAGATTCATTGATGCAACTTTGAAAAATTTATGCCAATAGGTCACTGTAGGGGGGACATTTGGTTTCCCCACCAGTTTGTGTAAGAAAGATGCTTGGAGATTCATAGCTCTATCAACCTTTTTGTAGTTGGAAATTCATCTAGGTTCTCGTTGATGTGATTATTGAAATAGAAGTATAGGTTGCATAGTGCTAATGGTTGGGTTCCTGTATTAAAGGGGAGTGTTGGTGTATGTGGGCTCCAGCTCAACCTATTTAATCTCCACTTCCTTTGTAGCCCAACTACTTCAAGCGCGCATTTATTACTTGTCTCTTCCCGCTTCTACGTTTCTCTTTGATGTTTCTAGACTCTTCTCTTTTTTGTGGCGTATTCAAGAAGCTTCATCCTATGCTAGAAATGAACTCTGTTTTTTGGTAAAAAAAAGTAGATATATGAAAGCTCTATTTGTTTTGTTAAAAAGGAATATAGAAAAAGGGCATGATTGTAAGAGAGCGATGGAAGCTCTGTTTACTGAAGGCATTAATAAAAACTATGTTTTGTTTTTAATATTTCTGCTCTAATCTGTTGTGTGTTTTCATTCCCCTATTTTCTATGGCAATCTGGCATTTCTTGTTTTTCTTTGTTTTTCCAGCAATGGACAATATCTGGATCTACTTATCTGGTTTCATCTCTATCAGGTTCTTTCACATCAAGAGACAAGGCAACTCTATTGCTTATTGGGTGGCCAATTATGGTGTCAACCTTCACACTCATTTAGGCAGAGGGATGACTTTCCATATCAGGTAATCAAATTGATGCAAGATGACATCAAGGAACACCCTTCCAATGCTTGGACCATGCGCGCTAATGGTGGTTGATGTTCTTATTTTTTCTTGATGTCTTATGTGGCTCTTGGCCTTCTTGCATTGGCAGTTTCCTCTGTTTGGATACTATTTTTTGTTCACTGTACATGATGTGGCTTTGGCCTATTTTTTCGGGTTCCTGGTCTTACAAAACCAGGTGTATATACAACCAAAAAAAAAAAAATGTGTTGTTAAAATTATTTAATCTACTAAAAAACTAAAAATAACAATAAGATAAATAAATCGAATTAAAAAATTATTATTATTTTTTGATGTTTTTGTTAGGGTATATCATCATCAATTTTTTAGATAAAAAACTATTCTTCATTCAATTCCAACAATAAATATAAGCTTAGTAAATTTAATTCAAAAGTTATTATTTAAAATTTTAAAAAATTATGTAGTATTTTGAGAAATAAAAAGGATTGATTTAATATATTAAATAACATATTACTTTGACTTAAACATATTTATATAATCAATAATAACAATAAGACTTCTATTTATATTATAACTCTAATATAATAGAGATTTGTGAATAAAACAATAATAAAGTTAGCACAATAAAATAATAATAAAATATTTGTTAACTTTAATGTTATGATAGATTTGAAAAAAATAATATTTACAATGTAATATAAAAATTAAAAGATATAAGTCAATGGGGTTGTGCTTAAATGGCAAGGCCATATGGTTTTTAAGATGGAGATCCATGTTTGAACTCCCAAAAATGACATTTTAAGTTGGAATTCCAAGTGGTGGCTCTTGGACTTCTTCCTTATGGATTAAAAAAAGTAAGCTAAAAAGATTTCTTCTATTAATATTGTGCATTTCATTTTTCTATCACTCAAAGTTTGAGACTCCGATTAAAATTTGTAAAAATAATTCATTGAATCCCTTCCATATATTTGTAACTCTACAAATAAATGATGAAAAGATAAATCATTGAATTTTTTTATAAATATATGCCTTCTTTAATAAATATATGTCCTTATTTTTCCATCAACACACACAAGCATGCTAACCTCCATTAACCATCATAGAAACAAATTATAATTAGCAACATCATCAATTGAGTCACACTGAAATCAAAATTATTTATATATTTCCATTATAAATACATATTTTAAATAATCATTAGATTCACACTATAAATATATATTTTAATATAAATTATTTATTAATGTTTTTTATATTTTTCTTTAAGGAAAATTCAAAATAAAGATAGTGATTTTTTTTTTCAAATTAAAACAAAGCTTTCAAAAACATTTATGAATATTAATAATTATTGAATGTAATGTTCTAAAATCTTTGAAAAATGAAAACAAAATAATCCTTTTATTGAAGATAATTGCAGCTTAAAAAAACTTTAATTGCAACCTCACTTGTTGAAAAGGTTTTAGAAAGTTTTATTCAAATGCAACTTGTAGGTTTAAAAAAGTTTTATTCAAATACAATTGGTAGGTTTAAAGCTAAATTCTATGGCCTTCCTATTATCCTCCCTACCTGTGCGAAAATGGGAGATTTGGAATATAAAATGAACATCGACCAAAGCACAAAGGATACAGGGATTTTTCAGACATACTTCCAACTGACTGTAGACATGTATGCAAGAATAGGGAAGTATAGGTAAGGTGCATGAACCGTTAGACAGAATGTTTAAAAAAAAAAAAAAAGTGATTTCATAAAATGTAATGGTGGCAAGATGTTTATATAAGAGATTTTTAAATACGGTTTTTTAGAAAATTTATCATCAATAATTCATCAATGCAAAATTTACTGTCAATATTTCACATTGTTATGACAAATTCATCTCAAGTAAAATTTACCACCACGATCGTGAAAATACATATATTAATTTAAATGTTTTTTCCATAGATAAATTACTGTGGTGAATTTACTTATGCCTTTAAATACATATCACACAGTCAAAATAGAAATGTTCTACATTAACTACTACAAACACCCCTATCTATTAACAGATTTTAATTAAGTTGATAGTTGTCAAACGGTGGGAAAAAAAATAATCAAGAAGATTTTGCATGAAATGAGCGTAATTAAGAATAAGGTGATTGGGGTATAAAATCTTTAAATCCTAACAAATGGCTGGCAAAATCTCCTTGATGGGAATGGCATAACTATTCATTTTTATATTAAACATTAAATAACGAGGCCCAACTATTCTGTTCAGCCGAACATATCTCTTGACAGGGCTAAATTTAACAGTCATCCCTGTAAGAGACGTAAATTAAAATCGTTCAAATGAACAGATAAAAAATATTAAAATAACTCTAGATTGTTCCATTTATATTTGCACTGAGCCCTGGTGTAATTTATGTCATAGTAACCCTATGCCAAATGGAGCCCTTGCGCTCATCCTTGACAAGCTTGCAGTGTTTAAAGAAAATGAGTGGTCAAGGGTTCGATCCATAGATTTCCTGGTGCCATGGCCGTTGGGCAAAGCCAAATAGCTGCTTCCATGAGCTCCCAAGTATTGATCATCTCAAGCAGAGCTCCTTCCTCAAGCAAAGGAATTCTGTTGTGATCTCCCCATTTCAAGAGCTTATAATTGCTTATAAGATTGTTCACCTCAAACCATTTCTTTACAGTTATTTTGAAGACCGGTCCAAACTCTTCCTGCAACTGTAATAACCATGTCGGGGCTGCAAATCCCTGCACTGTAGGATGCCTCTCACGTAATAATGATATCAGTGTGATTGGCACCAAGACTATTATTTGTTGCAGGAAAGACAATCATGGCACTGTTATTAGGAACAATATTATTAGTCCAGACATCTGAGGATTTCTTTTCATAGCTGAATTAGAGAGGTTAATACAACAAAATATTACAGCAAAATGGATCTTTTATAATATAAGAAAATAATAATAAATTTAAAATATATTTTTGATGTTTTTTTCCTTATCTCTTTAAAAATCTTTTGTTTTCTATAAAATTTTTGCAAACAATTCATATTTTTAATTTTCTTAATAAACATAACTCTCATTAATTGAGAAAAATAAAATATTCATAATTATATTAAAAAAGAATTTTCATCTAATATTACATGTTAAAAATATTTGTGAAAAATTCAATATTATAAATGTCTTAATATTATAAAGTTGAATCAAAAAAATACTTATATCTAAATATCTAATATTAAAAAAAAAGTGTTTACTTATTATTGTTAAAAATCTGTATACACAAATTTAAATATATAAAAAATACAAACATAATATATTTAATGATTTTATATATATATATATTAACTATTAATATCTAGAAAACGAACAACCAGATAAATAAATAATAAAAAGGACATAAAACTGTTTTAGCTTACATGTTTTTAATTAGATCATCAAAGGAGGGATGAGCAGAAAGTATTCCAATAGTCTCAACCTCCATTAAAATCTTCTCTAACTCACCTCATCAAACGTATTAAACAATCACATTATTTATAGCACAATAAAGCAGCATTAATAAAGACACGTAGAGTGGTGCCGTGTAAAGATCTGCAGAAATATAATGGCAAGTTATAAAATGTATGTGCCACAAGTTATAATTCTGCGTGCCGCGTATCATACGGCCTGCCGCATATGTATGTCTCTTATACAAAATAAAAAATATAAACTCAAATTTAATTAATAAATTATTTTTAAAACATTATTTTAATTATATATATAATTAATTATTATCAATTTATTTAATATTTATTTTTATCTATTTTCAAGTATAATAATTTATAACAAGATATTTATTTTTGCAATCCACAACACCTACTTAAAAGATTATAGACACACAAATTGTTCAAGTTTTTTTTTTTTTTTAAATATGTGTTGTGGATTGCAATCATTGTTGGATATGCACAAAATGAGTTCATTAATAAGTGTCACATCTCCACAAATTCCATAATTTTCCTTTTACCAAATTCCTATGTCTCAATGCAATTTAGACTAAGACAAGAAGCATTAATTATACATGATTATTTTGAAGCTCCATATTTTCCCTTTTTGCTAAATGCATGATATCCCAATGCAATTTAGACTAAGGTAGGAAGCTTAATGTTTGAACATTAATTATACATGATGATTTTGACTAATTTAATGGTAAATGTTTTAACACTTTGATAATTTTCTCAAGATAAATTTTTGAACTTGATAAATAAATCAAACATGTTATAACTTAATTGACTTAATTTTCAATTAATAGCATGGTCTACTTACATATGTGTTATCTTTTAGACTAATAATGCTCTTGTGGTGAAATGTGTATGAGAAACTTGAATGGTCTTCTAAGTATAAGGGTGCAAACATAGAAAATTTCTCATATGTGATTTCAATCTCAATTTTCCCTACTTATGTATCTTTAAAGGTTAAAGCACATTCAGAAGAATAATTTGACTATAAGTATCTTGTTGAAATATGTGTTGCCACAATGACTCCTAGTTGGTCACTATAATTTGGAATGATCATTGATTTATCCTTTCCACCTCCTTAGAAACTCTATAACTCAATTGGGTCTTGCTTCATTTCTATCTATGTTTCCCTTTATTGCTAGTAATAAGGAATGGAATCCCTCCATTTCCATCTAATTCTTCACAGTAGAAGAAGTTATAGAATATTTCAAGAGAGGAAGGGGTTAAATCATATGACTGATAAATCTAGAGGTGGGAGGAATTTCTAGAACAATAATAATGAAAAGGAGGGAAGGAGTTAAATGATAAGTGTGTGTAAGTTTAGAAAGGAGAAATTAATCGAGGATTATCCATCCAACTATAAATCTAGGTATCTTCTTATAAAAAATGTGTTTCTATCCATTGTTTATTTTATTATTTGGAATTCTCTTTCTTTCTCTACACACCCTTTATGGGAGAAGAATTCAGGTAGGAATTAAAAAATATTATCTAAGGAAAGGGACTTATTTGAAAAAATGTTATTTTTAATGTAGTCTTTGTGTATGTCTTGACAATAGAGGTTGTCCAAAAACAATTATAAAAAGGGTTTTAGAAACTTTCAAGCAAATGAAAACTATCATACTAGCAACCGAAGCTTAGATTGGAGCTAAGGAAGAGGTTAAATTCTTCTTGTATGCCTCATCCTGACATTGGTGTTAGTCAAATACTTTGTTGATGCCTTGATAATAAAATCATTTTCGAAGCCAACCTCGTTGACACCTGGCACCTAACTCACAAAATCCAAAAGCAAAAAAAAGGAATTGTGTAAAGGAAATAAAGGGAAACATAGATAGAAATGAAGCAAGACCCAATTGAGTTGGCACTCAGTTAGCAAGGCTCAAGGATGATAGAGCGAATGTGAACCCAAAGAACCTAATCACCTCAACAGCAGTCATGTGTTTCTTTGGATGATTAAATGTTATGATTTTAATTGTATTTTAGTTTTATGATTCTTTAAAGGATCAATTGCAAGACTATTTGATAGTTACACTTTCTTGGCTTGAAATATGTAATCAAAATACATTAAAGGAGTTCTATTTTTGGTCTTCCATTGCACTGTGATATAAGAGGAAGATTTAATCAAAATGAGGAACAATAACATTTCATTGTTCCTTGTATTAATGGAAAAAGTATCCCTTTTTCACATTTAATTTGGGAATAATTAATAATCAAATGAGCCTAACGTTACCTTGATTTAGAGTTCTACAATGTGATTTACACATTCACATTAATTTTAGGGCCCTTTTTAATAAAATAGACTTAATTGTGTCTTATTTAGGGTGTTGTAAAGTGTATCTTTACACTTTCACACTAATCTAGGGCTTTATTAATTAATTCGAGATAATTTTCCTTAATTGGAACCTTTAATTTAAATCTAAGCCTAATTAATTATAAATTCCAAGGGATAAAACCCAACATTCATTAATGATATTACACAAAACTTAATTTTAGAAGGTGGTTGTCCTAGGTTAGTGACCTAGGACCCATTCGCCACATGGTGAATGGGTTCTCACTAGGTCCTATGACCCTATTTTCACATGGCATTACACATCATCCGATGTGTGTCCTAGTTAAGTGAGCTAGGACCCATTCTCCCTATAGCGAATGGGTCCTCACATGGACCTAGGACCCCCCTAGGGATTATTTTTTTTTGGTATTCTAATTATTTCAAATCCAATATTTGATTTCAACTTGTGTTATTTGAATTTCAATAATTAAGGGTAAGATATGTATAAATACAAGGCTATTTCACTTAGTTTCAACTAGAAATTTCAATTCTTCAAGCATCCTAGCAATTTTATGAGATCAAGAGAATTCAA
Organism: Sequoiadendron giganteum; assembly: GCA_007115665.2. NCBI lineage: Eukaryota > Viridiplantae > Streptophyta > Pinopsida > Cupressales > Cupressaceae > Sequoiadendron > Sequoiadendron giganteum. The sequence continues at coordinate 300,060,252 of CM021100.1, read as the reverse complement.
GAGAATTTCTAAGGCATTCAAGAGTAGATTTGTAGAAGAATATTGCAGCAATCAAGAGTCATATCGTCATGTCAAAGATTTAGTGCATCATGCATGTTGTTGAGCTAATGTGTTGATGTTGCATTGAAGGTCTAATCAAGTGTTCAAGGATTATTTCATATCAAGTTTTATGATGAATATATACGATCATTGAGGCCACTTCATGCTAGTTTGTAGATCTACAATCCGAGGTTTCAACTAAGGTTTGGTGAGTTTTTACATATATTTTTTCATTCATTATTCTTTTATGCATTGTTTCATTTCAAGCTTTAATTACCAAAACAAGGTTTGACAAAAGGAGAATTCATATTCCCTAACAAAACAACATTTTATCTCCTTTTATGTGTAATTGTAGGTTTTAGGTTGAAGATCTATTAGAGAGAAAAATTGCAAAAGTTGGTATGAGTTTTCCACAGTCCATAACGTTATAGTATATGGCTTTTGGATTCAATTGTGTAAGTTTTTTTGTCGATGTTTTAGATCACACACATTGATCCATCATCAGGAAGAGGAAAAATGAAATGAGATTGCAGAACAAGTCTTAATAAAGGGAGAGGGAGAAGAGAAAGGACTACAAAAAATTGAGAAAACACTAAAATAATACCATAAACAAAAGAAAAAGAAAGAATACAAAGAAAAGAAAATAACAAGACAAAAAAATAAAATTAAAGACAAAAAGATGATCTAAGATTAGAAAAGCTAATGATATATTTGAATCTTTATGAAGAGTAAAATATCTCATTATAAGGAAAAGAAAATAAAAAGAGAAAATAATAAAGACAAGATTAAATACAAAAAGATAAAATAATATTATAATAGTGATATATTTTAATCATTATAAAGATTAAAATATCGCAATGAAAAAAGTTAACTCAATGCATTAATTATAATACTAAAGAGATACCAAAAAGATTAAAAAAAGAAACTAAAGACAAAATGGAAAACACATTAAGAACACAAGAATTAAGTCAACAACAACCCAAGAGAAAAGAGAAGACCCTTAAAATAATTAAAATGGAAACAAACAAAGAGATTGAAAGAAAAAAGAAATTAAAAAAGAAAATAAATAGAGAAAAATAATTATTAAATAATAATAAGTAAAATAATAAGAAAAATAATTAAAATAATTAAAAAGTTGTAAGAAAAAGAGCAAAAGAAATTAAAAAGGTGAACGAATAAAGAAAAATAATTGAAAAAGAAAATAAGGTTAATATTATAGGTATAGTTGATTGTATCTATGGTATTAATAAAAAAAAAAAACAATAAAAAACATTAAACTTTAAAGAAGAAAAGAAAATGAAAATAAAAACCTATGGTATTAATAAGAAAAAACAATAGAAGACCAAAAAGCTTTAAAGGCAAAATAAAATGAAGATAGAAAGCAAAGCTATGAAACAACTCATAAACAAAGTCACAAAGGGGAAAAAAACAAACGAAAAAATAACAAATAAAAAAGAGAAAGAAAAGGGAGGTGATGGTGTGGATGGGAGGGATGGAATTAGGAGGGAGGGATAAAATGGGATCTCTCCTTTGAAAAAATTATCAAAAAAGCAAGTCACCACCTGTAAAAAAAAATGCTCAATGAAAAAAATAGACCAATTTTACTATTCTCGGTCGTACATGTGAAGTTGCAGACTTCACAGTAAAATTTGACAGTAATTTAAAATAACACAGTTGAAGAGAAATGGGATCTCGATTATAAATCGGGATCTCGTAGTTAAAGATACAGATCCTGATTATAATTTTAAACTCGAGATCCTGTTTCCTATTATTGAATGCAGTGATCATTGGCAGGGGAACGGGATCCCATTTATAATACGAGATCGTATTATAAACGGGATCCCGTTCCCCTGCCAATGATCACCGCATTCAATAATAGGAAATGGGATCCCGTATCTTTATAATCGCGATCCCGTTTTTTTTAATTTGAATTTTTTTTTGGCCTTGTGGTCGGGGTTTTGCTTCATATTTTGGTTTGGAAAAAGCATTGGGAGTTTGAACCTAGGCCTTCAACCTGGTTTGACCTGCAAGTTGAAGGTTCTAACAGTGTTAGGGGAAAAAATCGAGTTTGGACATATGGCTGACGACTTTTTTTGCAGAATTTTTTGACGAAATTAAAACCCATTTTAGATGAGACAATGCAAATTTCAAATATGTAATTTTTTTACAATTGGATTTTTTTTTTCTATCTTTCAATTAATTTCTAATGAAATTGGTCCATAAATTTTAAATATCAGTGTTTTTTACTATTTTAATAACTTTTGATCAACATAACATTTTGACAAACGGATTGCACAAGGGAAAACTTTAGACAATTCTTTTCAATTTTTAAAAAAAATGCAAAAAATGATAACTTTAGGTCATCTTATGCCTGTCGTACACGACGATTTTTCTAAACGTCAAATACGTCTGATAAAAAATTAACAAAAAAAAAAATTTCGATAAAACATTACAAAAAAATATCTAGGGCATGCTTCAATGAGTCACAAGTCTTTTCCCAAAAAGATTTAGAAAAATATGATAATTTAAGTCAAAATATGGATGTTGTACATATGCATGGTATGGTAAAAAAAAATGACTTTTAAATATTGGTTTTTACAAATGCCTATTGAAACTCAATTTGTACAATGTGGGTATGAAAATAAATTACATATTTGGAAACTAGACTCCGAGTACTAAATTTTATGATTACTAACTTGTTTGAAGATTTCATCTCTAAGTGCTTCAAATTTTAAGGTCAAATGTGTCAAACTCTGAAAATTAGGGAAAACACTTCCACTTTTTGGCCAAAAAGTGGACTCAACTTCTTGCCAACACCCCCTAGTGAAAGGGATTCATATAGGGAGTGGTGGAATTTGGCTATTTCTCATTGTGTTAAGTTCCTTCATGCCTTTGGAAAAATATTAGCTTGGCAACGAAAGCATAAAGAGAAATCCTTATAGAGGAAACTTGTTCATTATAGGACACTTAATGTATATCCTAAAAATATGGCCTTATAGTCTTCTATAGCTTATTTGGAAACCCATCTTCAAAAAATTGATTCTTATAGGGGCAAGGAGCAAAAATAAGAGCCAAATAGGTTCTAAATACTTATTTAATTTTTTAAAATATAAACATAAGGAGTATATCGGGGCTATTGAATATGAGTATGGCCATCTGCATACCAACCCGGAAGAGGTTAGCGGTCTACTTCAAAACATTAATGAGAATATTTTCAACGAAGACTCTCATTGGCAAGATACTCAACCCATTCTAAAAAAAAAGATCAAAGATACTATTCCCAAGAGGGTGGATATTGAGTATAGTAGGTTTTCAGATCGAGAACTTTCTATGGAAGATTTAGAACATGTTTTTTCAATGCCTTACAACAAGAGCCCTAATATTTATGGTTTTTCAATAGAATTTTATCAAACTATGTGGCAATGCATTAAAGATGTTTTTTACCTAATGTATTTGGAGGCCTTAGCTCAATGTTCTTTGGGCCCTAATATTAATAAGGATCTTATAAAACTCTTTCTAAAAGGGAAAATGAATACTTTATTGTTTGATGACACCTTTTAAGTCTTCTTAACACTTCTTACAAGATTATTGCTAAAGCTATTTCTTCGAGAATTAAATCAGTGGTGAAAATGATTGATAGGCCTAAATAAATTGGGTTCCTTGGAGGGAGATTTATTCTTGATAACTTGGTCCTTACATGGGAAGCTATTGAATGGGCTCAACAATTAGGGCAAAATGCCTCATTGGTGAAGCTTGACTTTGATATTTAAGCTTATGATAGAACGTGATGGAGTTTCATTCTTAAGATGATTCATTGTATGGGTTTTGGTCCTCCGATTTGTAATCACATATAAATGTTGTTCAAGGATGATAATGCTTAGTTCATTGTTAAAAAAGAATTATCAAACTCATTTCCATTGCAACATTCAACCAGATAGGGTTGTCTTTTATCACCAATCTTTTATGTGCTTTTTGTTGATGCTCCTGGGTATCTTCTATAAAAGTATAATCAGATGAGATTAATAAGGGGGTTGTTGAATCCTAATGGTGTTTTTGTGCTTAACTCACATTTTGTTTATGAGAGAATTTTATTTCTTCAAACTTTTAAAGCAGAGATTCATAATGTGATGGGGGTTCTTGAACTCTATTGTGTTGTTTCTAGTTCTAAATTAGCTCATCAGAAAACTAAATTTCATATGGTTAATACTATTCCCATCTCGAATTGGATACCAAAAGATTGGAAGAAAATTAAACATGGAGAAATCTCTCACTACTTGGGCATACCCTTTGGGATAGGTTTCACTCTATCTGATATGTGGAAATGGTTCCTTACCAAGCTGAAAAATAAGATTTTCTCTTGGGGCAATAAATTATTGCCCCTAGTTGGGAAGATTCAACTTGTGAACTGCATATTTTTGGCTTCACATGTGTATTATTCTGCATGATGGATTCCTTCAAAAAAGTGTGAATATCTTATCAAACTTATTAGACAATTTCGCTGGTCTAATTGGAATGGTGATGATGGTTTTAAATAAACTTTGCAGCTACACTAAATTCAACCTAAATCAAGAGGAGGGTTGGGTCTATTAGATCCCAAAACCCAAGGTGTTATTTTGGCTACTAAATGGATAGTTAGAGTGGTTGCTGGAGATGAACCTTGGAATATTTTGATTTTTTTTTTAATTATACAAGCTATTGTTAAAAACAAATGGCAATTAGTTAGATGGATTGGTAAATTTTGCTTGCTCCTTTTTTCGAGATTAAATCTTATTTCCCTTTGTTGTCCATATGGAAGGCTTCATAGTTGATTTGTAATTTTTTGAATTCAAAAAGTGCCTCTTTACAACATGGTTTCAGTTTTGGTGCATCATCCATTTGGTGGAATAGAATGATTCACTACCAAGGACAACCTTGTGATTTTTCTTTCTAAGACATGCCCTTCACCTATTTAATAAATGGATTCAACAATTTGGAGACTTGTGGGACTATAATGTGTTGGAGTAGGCTACTTTACTTGGCATATTATTAAGAATAAATTTAGTTTAGCTAATAATTTTCAAAGCTTTGTTATATTTCTAAGAGCTTTGGTTTCCATGGAACTTGATATAAAACTATGTACTCCCATGCAATGCAATGTTCTCAAAGAATGGTGATGGTTATCCAAAATCCAATTTGGTTTCTTTCCTTTTAAAAAAATTTCTTCCTTCTTTTCATTTAACTCCAATTCTTAATCAAAAATATTATTTCAAAGAAAAGACTCGGAGAAGACTAACTGCATAGATATGGAGGTCAAAAGTTGAGGCTAATGCTCAAATCTTCGCTTGGAAAGTTTTGTCTTTCAAAAATTACCTATTGGTGACAGGTTAAGATACATGTTGATGCAGCTAGTTGAATAATGTTTTTACCAGTATAATGAAAGTTTGAAACACATTTTTTGGGGCTACTCATGGACCCAAAGGAAATGGAATGTTATCTTTATATTTTGACCTATGATTTTTTAATACAAATTGAGGTGGAAAGAAGATTTATTGGGATTTGGCATGCAAAATAATATTTTTTGTTGATTCTATGAGACATGTTATTCTACTTAATATATGGAAAAGTAGATGCTTATTATTTTTTGCTAAACATAATGGTCATGAGGAAGGAGAAATGCTAAATTTTTACTTTGATATTATTTTCCAAATTGTTGTGTTGTGTTCTCAATTGTAGGGGGTTCCAAAAGAAAAGGTTAAAATCAGCAACCACTTGGATAAGATAAACTATCAAATGCTTCATCTCTATGAAAAAGACTCTGTATATTCTATACAATTGTAATGTATATTCAAATTCAGAATTTAATGTTGTTTAGTGAGAGATTTGACAAGTTTTGTGAGGTGTTCTTCTCTCATTATGGGTTGTATTCTATGCAAAAATTACTCTTTAGATCCTATATAGCTACACATGTTCAAATTCAGAATATTATGTTATTTTTCACTAAGGTTTATGCCAAGTTTGATGAGGTGATCTTCGATGGGTTGTATTAGACTATTGATAGTCTATGACTAGTTTTAGAAACCCTCTAGTTATCTTTCTTTTTATAATATTTTTATTATTATTCCATGGTTTCAATTAAAAAATTGTCTTACATTTTATCAAACAAAAAATCATGAAATATGATTGGTTTCTCTTGAAAAATTAATCAAATGCTTAATACAATCATCGATCTTTTTATATAATATTTTATTTCTTATAAATTAAAGAAATAATTATATATTAGATTGTATATGTTATATATTATATAGTATATATTATTATAATATGATGTTAAAGTTAATATATTTCATGTTAATTTAATATATTAATATAATACATAATCAAATATAAAATAAATAAATTTATCGCTACGACGACAACCAGACAAGGCCGAAAATTCATAGAAGGGAAAAAAGGCAATATGAAGTAGAATGGGGTAGGTGATCAAGGCAATCAGCAGGATGGTTTCCAAGTGCAAGTCGAGAGAGGTAGGGTGGTGTGGGCAAAGGAAATGAACAGGCTTTCTGTTGGAGAAGAGAGATTTACAGGGGATTTGTTTCTATCTGTGGATTGCTGGTTACTTGAGCTATTTATGGAGAGTGCATAATTTGTGGGATTCTCCTTAAACTGTGCCTCTATTTTATGTTGTCACTAATTAAGGCTGATGTATCTTTATATATAGAGTTGTTGTAATCTCAAGAGTGAGTTCAAAAATATGGGCAGCATTATTTTGGTTCCCATATAATTCAGCGATTGAATCCCATAGTTCTTTTGCCGAATTAGAAAAAGTGAAAATTTCGGCAATATGAGTTTCCATCGAATTGAGTAACCATGATCGAACAAGTTGATCATTGGATATCCAATCGTCATATCTCGATTCAGTATTTTTATGACACTTTTTATCACCCTTAACGAAACCCAATTTTTTCTTGCTACCAAGCGACAAAGTAACAGCTCTAGACCATGCTACATAATTAATACCACTTAACGGAACTGATGAAAGTCTCCAACTAGGATTCGAATCAAACTCGGCCATGAAAAAAAGCAGACAAAAAAGAAATCGCAAAAGGCACTTACAATGAAAGTCTCCGCAGCAGATTCAGAACACACCAGATTTTTGATGAAGAGGATAAAAGAACTCCGCATGAACCAGTAGAAAGAGCAGGCTCGATATTGAATAGGGCAGATCACGGGGCAAGGCTGGTGATCTCATGGCAAGGAAGCAAACAAACCCTCTATCACAGGATTCTCAAAAAAGAACAAATACGCAAGTGGAATAAAAGAATGGATCAGATCCGTTTTGATACCATGAAGAAACCAGTCACATAACACACAGATGTATGTGGTTCGGCCGTAGCCTACATCCACTGGAGAAGGGAGAAAGGGTGTTATTATTCATGGTAGTAAGAATGGAGATTACAACAGCTCTATATATAAAGATGCATCAGTCTTAATTAGTGACAGCAGAAAATAGAGGCACAGTTTAAGGAGAATCCCACAAATTATGCACTCTCCATAAACAGCTCAAGTAACCAGCAATCCACAAATAGAAACAAATCCCCCTTAAATCTCTCTTCTCCAACACTTTCCCTTTTGGGCATTTGTAGGAGCAAGCGATAAATGGTTAGTGCTAAAATTTAAAAAGGAACAGAAGGTGTAATCGTAGTGAGCGAGGTTGGAATTGGTGGTGCTGGAACTAGGAAAACATACCTAATCATAGGTGCAATATGGGTTTCAACACCTGGGATATGGGCCATAGTGATCATCCTCAACCCATGGACAACATTGACGATTTGGGTGGTAACAACATGGGGGCTTCTCTTAGTGCGTTGCCGCATGTTTCAAAAGGAAGGGGTGGTGAGGGGCGCTCATACTAGGGTCATATGGCTACTCTGGTGATTGGTGCAAACTTGTTGCAACTGTCAATTTTTATCCTGGAGCAACAAGGTTTGATTGTGCATCGGTATGGGAAGAGTTTAAATTGGGACAGTCTAATCCGATGGTGGCAGGGCCGTTGGGGAGCGAAAATGAAATTCAAAGCCCTTCCGATTGTTTTCTTTGTGGTCATTTGTTCAACGACTACCATCAGAGATCAAATCATGAATGGATATGGTTAATGGACAGTTTTGATTTCTACATTCACAAATGGGATGTAGGCTTTGACTCGTTGATTCGTTAAATGGAATGGATACAGGAGTGGTACAAGCTACCAAACCTTCCTTTGGAATTCTGGAAGCTAGGCATCTTGGAATCCATTGGAAATCACCTTGGGTAACTTGTTTGTGCGGAAGAAAGAATTAATAAGGACGGTGTAAGCACCTATGTGTGCATCCATGTAGAATGCAAGCCCCACAACTCTTTTTGGCGGAAGATTGAGCTATTTACAAATAGGGGCAACTTGCTCCAACCTCTGATCTTGGATCCAAATAAAGAAACAATACTCTTGGATAACATTTGTTGGCGCTCACCGAAGGTAGATTGCAGTGCTCCCAAAATTCAAGAGTATAAAACTCTTGCTCAAGGGACTCTCGCGACTGTGGATGCAAATCAGGGGGTGAACACATAGCATGTCACACCAAAGCCGGAGAATATAGTGAATATGGAGGATGTGGCCGAAAATGCAGCTATGGAGACCCATGCTCTGGACTCAAAGCCTGTGGACCCATTGGCCTGGCAGAACAATCCGGTGACAAGGCTGGTCTTGAACTCTAAAATCTCTGAAGCTCTGGGTCTCTGGTGTTTTGGTCAATGCGGTGATAAATTCTATTAATAGTCTAGTTTGGGTCTCTCTGTTAGTAGCAATGGTTGGGCATAATGTCGGGTTTTGAATGTTTGTAAAATCTGAATGCAATGGTGGTGACTGGTTAGGTTAGGGTAATGTTGGTTACTGTATATGGTAGATAGTAATGGTGGTGGTTTTGTAAATATCAAATAGCAGCATTATCTCAGTTTTGTCAATGTCTGGTGTCGTGGTAGGGTTTGGTCACAGGGTAGTTGAAAATGTTGGTGCTGGTAATACCTCTGGTTCCTACAATGCAGATGCGTGTATCTACATATTTTCCAAATCAATATTATATTCTCTTATGAAGCAAAAATAATAATAGATTTAAATTAATTTAATAATATAATATACTAAAAATATATTAAATTGTATATTAGATGTTACATATTATATATTATTTATATTTTAATTTATTATATTAGATTATTTTTCTTTGATTTTTTTATTATAATTTGTTTATATATTAAATTCTATAATAGATGTTATAGATTTAAATATATATGTGAGTATGTGTGGGCATACTATGTGTGTGGTAATATCTTATTTAAAATATTAAATTATTATTTTTAGACTTAGGAATAGGGGTGGCGTCCGGTACCACGGGGGTGGGGGAGACTAGACTTCAAGACCAACCTCCTGCAGCAAGAAAGGTTTAGTCAATCGAGCTAAGGCCCCACCCGAAAATATTAAATTATAATTTTTTATTATGTTTTAAATATTTTAAAACTTTTATTAATATAGATTTTTTAATCACTAGTTTTAACTCTTTTCAAATTGTTTATTTAACTATTTATAACTTTAACTTTCTCATAATCATTGCTTCTTTGCAAACATTAATTGAGAAGTGGCTAAAAAACGCTTCAAAAAATTGTCAAAAAATTTACAAAACAAAAATGTTATGCTCCATTGAGCATAATCAGCTGCTTGTAAGTTTTTTTAGTCAATGATAATCAAGAAAAATAATTTCAAAAATTGAAAATGTCAAAAATTATGCATTTTACTTTAGAAAAATGAAAATATAATATATGAAAATAAAATAATTTATTTTGATGGATTCAAATGAAAAATATTAACATGACTAGTTACTAATGATCTTCACTATAATTCCATGATGGAAATTAATAACAATGTCAACCAATTTTATTATTGCTTATAAATTTATATTTAATCTAATTGTTATACTAAGAGTAATGGTTCTACCATCCACATAAATTTTATATTCAAGCCAATGGTTAAAATATAGATACGCATCATTTTTAGACTATTACAAAATGTATTATCATTGAGGCTGGATAATGATGTCTCTGAGTGTGGCACCAAGACTATTATTTGTTGCGGGAAAGACAATGATAACATTGTTATTGGGAACAATGTTGTTAGTTCCAAGAAATGTTGTTAGAGAGATTAATATGCTCCCTACTTCCTCTCCCATGCCCTCTCCCTCTACCCATCTCTCTGCCTCTTCCCTTACCTCTACCTCTAGGATTTCTTGCAACCTCAATGATATTAGGATTTTTAGAGCTCCCCCTATCACTACAGAGGTAAGGGTGATATGGTAGCACTTCCATGTGATGTAATTGTCTAATTGAAGGGATTGGTGCTACATTGGATTGGGGATTTACTAAAGCTCCCCCTATCACCTGCAGATAAGTGTGATATAGCAGATTTTTCATGTGATAAATTTTACTTCTATATGTATAAAATTATGCTATTTAACATGTCAAATCATATAATAATAATTTATAGAATAAAACATCACAAATTTAGAAGTATAACTTGAAACTTTTGTTATTTATTTTTATATTTAATTTTTTTTTAAATATGAAAAATTAATAAAAAAAGTTTAGTCTCGTTTATGTTTGATAAAATCAAAAGAGTTTTATTGCAATACATTTTGTTTCATTTTGAAAAAAAAAAGTAATATTTTAAATTAACAAAAAAAATATGAATAGTTAAAAATATTAAAAATATCAAATATTTTATAATTAATTTTGAATTATACAATTTCTTAAAAATAGATTTAATTTTAATTATCTTTATTTAAAAGTTGAAATAATTATTTTTAATAAAATTATATGGATTTAGGAAACCAAAAGGTTTGAAAATTCATAATTAAGGGTTTGCAATTTTCTGAGTTTCTCAGCAATAATTTTATTGTGGGAGGCTCTACTGGCACCAGCTGCGAAAGGTGGCGAACTTCAAGGACAGGCTATTATGTTTTCTCGGCAACGGCGCTTTGACAGGTGTGCTCGCTCCTTGTTCATTTATTTCAGTTAATATGATGGAGACCTCTCCTTCTCCCCTCTGCCGCTTAACAGAGGCTGTACCCCCCAATGTCCCCTCGACCATGCCTAGGGTTTCTAAGGATTTTGACATACCAAGCTTAGATACTCCCGCTAAACCAAGACCCAAATCCTTCTCTGAGGCAGTGGCTAACTCTAGTATCACCATTGACGCGAGCACAAGGTTTAACCTGTCCAGTGTTCATGGCGCCTGCGAAATCGGTAAGAACACTGGGGATGTTACCCTACCTTTCTTCATTCTTCCAAATCTAAAAATGCTTGTGGAAATTGTGAAGGAAAAAAATAGATTAATGAATTCTACTTTTTTTTCTCTGTTGTAAAAGCGGATAAACGCCCTCCTAGGAAATTTTTAGACGACTGGTTCCATAACTACTGGAACTTGAAGCTTGGTCTCCATATTTTGTTTTGCAGGCAAATTCAGAAAGAACTATATGTGATCTTCTTTGCTAATCATGAATCCCAGGCCGAAGTTCTTAAAAAACAATATTGGGTTGTGGGCTCTACCTCCTTTCAAGCCCTGGGTTGGTCTCCTGAGGCCATTCTTGAGGAAATTCTTGCCCTCTCTGCCCCTCGGTGGATCTTAGTTAAACAGATCCCGCCTTTTCTTTGGCGGTTCATTCCCCAATTGCTTGAACCGCTCGGAAAGGTCATTCGAATGGATGACACTGTGAGATTGGTTCCTCATATGGATGCCAAGATACTTGTCTCTTTGATTTCTGGAAAAGAGATTCTGGCTGACATTAACATTAATATCTTTGAAGATAATTACTCTTGTCCTATTGAAATTCTTGGAGGTATAAACGCTTGTTTCTTGTGTATAAGAGAAGGGAATTTGAGGAAAGATTGCCCCATTATTAAAAAAAAACCTTCGCCGACTAAGTCATCGCCTCTCCAAAATTCCTCGGTTACTGCTAACCCTAATGTGGAACCCCCTGTGAACAAGACCCTTCACACTGTTGAGCCTTCTACCTCCAACTCCCCAACCCTCCATGTTGTCCCTTCCCCTTCATCATTCTCAGTCGTTTCCTTGACCCTTCAGAATGAAAATCAATGTATCGAGTTCCAAACCGTGACAAAAAACTCCAATAAATATAGACGAAGGACCAATAAGCTGGTTAACACCTCCATTGTGGACTTCTAGTCCTTTAATCCTCCTCTTGCCTCTTGCACAAACAACCCTGTCCTGGCTGCTTCTCAAGAAATCCAAAATTACTCCCCCCCAACAAAGTCGTGCATAAAGGACCCCTCTGTCAGTTGCGTTGACTCGACCCCCCCCCTGAACTTCCCTCACAAGATGTTCAGGGAGCTTAGTGACGAATGTCTGCTTGAGGTCATCCCGGCCTTTAAACACTCCTCTGTTTCCGCTAATCTCCACCCAAAATAGTCCATGGATGTGGATAAGCTTTCCCCTACTGTTTCAGATAATGATGATGAATTCAATGGAGATCTCCCCACATCTAAACGACAGGGAAGACCTCTGGGCTCCAAAAATAAGAACCCCTTCAAGAAAAAACATGGGAATATCCCTTCTACTGCTAAGACCCCAATGATGGGATCCACAGACCAGTGTTGTCCCCTCCCCCCCACCCCCCCACATGTGTCCTCATGAATTGCATCTCATGGAACATTAGGGGGCTTGAATCCTCGGACAGGAAGTTTTTCATAAAGTGTTACTTAGATTCTTATAACTCCATGGACTTCTTGATGATGCAAGAGAATAAAGCTATAGGATTCGTGCTTGAATCCAATCTTAACTTCCTTTGGAAAGATGCCATCAAATTTTGTACCAACCACCCTAGGGGTAGGGGTGGAGTTGCGTTGCTAGTCAACCCGAGATGGGAGAATTATATCACTGGTAATGGGCTCTCCCCTTGCAACAGGGTTGTTTGGATTACTATTAAATACAATAACATTGACTTTGGCATCTGCTCAATTTATGCCTCGAATGATGTTAGGGAGAGGGTGAACCTTTGGGACTGGCTGGCCGCTCTCCCTAATATTCTGTGGCTTCTGGGAGGGGACTTCAATATGTTTGAATCCCAAGAAGACAAAACTGGTGGTACGCCGTTTGCTTGGAAAGACTTGAAAAAATCTCACTGGAATATAATGAAAAAGGCAAAAAAATTCTTTGACCCTTTAGCTGGAAGTAAGGATACGAATCCTGGCTTATGGCACACTTGGTGTAACTTCCAACAAAGCCCCTCTAGAATATACTCTAGACTTGAACGTTTCTATGCTAATAAAAACTTCTTCTCTATTTTGGTTGATAGCCTGGGCAACTTTGTCCTCGTCACCTCCACTCCCCTCTCTGATCACCACCCGTATTAGATTGAATAATTCCCCTATGAGCAGTAAAGCTTCCAACCCCAAGTTTTTCCTAAACACCAATATTCTTAATGATGAGGATGCTCTTACTGCCATTCATATTATTAGACTCATTAACAAGAATAACTTTCCCACCATCTCTCACACGGATAGATGGAACATGAACATTCTCACCTGGCAGAATCTTTTAAAAACCATTGGCCAAAAAAGGGCCAAAGACTATAGATCCACCGAAAAAAAAGCTCTCCTCTGACCTTTAGAATGTTGAAACTAACATCCAAGCCAATCCCTCAGACTATGAACTCATCTCTCATGTGATTAATACTAAGGAAGCCCTTAGACAGCACCAGTAGGTTAAGACTAGAGGTGCCAAAATTAGATCCTGTGCTCATTGGCTCCTATATGGAGATAGGGGCTCTAAATTCTTCTTTAACCTCATCAAGCACAAGCAGGCCAATGAAACTATTGAGAGAATCATAGTTGATAATCAAGAAATTATTGGTCTTGACAACATCAAAGAGGCCTTTGTTGAATTCTACTAGAACCTCTTTGCCTCAGCGGATTCGGAGGAGGCTACCTCCCTTAGAAATCAATGTAGATCTCTTATCCCTAATAGGATCTCCACTCTGGATGTTGACCTGCTATCTAAAGATATCTTCCTAGAGGAAATTTAAAAAGCCATTAACTCCCTTAATAATGATAACACCCCTGGACCCGATGGTCTCCCTGTGAAATTTTACAAGGCCAACATCAGTTGGATATGCAAAGATCTTCATGATATCTACTCAGAAGCCCTAGCTAGGGGCTTCCTGGGTAGCTCCATCAATAGGGGTATTATTAAGTTGATTCCTAAGGATGGGGACAAAGCCCTCATCAAAAATTGGAGACCTATCACCCTCCTGAATGTCTCCTATAAATTTTTTGCCAAGACCCTAGCTCTTAGACTTGAGAAAATCCTTCCCAAATTTGTTTGCTCTACCCAAACTAGTTTCATTAAGGGAAGGTATATTCTTGAGAATCTGATCACCAGCTAGGAAGCCATGAATTGGGCCAACTACTCTCAACAAAATTCTGCTATGTTCCTTTTGGATTTCGAAAAAGCCTATGACAGAGTAGAATGGAACTTTATTTCCATGATGCTTGAGGCTATTGGATTCCCTAATGTTTTCTGTAATTCTGTTAACATATTACTGAATGATACCTTTGCCCAGATAGATATTAATGGCTCCCTCTCAGACTCCTTCCCCCTTGGTAGATCCATCAGGCAAGGTTGCCCCTTGGCCCCTTCCCTCTTTGTTATTGCCTTGGATGCCCTGTATTACATTCTTAGAGATAACTCAATCTCCCCTACTATCAGGGGCATATCGCTCCCTAATAAGGAAGAGCTTATAAACTGCCAATTTGCAGATGATACTGCTATTTTCTTTGAAGCCATTGCTAACAAATTTGAAGCTCTGCAAAACAAACTCAGTCTCTTTTGCACTATCTCTGGTGCTCATCTATCCCACTCCAAATCACTAAAAAGCTAGATAAGTGGCACAACAGATCCTTATCCCTGGCTGGTAGAGTTCAGGTCTGCCAAAAAATTCTTTCTTCCTACAATATTTACTACTCCTGAGCTTGGATGTTTAGTAATTATCAAATCTTGGAAATTCAAAAGGTCGTCAAAAACTTTCTCTAGTCGGATGGTAGAGGTAATAGAAAGATGTGTGTTGTTAAATGGGATTGGTGTCATACAGATAAGCTCCTAGGGGGCTTGGGTCTAAAGGACCTTAAACTCCAAGGGATTGCCCTGGCCGCCAAATGGATTTTTCACTCTATGGATGGCAATGATCCATGGAAGATCCTTATTAGGAACAATATTGAAAGGGGATTCCCCAAAAATGCAAAATCTTGGAAGAATCTGCCTTTTAATGATCTGATCATTGGCAACTTTCCTATTGCTGTGTAGGGATCTACTATCTTTAGATCCATATGGAAAGCCTGGAATCATGTTAGGAGCTATATTACTAACAAGGCCTTCCATGATGATTGTCAACTTTATGGTGAAAGATCCATCTGGTGGAACTTACACTTATCTGGAAAACCACTAACCCTCTTCCAAGGCTGCTCTGCTAGATACTAGAATAATAGGGGCATTTCTCAACTTGCTGACATCTTTGAGCAAGACAAATTAATTAGATGGGATGAACTCATAAGTGAAGGGAAAAGGTGCGGATCTACTGACCCAACAGTGCGGAATACATTCCCTTAATGCCAATACAATAGAGGAGAGAAGCATAAACTAATTCTAATAGCTTCAAAACTACTTGAGATGAATACAACCATTAAAAGAGATAACAGTTGAACAAAGCATTCACAAATTGACATAGAAATTTACGTGGGAAAACCTTTCCAGGTCAAAAACCCACCACACAAAAACAAGACTATTGTATTACAGTATTGAAACAAATACATACAATTTACAGTCTTCTCTGTATAGCTTACAATTGCCCAGAGAGATTCGAAATCACTGTTACAATGTTTTCTCAACATACAGTTCGAACCACCTCTTTTCAAGAACTCACGTATTCTTCTGCTCTTCAACCCACGACTTCAAACTGTTCTACAACTTACGAGATAAATCCTATCTCACCAACATATGTAGTTGACTCAATCAGTCCTACACAACAATGAAGTCAATCCTTAAATCACGCAACTGATCAGACCAGACAGATTTCCTTGCAACGAGCCGCCTATGCATTCAATGCCATCACCAAAGCGGTTGAGATCACCACCCTTAGTTGAAAATGCAACTGCCACAATAACTATTTTGGTTTCCATCCAATCAGCATTCAAACACGTGCCACGTGTCCAATACCCATTGCCTATCGCAACTGACAGGATGACGAAAATGGTCAAACAGACACCGAGCACGATCAAGACTTCCAAGTCTTTCTAACACTGCTGGAGCCGAAGCCGGAACAGGAG
This sequence comes from Sequoiadendron giganteum, assembly GCA_007115665.2. Lineage (NCBI taxonomy): Eukaryota > Viridiplantae > Streptophyta > Pinopsida > Cupressales > Cupressaceae > Sequoiadendron > Sequoiadendron giganteum. Next base: position 300,043,818 of record CM021100.1, on the reverse strand, counting down.
ACAAAACATGACTCCACCGAAAATACAGGTTCAGGAACCATTTCAGTTCCGCCTCCACCCATGGCAAGGAAACGCAAGTCAAAGATAGATCTGACCGGAGGAAGACAACCCGTAAGAAAACCAAGATCGGAGTCAGAGTCAGAAACAGACCAAGAACAGAAACATGACTTCAACAAAAGGGTTCAAGATCAGGAAAAAATCCGGTTCCGGTTCCACCTCTGCCAACTGCAAGAGACAACGAACCTTGACCGGAATGAAGAGGGGGAAAACATCTCGAGGATAATCCAAACAGTCAAAAAGACCAGATCGCAAAAGCAGAAATCAGATCCGGATCCAGAACGGAAACAAGAACAGGAACATGGCAAATGGACATTGCCAAATTCCAAATCCGGTTCCGCCTCTGCCAAAACCTGTGAAGCGAAGTGAAGAGTACAACGGTAGGAAGCGGAGCCGGAGACGGAACGGGACCAGAAACCAGAAACTGGGCAAAAGGTTCAATGCCAAGAACCATCTCGGTTCTGCCTCCGACAGAACTTGCAATGAACACAAAAAATCACCAAGGCAAGAAAATGAGGACATCAAGCTGGAAGTTGAGACATACTTTCTCAACAAGCTCCCACTTGGTGAACACTTCCAGATTCCTCAAAACATCAAACCTTACTGTCTATCATAGGCCCTAAGGCCCATTGATTATGTGCACCATTTGAATTTGTCTATGGTAACTGGCTTTGTCAAGGCATCTGCAACATTCTTCAAGGTGTCAACCTTTTCAATACTGACCTTGCCATCTTCAACCATATCCCTTACAAAGTGATATTGCACATCTATGTGCTTGGTCCTGGCATGATAGGTCAGATTCTTTGCCAAACAAATGGCACTTTAACTATCACAGCAAATTGAAATCTGCCCAGCATTAAATCCAATGTCTGAACACAAACGCCTCAGCCACACTACCTCCTTGCAAGCATGAGTTGCTGCCATGTACTTTTCCTCTATCATAGATAGAGTAACTACAGCTTGTCGCTTGCTCATCCAATTGATTGCTCCACCATTAAGCATGAAAGAGTATCCACTAGTGGATCTTCTGCTGTCAATGTCCCCTGCCCAATCAGAATCAACATATCCCTGAATGCTGAGAGTCCTTTGTGATGCAACCATATTTCCATGGTAACACAAAGCATAGTCTGAATTACCCTTCAAATACCTGAACACTCTCTTCATAGCATCCCAATGTGATCTCCCTGGGTTTTCCATGAACCGGCTTAAAACTCCCACTGCTTGGGCAATGTCTGGTCTTGTACAGACCATAGCATACATTAAACTTCCTACTGCACTTGCATATGGCACACTGGTCATGTCCTCCATCTCAATAGCAGACTTTGGACAGTCTTCAGCAGATAGTTTCAATCCTTGCATGACTGGAACAACTAGATGCTTGCAATCATTCATGCTAAACCTCTCTAGAACGGTTTTCACATACTTACTCTGACTGAGCCAAACCTTTCTACTTGTTCTATCCCTGGTTATCTCCATTCCAAGAATGTACCTCGCTGCTCCAAGATTTTTCATTTCAAACTTAGCAGATAGCTGAGTTTTAAGGTCAGAAATCATAGTCTTGCTATTACCAATGAATAACATGTCATCCTCATACAGAGTAATAACAAGCATATGATCATTCTCACATTTATAATAAATGCAATGATCAGATTTTGATCTCACAAGCCCAATTGACAACACAAATGTGTCAAATTTCTGGTACCACATTCTAGGAGATTGTTTTAGACCATAGAGAGATTTATTTAACTTGCAAACCAGATTTTGTTTACCTCTTTCAACAAAATGCTCAGGCTGGGACATGTAAATTTCTTCTTCTAGCTCACCATGGAGAAATGTTGTCTTCACATCCATCTGCTCAATTTCAAAGTCATACACAGCTGCCAATGACAACAAAAATTTGATGGATGTCAACTTTGCTACAGGAGAAAAGGTCTCTCCATAATCAATTCCCTCAACTTGGGAAAACCCCTTTGCAACCAGTCATGCTTTATACTTCTCCACACTGCCATCAAGGCCTGTCTTCCTTTTGAATATCCACTTACAGCCAACAAGCTTTTGCCCTTTAGGCAGTAGTACCAACTTCCAAGTATCATTATTTTTCAAGGAATCCATCTCCTCATTCATGGCTTCCAACCAAGACTTTGAATCAGCCATGCTGATTGCTTCTTTCACAGTCCTAGGCTCATCAGTGTTGGTTATTAAAGCATAAGCAGAATTTGAATCTAACATAGAGAAACCATTCCTTTTCGGTTGCCTCTTTTCTCATGTAGATATCCTTAGAGGTTGAGGTTGTTCTTCATCATCAGAACTCCCAGAGCTGCTTGATCTCTCCTCAATCTCAGGTACACCATGCAGCTCTTCCCTTTCTGGAGTTTCAGGGTTCTCAACTGCATCCTTTTTCTTGTCACTCTGATTTGTCTCAAGTTGTTGATCACTTACAAGAGGTTTCAGCTCATGAAATATCATGCTTCTACTATACAAAACCTTCTCAGTAACGGGGTTCCAAAGCTTGTATCCTTTCACACCAACTCCATAGCCGATGAGAATACATTTCACAGCCTTGTTATCCAATTTAGATCTCTTTTCATTTGGCACATGAACATATGCCTCACAGCCAAAGACTCGGACATGCCTTAGAGAGGGCTTCTTCCTAGACCATGCTTCCAAAGTTGTCTTATCAAAAAGAGCTGAACAAGGAGATCTATTTATCAAATAACATGCAGTAGCAACAACCTCAGCCCAGAACTTATGCTCCAGACCAGCACCGCTCAGCATACTCCTTGCCTTTTCCATCAGCATCCTGTTCAACCTTTCAGCTACTCCATTTTCTTGTGGAGTGTAGGGGGTTGTCTTATGCCTTTTAATTACATGATCAGTGTAGTACCTTTCAAAATATATAGAAAAAAACTCACCTCCATTGTCTGTCCTTACACACTTTATCTTTCTTCCAGTCTGATTTTCTACCAAATATTTGAACTCTTTAAACCGACTGAACACTTCTGATTTACTTTTAAGAAAGTATACAAATGCCCTTCTCGAACAGTCATCAATAAAGCAAACATAGTATCTAGACTTTGATAACGAAGGAACATTAACTGGACCAAACACATCAGAATGAACATAATCCAGTATACCAGAAGATTTGTGAGGACTAGAGGAGAAAGAAACATGGTGTTGCTTTCCATAGATACAATGCACATAGAAATCGAACTCAAGGTTGCAATCATCAAGCCCTTCTACAAGTTTTTTATTCTTCAAGGTTTTTAAACCTTTATCACCAATGTGACCAAGTCTATAATGCCATAACATGGTCTTCTCTGTTGGTATTTTTACCTCCAAAGTATTTGCAGACAGAGAAGAGTCTTCATCTTTCTCTATAGGTGCAGAATTACATGACTCTACAGAGGCACTGTTACAAAGAACAAGGTGTGCATCCAGCTTGTACAGAGTGCCAGTACGAACACCCTTAGCTAACACCATTGCACCTCTAGCCATTTTACATCCCTTACTAGAAAAAAAAATTCTACACCAGCATCATTTAACTTACTAACAGAAAGAAGATTTCGAGCCAAACCTGGGATGTGTAGGACACCACCAATTCCTTTGACTCTCCCGTCAGTAAACTGAATTCTGACTCTTCCTTTACCAACAATCTCCAGTGTTGAATCACTTGCCAAGTATACCTTTCCACCATCATAATTCTCATACTTTGAGAACCAATCTCTATTGGATGTCATGTGAAAAGAAGCAGCTGAATCAACCAACCAGACATCATATGATGCCTGAGTTGTCAAGGCTGCTGCAATGAAGGCATTTGCATCACTTTGAGAAGATTCATTGTCAGAAGCATTCTTCTTCTTCTTCTCCTTGCAGTCCTTCCTGATATGACCAGGTTGCCCACAGTTCCAGCATTTCACCTTGGAATTTTTACTAGGAGACTTCGATCTCCCTTTAGACTTGGATTTCAACTTATTATCTTTCTTTTTGTCTTTCTCCTTTGCTCTACCTCGAACAGCAAGAGCCTCTTTGGCCATCTCAGAAGATTTCCTCCGCATCTCTTCAGATAGAAATGAGGTAACAACATCTTCCATCTTGAAAGCAGCACTAGTGCTTCCAATGGCCATCACAAGATGATCCCAACTATCAGGTAATGAACACAACAGGAGCATGCAACGATCCTCCTCCTCAATCTTTACACCTACAGATGTCAGCTGAGTAACACTCATATTAAACAAGTTTAGATGGTCTACAACAGATGCACCTTCGTCCATCTTCAAGGAGTACAACTTCTTCCTCAGGAATAACTTGTTTACCAGAGACTTTCCCTGATAAATATCACCAAGCTTCTTCCACAATAAAGTTGCAGACGTCTCCTCATGAACATTCAAGAGTACAAAATCGGCTACACTCAGTCTTATCAATCCTCTTGCTTTTCTATTAAGAAGATCCTAAGCTTCTTGGGTCGTATTTTGTGACTTACTTCCAGATACTGCAATCTAGAGGTCTCTATCCACAAGAAAGTCTTCTATCTTGAGTTTCCATAACTCAAAGTTGTTGCCATTAAACTTCTCAATCTCTACTCTACCAGATAAACTCGCCATCTCAAAACAGAAATAGGTTTTAACAATGCAAGACTCCCACTAAAGACAGTATTAGTGCAAAAAACTAATTCGCCCTAGCAAGGATAACACAACTGGCCAAGCTCTGATACCACTTTGAAGGGAGAAGGTGCAGATCTACTGACCCAACAGTGCGGAATACATTCCCTTAACGCCAATACAACAAAGGAGAGAAGCATAAACTGATTCTAATATCTTCAAAACTACTTGAGATGAATACAACCATTAAAAGAGATAACAGTTGAGCAAAGCATTCATAGATTGACACAGAAATTTACATGGGAAAACCTTTCTAGGTCAAAAACCCACCACACAAAAACAAGACTATTGTATTACAGTATTGAAACAAATACATACAATTTACAGTCTTCTCTGTATAGCTTACAATTGCCCGGAGAGATTCGAAATCACTGTTACAATGTTTTCTCAACATACAATTTGAACCACCTCTCTTCAAGAACTCATGTCCTTTTTGTTCTTCTGCTCTTCAACCCGTGACTTCAAACTGTTTTGCAACTTATGAGATAAAGCCTATCTCACCAACATATGTAGTCGACTCAATCAGTCCTACACAACAATGAAGTCAATCTTTAAATCACGCAGCTGATCAAACCTGACAGATTTCCCTGCAACGAGCTGCCTATGCATTCAATGCCATCACCAAAGCGGTTGAGATCGCCACCCTCGATTGACAATGCAACTACCACAATAACTATTTTCGTTTCCGTCTAATCAGCATTCAGGTAGGTGCCATGTGTCCAATACCCATTGCCTATCACAACTGATAGGACGATGAAAATGGTCAAATAGACACCGAGCACGATCAAGACTTCCAAGTCTTTCTAACACTGTCAGAGCCGGAGCCGGAGATGGAACAGGAGACAAAACATAACTCCACCGAAAATACAGGTTCAAGAACCATTTCAGTTCTACCTCCGCCCATGACAAGGAAACACAAGTCAGAGACAGATCTGACCAGAGGAAGATAACCCGTAGTCAAACCAAGATCGGAGTCAGAAATGGACCGAGAACAGGAACATGACTTCACCAAAAGGGTTCAGGATCAGGAAACAATCTGGTTCTACCTCCGCCTCCGCCAACTACAAGAGACAACGAACCTTGACCAGAATGAAGAGGGGGAAAACATCCTGAGGATAATCCAAACAGTCAGAAAGACCAGATTGCAAAAGCAGAAATCGGATCCGGAGACGAAACGAAAACAGTAATAGGAACATGGCAAACGGACATTGCCAGATTCCAAATCTAGTTCTGGTGAACGAAGCGACGAGTAAAAATGGTAGGAAGTGGATCTGGAGACGGAACGGGGCCAGAAACAAGAAACTGGGCAAAAGGTTCAATGCCAAGTTCCATCCCGGTTCTGCCTCCGACAGAACTTGCAATCAACACAAAAAATCACCAAGGAAAGAAAACGAGGACATCAAGCTAGAAGTTGAGACATACTTTCTCAACAAGAAGCAAATTTGATATCCCGACCTTCAAGAAGAAAACTTACAATATGATTCTTAAAGCTACCAAGGACTTACGTACTACTTGTCACGTGGACTCTCATAGATATTTAAACTGCAAATGGCCAGATGGGACCATTATATCCAGAATCAAAACCAAAAACATTCACAAGGTGATTGGATATAACGATGCCATCATTGACCATGTCAATTCTATTTGGTACACCACCCTGGACATCTGCTCTTGGAAGAATTATTTTGATGTTTTGTGGAAAGGCTCTATTGAGCCTAAAATAAAATGTTTTAAATGGCTGCCGATTCTTGACAGACTTCCTATTAGAAAAGACAACTCTACGACTGATTACTGTAACTTGTGCAGAATGCCTGAATCAAGAAGACACATTCTCTTTGACTATATTTTTGCCAAGGAAATTTGGCATATGTTTGGTATCACTTATCCTATGATTATTAATATTCTTGAAATCATCACTGGGCATATTGATGGGCTAAATAAGGATACTAATCTACTTTGGAGCATTCTCTCTTCTAATATCTTATGGCAGACTTGGAAATGTAGAAATGAGGAAAGATATCAAAACACCCCGAGAGTTCTTACTGAGTCTTTTCGAAAACTCGCTTATTTTAAAATCTTCTTGCAGGTTCACACTATTATGATGATGGACAAGAAAAAGCTCAAGAGGTTCCTGAAGATGGGACATGACACTTTCTTCATCTATGAGATGAAGGATGGGTATGAATGGAGAAGGAATATGGACAACCTACAGATCTTTGAGAGGTCTTGCAAAATGCTGATCTGGGAGGTTAAGAACAACAAGAACTCCAAAAAGGACCAATTCCTCATGCTTGCTCAAATCCAGGATAACAAAAACATTGTGTGGATGGAGGGATCTTTGGGGTGGATAGCCTGGGTTGACACCCATGATGATATCTTATATTAGTTTGCTGATTACCTTTTGTATTGGACTTCCTGATATGTAGCCTTCCTGATACTCTTGCTGTGAGGCTGGGCCTCTTGCTCCTAGTTACATCTTGATGTAACTATTTTTGTCTTTTTTGTGACCACCTTTTATATAATAAAATAAAAACTAAAAAATTATATGCTTCTAAATATTATGATTTACAAGGATAAAATAGTTTGAAAAACAATATTTTCTTAGTAGTAATTTATTACTTTCAAACTTATTTAATATATTCTACCAAAAAATAAATATTTAAAATAGTTTGAAATACAATATTTTCTTAGTAGTAATTTATTACTTTCAAACTTATTTAATATATTCTACCAAAAAATATATATATATTTAATAATTTTATAATTAAAATTATGACAATTTTCTAAATAAAATGATACAAAATAATAAAATATTATGAAAATAAAAATAACTCTTAAATTTCAAAACAAAAATATTACAAAAATGAATTTTTTATAATATAATAAAATAATAATAAACTTAAAATATACTTTTGATGACCTTTTTTTCATTATCTTATTTGAAGAAAAAATTGTTTTCTATAAAAGTCTTTGCAAACAATTCTTATTTTTTATTTTCTTAAGAAATATAAACCTCTCATTAATTGAGAAAAATAAAATATTCATAATTATATTAAAAAAATAATTAAAAAATCTCTTCTAATATTATATATTGACAATATCCTTGAAAAATTCAATATTATAAATGTCTTAATATTACACAGTTAAATTCAACAAATACTTACATCAAAATATTTAGAATTGAAAAGAAAATATTTACTTATTTATCAATATTCTTAAAAAATTCAATATTATAAATGTCTTAATATTACACAGTTAAATTCAACAAATACTTACATCAAAATATTTAGTATTGAAAAAAAAATATTTACTTATTGAACAATAAAAAATCTGTATACAAATTTAAATATACACAAAAATATAACATAATATATAAACATCTGTGGAAGATTAGAAGATTTACAAAGATTTTAGTTAAATACATGCTATCTTTTTATTTAAGTTCAAGTTAACCTTTTTATCATCACCCTTATCTCCCAGACTATTTTCCATTTTTACATTTTGGAAACAAGACACTTCGAAATTTGAAAATCCACCAACAGGTTTTGAAAAAGAAAAATTGTATATGACATTGCAACTTCATGATAATTGAGGATTTAAACAAGTAATCAACCAAAAAAGGAATGCATGTGCAACCACCACAGAACCGAATTCTAGCTGACCAATCATTGCGCAAAAATAAGCAAGAAACGTGAAATGTCAAAGGTGTACATTCATCTTTTCCTATGGAGTAGAAATTTGACAAGGATACAAGCATTCATCTTTCCAGAGCAGAGAATGCACTAAAAAGAAGATGAATAGTCACTGTTGAAAATGAGAGAGATTCAGTGGGGATTATTATGATAACAACATTATTGTGAATGATACAACATGCCGCAGATATTAGACTTTTTTGTTATTCTGGATGATAGAAACTGCCGCAAATATTATCATTGTACAAGGCATTAGAAGTTACCTTGAAACAAGATATTTGGGGATGGAATATGAACAGATAACGGTGACTAGCTGTTAACCTAAATTGGTCTGCATTCTCTCAACACAAGGAAACTAAATTAAGCTAAACTGTGACAATAGTTGTTAGAATATTTACAGTATATGAAAATATGCTAATCTGCAGATCAATAGCATTGTTGGCATCAAAAGTAGGCCATGAAGACTTAACTATATAATAGAAGACCTAAATTTATGTATATGAAATGTTATTGTATTATAGATAAGTTTCCATATTTATATGCTAATTCCTATTCACTTTAAACGGTGGGTTTTAGATAGAAGCTTTGAGAGGAGGTTTTTGAGAGAAGGTTTATGTAGAATTGTAGAGAGAGGATGAGAGGAGGAAGCTCTGGTTTTGGGACTTGAGAGGCAAGAATAGAGGGTTTGAACTGCCCCCTTGAGCAAGAGAGGCCATTGCATGTGTTCATTATGATGTTAACTGAAAGCTTCTATTTGTGCAAATCTGAGTTATTCTTCAGCTTTTACTTTTGTGTTGCATATTTATTGTATGTGTGTTTGTTCAGATATGCAGGCTTAAATCTTCATGGCAGACCAAGTATTGAACAATAAAAGCCAGATAAATATGCATACAAAATTTGAAATTCAAGAACAGCCATCGAAAGGGGAGTTTTTATAAAAGAGAAAGGGTGGAACATTCTTCGATTCATGGACTTCAGCTCAAAGCTATAGGTAAGAACATTTATTTCATTAAAAAAAAGGCATCAAAGTGTTGGGTGTGTCAAAAGTCTCAGAAGAGATTATGAAACCTTCAACATGATTATCATTATTTTGGAAATGATAAATTATGGGTAGACAATGTTTGGTATGAAATGGAGAGAAAACACGAAAAGAGTAATAGCTACAAAGAAAGAGGCCCAGATATTGTCTATGGTACAACCAAAATGAAAATGGCCAAAAGATAAAGGCAATGAGGCTATGTTCCTCCAAAGTGTGAATGAAACTCAGACCCTGATGAAACATTTCTTGTTAGAGGATTGTCTCATAAGACTATACGGGACTATTTGTGGCTCTTCTTGCTAAATCCTTATCAATTTATTTTAGTCAATCCTGAGTGCATCTCAGGTGAGCATGCCCATCAGGATTGCTGCCTTAGGCAAGACAGTACACAGTTAATTTTTAACCAGCAGGGTCATCATGCACACAGACGGAACTAGTCAACAAGCATTAAAATTGACTAATGTAGGCAGAGTTTTAAGGCCTTACGCATTGAGTAAATCCATTTTTGAATTAAAGCCATTTATACAATTGCGGGTGAATTGTAAGCCTTTATCAGTTCTGACAATTTTTTGTGTTTATGTTTAAATCACAACAACCAAATTCCAAAATCGATTTTAACATTTGGTTGATAAGTCTGTCAGAGTTCAAGGCCTTAACCATGAAATAAATCAATGTTTGAATTAAAATCATTCTATGCCTGTGAGTAAAGTTCTAATGCATTTCTGTTACAATATTAAATAATGCTTTGACATGAGCATTGGGTGACTGAAACTTGTCACACAAACAAACCAAACTCCAAACAGCAAAAACAATTAACAATTATTTGTTAAAACAAGATGACATAAAAAAACAATAATTCAACCAATGAAGGTAACTTTATAGAGTGTGATATAGCAGTGGTACACCAGAAATAATTGTAAATTATAAGAAGGATCCTTGAGTAAAATGAATTTTAGTAATTTTGATAACCATACAAAGTTATTGCTGTAATCAGGTGAATGTGTTATAGAATGCAGAAAACCCAAGTTATGAAAACACAAATTCCCACTAAGAAGGCTAGATGCCACATGGATCATCATTTTATACAAGAAACTTAAATATCAGACTACCACAAACTCATTGCAGGACATGTGTAAACACCATACAGATTCATTCAGAAAAAACACACAGCATTGAACCAATGATCATCATAAAATAAATTTTTCAAACGAAACAGGTATTATTAATCCATCCAGCACAATCGATATAAAAGAATGTGGTAACTATGAAGACTCGTCATGGAAGGATGAAATTTACAAGGAAACTAGACAAAGTTTTTCCTCTAATTTTTTTATATATTATGAATCAGAGGATACCTGTATTTACAGATAAATTTTTATGAAGTCTTGTAATGAATCAGAAATATTTCTCATCAAACCTTGTGAATGGTTCTAAAAAAAAAAATAGAAGACACAAAAGACGCAGAGGGCTCCTTTTCATTAAAAAGGAGCTATTCGTCAGAATATGTAGCAGACTCCATCTTTAAAATATATAGTCATAGCAGATCCATCTTTAAAAAATATAGTCATAGACCTAACACCGAAAGAAACAATCATCCTCACTTAAACACATTTGAAAGGAAGTATTTAAAGCATCTAACCTAAATACTTTCATGAAGAGGTATTCAAAAGCACTTGAATGCTTCTGGTACATGGTTTTCAATACAGATCCTCTCCTCTAGAAATTAAATGAAAATGTTAAAAGAAGGGGAGAAAACAGAAGCATCCAGATCCCATGAAATTTGAGTGGTAGCCCTGGTCCAATCCCTCAAGTGCAATATCATATAGTTACACTGCCAAAGAAGGAAGGAAGCTTTAACAAAAGACTTTTCCTCAAGAACAGCATACAGGGCACCTTATGAGACCATTTTCATTATGCAAACACCTCACTGCCATCAAATTTCCCTCCATTGCAATCAGCGCACGGACAAGTATTGACAGGATGAACTATACAAATAAAAAACCATGCCAAAAGGATAGAGAAAAATGAAGATGAGTATCCAGATTAGGTGAAATAGATAAGTATGCAGACAAAAGCAGTTAATACAATTCATCGTAGATGAGATGGATTGCTTGAATGATCGCTACTGCCTATTAATATCTAGAAAACTAACAAACAGATAAATAATAAAAAGGACATAAAACTCTTTTATCTTACATGTTTTTAATTAGATCATCAAAGGAGGGATGAGCATACAGCATTCCGTTAGTATCAACCTCCATTAAAATCTCCTGTAACTCACCTGATCAAACGTATTAAACAATCACATTATTTATACCGCAATAAACCAGCATTTATAAAGACACGTAGAGTGCTGCTGTGTAGAGATCTGCAGAAATATAACGGCAAGTTATAAAATAGTTTTGCCACTTATAAATCTGCGTGCCAAGTATCATACGGCCCGCCCCATATGTCTGTCTCTAAACAAAATATAAATTAAGACATTATTTTTAAAACACTACTTTAATATTATATATATAATTAACTATTATTAATTTATTTAATATTTATTTTCATTTATTTTCAAGTATAATAAATTATAACAAGATAATTTTAGAATATTTAAATTTTATTATTGTGAAATAGTCTTTTTTAAAGAAGATATTATAATCTTCACTATTAATTTATCTTGAAATATGTGCATAATACAAACATGTATAAAGGTTTATATTATGTTGTTGTATGTGTACAAAAATTAATGTAATTTTGTAAAATTTATTTTATTTTGTATTGTGAACCCTAAATCTCCATACTTCAAACAATGATCACAATTAGCTTAGTTAGTCAATTCAAAATAAGCAAACCCGTCAAAGAGCCCTATGGGCCCTTGGTCTATTGGTGAAGTTGAAAGGTTCTAAATGAACCCACCATGGATCAAATCTTGCTGAGTGTAAATTCATGAGATTGTAAATCAAATTCTGTAGCAAGTTGTCCCCCTTTGGCGTAGGGTTGAGCACATTTTCGTCAATGTGCCAAAGAGGAGGAGATTTGATGGATGGTTAGGCTAACAGATCTATATGATAATAATGGTGCAAATGAGATGTTAGTAAGATGCTTAGAATAACAAATGTATATTTTTTAAAATATCTTAAATGATTATGCAATGCATGTGAGATGGATGAGATGGATGATGTTGTCCTATGATGATATGACATGATTATGTAGGATGAGAGTGTGGATGCAGGATGGATGCATTTTTTAGAGTAATAAGTTATTACACTTAATTAATTATGGTTAATTAATTAAGTCACTTATTCCTTTAGGTACTTAAGCTAAACTTAGGCACATTAATAATTGATTAATTATTAAGTGTGCACACTAGGGTTTCCCTTTTAGGGTTTCTTGATCTCCTTCATAAGGATTGATCTCTTTGTAATAATTGATTCTCAATAATGCATTTTTACTTTGAGGTTTACAAAATATCTTTTTTGGTTCTAAATGTCTTTTGCATATGACAGGTGATTGCATGCAAGTGATCTTGGTTTCTAACATGGTATCAGATCTCTAAACCTACAACTACATATTCGTGATCTAAAGATATGACCTTTCAGTGAGTTTCAAGTGCAAGGGTTTTCATAGGCATCCTTTTTGCAAGATTTGGGGGTAGCCAATTTTTCGGGGCACTTTGAGCGCAAATGGAGGTCACCATTACATTCGCAGCGGCCAAAAATCCTAAGAATGCCTGTCGTTTGGTCGATTTCTGAGAAGTTGGTTTCTGAGGAAAAAAAAATTGTCAGGAAGGTCGTTCGGCCAATCAGCACGTGTTACAAGGCTCGAAAATTAAAAAAAATATTAAAAAATGACTTTTTTGGTTTGCAGGCCAGCGCTTCCAGTACAGAAGAGACCCGCCACCACCGCTAGCCTTCTCCGCCATCCTGCCACTCAGCCAATCAGCCCCCGCGAGCCTTTGCAAAAAAGTTGCGGTCTTATGGGGGACTGGGAGCTCTCCGTCCAGCCCCCGGTTGCCTCAAGCACCCATCGAGGTCCTATGGAGCACCAAGAGCTTCACCCCAGACCCTTGCGCTTCGCCTCCGGTCACATGGGTGATCAGGGGCCCAAATTTCTTTTGCAGGGGACTAGATTTTTGTGGTGACGGCCAAATGGCCATCATGTTTTTGCTCATGAACAGCTGACGTCAGCATCCATATGGTGCTCTTTTGCCCCCTCCTAACCCCAGTTTGCCCTAAAGGAGCAGTTTTTTTCTTTTTGGCATAACTTGGGCATACGGTATTGAAATCAAGAAAATGAGATATCGTCGAAAAGCTGGTTCCGAGCACTTTCTTGTGATGCAGTTTATTTTATATCATTTTTATGTTTATCTAAATTTATTTTTGTTTGAAGTTATATTTTTATTTTATGCTTCCAAGCTCATAACTTTTTGTCACGATCTCTGATTTTCGCTATCTTTGCGGCGTTGAAAAGGTATTGGGGAGCTCTATGTTGTTGCCCATGCACTTTTTTTTGTATCTATCCCAGGTTTATCATTATTCCAAATTTGTCCCGATGGGTTTTCTGGAGATTACTTGGATGTTTTGGCAGTTGGGAGAGTGCACCTTGCATCTTTGCTCTTCATTTTAGTATCACATTCCTTCAATAATCGACTATTGCTTCATAAATTCCAGGGTTGTTCCCGTTTGGAGTTTTTGAGTTTTCCAAGGCATCGAATCTACTATTTATTTTTTCATGATTCATTTAGGTACTTAAGCTAAATTTAGGCACATTAATAATTTATTAATTATTAAGTGTGCATAATAGGGTTTCCCTTTTAGGGTTTCTTGATCTCCTTCATAAGGATTGATCTCTTTGTAATAATTGATTCTCAATAATGTATATTTTACTTTGAGGTTTACAGAACATCTTCTTTGGTTCTACATGTCTTTTGCATGAGACAGGTGATTGCATGCAAGTCATCTTGGTTTCTAACAGCATTGATGAAATGATACTTATGTTAGAGTGAAAGAGGATAGAAGAATGAGAGGGATCAACCCTTGAATCCAAGAAGATGCAGAAGTCTAACAAGTCCATGAATCATTAAGACTTTATTCGATATGATGATGAATGGTGATGATGTATTTCTTAACCAGGGATGGGAGAAATAAAGAGCATAACTTTCCTTATGTTTGATAACATACATAGGTACGATGCATCAAGGTATAAAGAACCAAGATGGCATTGCACATAGTGTGATGGACTTTGACTCAACAAATAGATGAGAGGATCTTGTTCACACCTGACATACAGAAACCTTACTAGGATGTACTTAAAAAGATTCAAACATCTCAAACCAAAGCATGGAAAGGCGTAACCTATCAATGCAATAGTCAAAAAGGTATTCAAACACCTTCCATACATATCTAACAAAGAAAGTATTCACCAAGGTTATATTACAAGAACATCCAACAAGCATAGTAGATAAAAATATAATGATTGTTGCCCCATTCCTTTCTCTCTAAACCTTTTGATTAGGAATCATCGAGAGGTCCTTGGAATGAACGCAAAGTAAGATAAATCAAAAAGACCCAGATAAAGTAAACAAGCAAGCTAATGTTCTTCGTGTCATTAGCCAAGACTAAACTATGGTGATGCCTAATGTTGATGTCCATTGTAGGAAGGATGCATCTTGGGACATATTGTGATTAGGTGATGATGAAGTTGACTGGATGATAAGATATTGATACTCGCAGTTGACCAACTTGCTAACTTACTGACCTAGACTTGAGACTTTGAGGATTGAATTTTTACCTTTAAACCTGCTAGATTTGCTTTTGACTGATTTACCAAAGGATGAAAACAATGTTGATTTATTATGAGTAGTGATTATTGCAAGTGAAAACGAGATGAGACAGGTGCAACATTTTGGGTTTTTTCAAATATTTGGATGTTTTTGGTGTTTTTGAAATGATTTGAGGTTGTTTCGATTTTCTAATTTTCTAATTTTTTTGGATTTTTTGAGATTTTATGAATGTTTTTGGATTTTGTGTTTTTTGAGTGTTTTTGGATTTTGATATGATTTGGATTTTTTTGTATTTTCACATGATTTTGATTATTTGGATATGAATATGTGATGATATCAAGGATCGATTTTGGGATTCTGTTGAAAACCAAGCTAAAGTTGATTGATCAAATTGATGGATTGATGATGATAACATTGTTAAGGATACACAAAAATGCAAGGGTAGTGTTAAGAAACATGAGGATTGAGAAGGATATCTCGAGATGATGATGGATTGATTGGATTTTGATTGATCAGGATTGATGAAGCTTGATTTTTAACAAAATTATTTTTATGATTTGATGTGACGTTGAAGTACACATTAGATGCACAATTGATATTGATTGTTCAGATCGATGTTTGATGAAAGATAAATCTTGATAGGGAATGTCTTCATGTCAAAATATGTCATGGGCTAGTGATTTGGATTGGTGCTCACAAATGCTTGACCAATTTTATTTCATGTTTTCTAGTGTTCTGATCACCACATAAGTTAGAGGATATAGATCAATATTTATTCCTGAAGCAAGATGTAGATATCTACCCCCAGTGTCTAGAAATGTTTGAAAGGTTGTGGATGAATTCTTAGATAGGTGGATAGATGGATGGATATGGTAAGCATGCAAAGGATTCTAAGGATTGTCGTGTGATAAGATAAGGTGTTCGAATATAGGAATTATCATTTGTATAATGATTTAAGGCTCAAATAATGTTGGGTATGATAGGATCAATGAGAATGACCCATGTCAAGATGTCTACCATAAGCAAGTGTAAATTCTGCACAAAACTTGGTCAAGGTCAAGATAATTTGGAAGATGGATGTAGATATATAAAAATGGATGGGATAAATGGTTCCTGGATGAATGAATTTAAGATGGATGGAATGTTGGCTTTATTGTAGATGGGATGAGATGCTTCCAACTGAACTGGTGCACGCAGATGCTCAATTTTACACGTGACACTTTTTTTTCAAGTTTTCATCATGGTACATGTCCAAAGCGCCACCGAAGTGGTTGTCACTAGAGGATGATTTTTTTCTTTACTGTTTTCAATCCTTTTTCTAATTTTTTTGGATTTTTCTATTTTTCTATTTTTTTGGATTTTTTGTTGAAAGATTTTAAGCTCATGTTGAATCACCTAGTAATGCTGACATTGATTTTTCTTTCATAATGGGCTACTGATATCCTTCTTGAAGAAATTGTTTTTCCAAGATACATGCACTTGAAAGAAACTTTCAAGATTTTTGATCTGTTTTATTGATACCAGAGTTAACTATGTCTTCATGCACACATTGTGATAGACTGCCTTCTGAATCCTTATGATGAAGGGTCATTGCCAACACATGGTCAATGTGAGATTGGATATCATTCATGGAGGTGTGGATGGAGTGTGTTTAGGAATAAAATATGGATTCATTGATAGTTTGGAACCTTTGACTCTCCAAACTTGGGAAGATGAGCAATGAGATAGGTGGATACAGAAGTGTGCGTGGAATTAGGACCAAAAACTTGATATTCTTTATACATTGCTTGAGAAGCCTATTTTTTCCTTTACAGTGGACAGCTTTGATGGATACTTTTTTATTTTTGATTTTTCCCCATTGTTTCTTTGACTAATGGAATTTGATTGGGATAATCTTTCTTTGTACTTTTTGGTATCCATATGTATTTGATTTTCCCATTATACTTCTCAGCTTATTTTTCTTTGATGGTTTTTTTCATGCTTTGATTCAAATCTTTCTTTTGATGTTGGTCCCAGTTTTTGGATGGGGTGATGGGTGGATGAAGATTCGTGACGTGACAGGTTATAGTAGTATTGACATCGGTTTCATCATAAGGATCCTTCATTCTCCCTATGTTGATGTTTACTTGAGACTAAGTTTCCCCTACTATTATAAAGGTATCACTGATATATTTAGATCCCTTAACTGTCGAATGACCAAGACCTTGATACTTAGGATTTCCAATAATCTGCGCTGGTTCCAAAATACACTATTCATGTAGGCCTAATCCTTTGCCTTGATAATTCATCTGTTCAAAAAAAATATTTGCAATAGAATATGATTTACCTTGGAAACAAGGTGCTAATCCTTCTCTTCTCTTTCGTGAATCTTCAAAGGTGATAAATTCTTCATTGATAGGATAGCTTGCCCTAAAAAAGGTAAGTGATCCAAGTTTATAAGTGATAGAATCCTCTATATGTGGGATAAATTCCTGATTTATCTCTTTGTCTTGATCTTGTGAGATGTCAGATTGTGATGCTTCTTCAAGAGGTGTTGGTGATTCACTGTCCACATAAAATTCTTCCTCATGATTCATTTCACAGGATATTATTTTTGATTCATGACTTTTGTAGAATCCTTCTTCATGATCTATGTCTGATATGTCACCATAGGATGTTTTTGATTTACATCTTTTGTAGAAGACTTCTTCATGATTTTTTTCTGATATGTCTCCACATGATGTCTCTGATTCAAAACTTTTGTAGAAGCCTTCTTCATGATCCATTTCTGATATGTCTCTAGATTTTTCTACATCTTGGTCTTGTGTAAAAATCTTAAGAGTAGGAGACTCTTGTTCCTTGTAATGATTTCAAGAGTATGAGACTCTTTTTATGAATGAAGATCATCTATGTTTCCATAAAAAGAAAGCATCTTATGGGTAGACAGAGGAGTATGTGTTATATGGATATGATTATCTTTTTTGACATCTTGTATAGATAGGAGAGTGTCCATTAGATCATTTTAGTATCTTTGAGAAACTAATTCTTGATCTTAAGTGATTTCAAAATTGCTTTCGACATGCTTTGGATCAAGTTCTTGGCATGGGTCGATTTCAAAGGATGGATTGTTTGCAAAGGGTTCTTTGATATCTTCGTCAAAGAATGGGAAGCACGGCTCAATATCCTCTTTTATTTTGAGTGTATTTGGATTGAATGTTGAGTTGGGGATTCCTTCAATGTCTGTACCATGAGGTCAAAGTATGTCAATGTCTTGGGAATGACCATTGTTAGACCTTGGCGGAAGATGTTGATCATGCTTTGGAATACATTCTTGAGATATGTCCTCTAATTCATTAGGTGATGTATAGACATTGTTAACATTATCATTGATGAATGATTCTTGGATTATTTCAATAGGATTAAATAGAATCAACACATCTTGGAATAGATCTTTGTAGGAGGCATCCTGATCATGACTAAAACATGGCTCTTGATGCATGTTGATTTGATCATCGAATGAGGTAGAAATATCTTCAAGGTGCTCATTCATGGATAGATCTTGATCATTGTTTTCAATAACTATGGTGGAGATATTGTCAATATTTTCAACCATAGGATCAAATGATGTTAACGTTTCTTGAATTGGATCATTGTTGGGCATCGTTGGTGATTTTTTATCATGATTGAAAAGTGGCTCTTGGTGTATGTTGATTTGATTGTTGGATGAAGTGGAAAAATCTTCAATGTTCTCATTGATGCATAGATCTTGATCATTGTTTTCAACAATTGTGGTGGAGAGGTTTTTAATGCTATCACTAGTGGTTGAATTCTAATTATTGTCCCCAATAGCTATTAGCTTTTGATTAATCAGGTCTTGGATGAGATTTTTGAGTTGAGTACAATTTGATGTTGTGTGTCCCTTTATTTTGTGAAAATCACAAAAGTGATTCTCATTATACCCTGGTAGCTTAACTGGAGGCTCTTCATAATTCACATAAATGGGGATTTCAATGAGATTTTCTTGTATCAACTGTTGCATGACCGATTGGATTGGTTTCCCAAGTGGTGTGTATTTTTTGTTTGTTACCTTGTGATATTTGCATCTTAAATTGACCTTGTGGCGATTGATTTTGGAGATGTGGTGATTGAGTTTGTTGTTGATGTTGTTGATCCTAATATCCAACTTCTTGAAATTGGAGATATTGTTCTTTATGTGGTTGGGGACACAACCCAATGTGTTGATGAAATGGTTCATCCAATGGAAGAGTGTATTGATTTTGGGGTGGAGATGTCTCTTGGTGATATGAATCAACTATTTTGGTAAGTGCAACAATTTTATCTTGATTTGGAACTTGACACCCTTGATATAGTTGATTTGTTTGTTGAGAAAGCATTTTTGGAATATATACTTGTGGTGTTCGCATGGAAACATGGACGGATTGATCTTCAACACTATCTTGATTTGGTATGATGTTTTAGATTTGGCATTATTGGTTTACATTGAACATTGTTGTGTTTGGGAAACACATTGTTTGGATTTAGGTAACTTTGATTTTGCATTGGGTTACCTTGAATTGGATCAATATATGGATTTGTCAACATAATGCCTGGATTTTGAACTACATTGGTGGGATTTGCAAACATATCTATCCCAAAGTTCACCAAGTGTGTATTTGATATGTTCATGTTTGGTAGGATAAGATTTGGTATTGTCACATTTGGCACATTTATGGATTTGGTGGGATGATGTTGTTTTCATGACTCATTCCTTGATTGTTTGGTTGATAGATTTTTAAGTTTTGAACTTGATTTAAATCTACCATCTGGAAAGGTTTTCCAAATGTTTAACCGAGCATACTCACATTTTTTGTATCATTGAGGTTTGTAGAACATAATGATCCCATGTATGGATTGCATAAATGTGAGTTTCGATAATCAATTGGCATTGAAAAACTTGGATAATTTGGTTGACTTGGATTACTCATGGTGAATGAATCAAGTTTATATTCCATGTTTCTCTTATGTTTTGACCTTGTTTGTACCATAAAATAGGGATCAATTGATCTTATTTTAGGTACAAAAAGAGAATAACTAGGATAAATTAAGGATCAAGATGATGATGAGGATGAAATAAACAGAAGACGGATGATGCGGATGAATGAAACTCTTGAGAAACTTTAAGGGGGAGACTAAAATTTAGGACTTGATTTGATTAGATTTTGATTGATTGATTTGGATAATGAACTTTTAAACTCTAGGAGAGTGTGTTGGCCTAGAGTAAACTCATACACAAGAGGATAATTTGACTAAAGGTGTAAAGAAGGATTCATCAAGACACCCTAGTCAAATAAGATAATGAATTATTTGACCTCAATATGTTGGATTTTATCAAGAGGTAAACTTGTTCACAAAGATTGATAATTTGATCAAATATATGGAGAAGGATTCATCCACACATATCTAACCAAACAAGATGATTTTGATTTTGCCTAGAAGTTTAGCATAAGTGATGTTTTCAAAGTTTCCAAGAGTTTTTTGGTGAGATGGGATTTGATTTTGATGGTTGAGGGATAGGTGAGAGTGATTGACTTGATCCTAGATGAACCTAAGAGGACTTTGTTTACAAGACCAATGTAATGAATAACATGCTTTTCCCTAAGAGTAGTTCAAACCAAAAGATTAATGTTTGCATGGAAAACTATATGACCAAAAGATACCAAACATATTTGTGGGGTTTGATTTTTTTTTATCTTCCTTAGATTCGGTTCTTTCAAATACCAAAAATACTTTCTTGATTATGTTTCAAACTTAATGTCTAATGTCCTATTTTCTTTTCATCCCATAAGGTCCATTATGTGGAAATCAAGAAAATCAAGGCAATAGCTCCCTAATGTTGACTTTAGTGAGAGAAAATTGTGATTAATTCCAAATACTTAGAATCCTCTAAGGATGAAATCCCTAGGTCAAGCATGAGCACTTGAATTCGTCAAAGGTATTTGCTTCCCCTTTCAAGGGTTTGAAATTTTGAGGATTTTTTGAATATTTTTTTTCAACTATTTTGATCAAAGCAATGTGTTTTTGATTCCAAGAACATGTACAATCCTAGGATGAAGAGACAATATTTGTTGGGATACCACTTGGATAAATCCAACCACGCATATTAAGTGTGGATGATTAGATGTTTGACCACATAGGATCCCCCTTATAGTGCACTCGCTTCTCGGGTCAGTCAAGAATAAGTACCCATGAATCTCCCATGGCATACTTATCATCTCTACAATAGAATCACATGTATATGTGGGGTGGCTTCAAAGGACATGAACTTTTGCACCAACAAAAATATTAGGATTTTGGCCTTTACACAAATTGGTTCATAATCAGGGTACTCGTTCAGAAGGCCATACAAGAGGAAATATCAACCCATACAAAGAGTATCACCTGCTTGTTTGTAGGAGCTCCTGTAATTATGAACTTTCCTCACCATTCGAATTTGTATACCGGTTGGGAATAGCTTGGTGTTTAGTTCGTTACCGATTTGAGTCATTCCCTTGGGGTGAGTACTATTTCCCACCAAGGTAGGCTCTCTAAAGGTGGATAATAGCTAAGGAG
>CM021100.1:299906509-300021911 GCA_007115665.2 Sequoiadendron giganteum | reverse complement strand
TGACACAAACAACATTAAAACAGAATATTTCTACTCTATTTCTCCTGAAAAAGAAAGACTACATGTAGTGGCCTAACTCCCAAGGTCCTGGTAGTTGGTTCTCAACTATCTGATGTCACTCAATTGGTTCATGCAACTATAATATTCAAGGGGCCTGGACTGGTAACAAAGGATTCAAGCTATGACTCTCTTTGTCAAAATAGTTTTTGTAAATCAAGGGGTTTAAAATAAAAGAAAAAGATAGATCCGAGGGGTAAATCAGTAAGTATGAATTAAATTTATCTACTATCCAGACATATACTTTTAATAATGAATGTTTTCTTAACCAATCACAAAAACCATAACATGACACAACCCACAGTATAACTGTACCATCATATACATCTTAGGTGCTTAATTCAATTTCTCTATTCGCCTATCACAAATATTTCCAAGATCCCAAAACTGCACACATTCATTCATCATCAAAACTATAGATCAACAGACTTTAATAACCTTAATTCAATGACAATTTAACAAGATAATCTTTAAACCTAGTTTCTTCTAATGACTTTCATCATATAAGAAACTATCATGCTTCAGCACAATCACTGGCATTCAAGTGGATTATAACTCATTAACCTTATCCAACACACAATTTAATGCCAAACTCCATATTTCGTAAACCTGCAATTCTATTAACTATAAACAAGATCTGGTACAATGTATCTCTGCAAAATGCTCTCTAAAAATTCTATCCCCTAACACTAGGTAATCCAATCCAATTCGCAATTAGCCGACCCTTACAATGTGATACCCTACTGATATTTATAGAATACAAAAAAGAAGTTCGAACTTTTACTTCTATTTTAGGTTTTCCACCTTTTTAGGAACAATCAACTGTCTTGGAAACTCAGATCAATTTTGATATTGAGCTCTTACATTACACATTCAGTTTGATCTAATAATAGAAGATAGAACAAAGGAGAAAAGAAGATCCCATGTCCTTGAGATTGCTAGTGCTGCATACATGCAACATGCAAGGAAGAAGAATATCATGCATCATGCAAGGAAGAAGAATATCATGCATGCAAGATTTTATGCATGTGATGCCGGATCCGCTATGAACTCATCATAACTTGTGAAAACCTATTGTAGCATATCCATATCTGGCCCATCAATCCAATTATCTTCAAATTTGATGCGATCCAACTCAACTGCAGCAAATTCTTTCATGCTTTTTACCTTGACCAACTCTCTTCCTGCAGCTTTTATCTCTTCCTTGACCTCTACAAGTCGATCTATTACCAAGTCTTCTCCATCATCCTGCATGAGTCCTTGGAATCTTTCCCTCCATTTCTCTCTAACCTGACTTAACGACATGCCATCTTTAGTCATTACATTCACATCTACTATTATAGCCATAACCGCTTCCAACTCCTCCAACTGCTCAGTTAAATTATTAACTGCTCCCTGAATTTCCTCCTTATGTTTGCTCAAGAAGCCAGTCCTAAACTTAAGGATACGAGAAGTCTTTTCTACAAAATCTTTATTATCATCTTCGAGTATAGATTCTTCTAAAAGAGTAGTTAGAGGTAATGTATTTATCTTCTCCAACTTTTCACTATACTCTTTGTACTCTTCTTCTAACTTCTCGGAGGCCTCAATATATTGATGCATCTCTTTTATTACTACTTCCGCCTCCTTATAGGTTTCAAACCCCTTTTCCAAAACCTCACCTACCTCTTGGTTCACTTTATCTATCCACTTGTCAATCATCTCCGCCTTACCTCTAACCTGCATCAAATCATCAACCTCCTTTTTGCTTAGCAAAGTAGGAGTCTCAATTGCTGCAACCTTTTGTGACCTTGGAGAGGAGACACTCTTCAAAAATGAATGTAACTGATCTAGTTGAGCCTTAAGCTCATCTTTCTTTTGTTTGTCCTTGATCATTCTGGATTTTGTCGTTGAAGCCACCACATCAATCAAATTCATTTGTTGATTTCTAGTGGGTCTTCCCAAGTTAACCGTACTCAATTGATAGTCTGTAAGATGCATATCCCCTACCTCCTTTTCAATCATAGGCATGGCACATTCAGCAACTATCTCCCCTTTATCTATAAGTCTGGTAGAGTGCAAAACTTTAGCCCTCTTCTTAGGCCTTTCCTGTTCAATCTCCTTCATCATATCCTCCCAATTGAGAGATTGAGGAGGTGTTCTAGCTCTTTTCTGTAGATCTAATTTCAACCAAGTAGGAGCACCAGGAGCCATCATCATGGAAGAGGAAGCAGCAACTGTAGAGGATGGCTGAATATCTATCTTAGGTTGAGAATCAACCTTTGCCTTTTCTTGTTCCTCCTACAGTACATGCAACTGCACCAACTTCTCAGCCTCCTCTCTATCTCTTTGTTCCTGCATCTTCCTGTCTCCTTCTTCTTTTCTCAATCTTTCCTCTTCCAAGGCTATGAGTTTCTCTGCATTTTCCCTTTCTTTCTCAGCTAGTTGTTTCTTTGCCAGCTCTTCAGCCTCCTTTTCTTTCCTTAGAGCTTCAGCCTCTTGTTCTTTCAATCGAGTCTCCTCTGCAAGCTTCAATCTAGCAACAAGGGCTTCCTTTTCCCTTCGGTTTCTTGCTTTCTCCTCCTCGAGATCATGGATCTTTTGTATCAATTCCAGCTTGTCATTTTTAGCTTTGACCTTGATCTCATGTTCTCATTGCCTCATTTGCTCCTCCATTGTATCAGCTGTCGTTCTTGTTTCAACTTCTTTTTCCTTCGATTGCTGTTGTTGAAGTAGAGCATCAAATTGCAACTTTGCCTCTATTTCCTTTTGTTTCTCCACAGCATCCCTTGCATCAGATTCTCTGGTAGCATCTTCAAACTGTTTCCATTGCTCCTCCTGTGTAAGAATCTGCTCAATAGTAGGATCTAGAGGCATGTTTTCTTGCAAGTCCTTCTCTGACAAAGTTTCATCTAAATCAGTCTCAATTTCTACCAACTCTTCCTCCACTTCCTTCCCTTTAGTAGCTTCAGCCATAGCATAAAGCACTCCTTGAAATTCTTTGCTTTTCTTTCTTGTGAGTGGGGCTTGTGTAGATGACTCACCCAATGCAGGCATAAGAACAGCAGATTCAATTGGGACATCTCCCTCGGGTGTCTCTTCTTCTTCATCAACCACCTCCAACTCTGTTTCTTCAACATCCGTAGGAAAGAACTCCAATGGTTCCTTGGAAGGAGCCTTTCTTTTAATCCTCTTATACCCTTTACCTTTCTTGAGGATTGGTCCCTAAGGAGCTTGAGTCCTCATCATCAACCATTGCACACTTCTATCCAAAACTGTTCTTCCCAATTTCTTAATGTCAATCGTTTCTTCTTCATTCCAGTCTATTGGATCTAAGTTTTTGGTGCCAATATTCAAAGCTTCATATGAGGGATCTAATACCACTCCATCATCCACCAAAGTGTCAGGAATATTATCTTTAATACCCAGCTCTACCATAAGTGAGACTGGTAAACTCTCATAATTCTTCCTCCTCTAGTCAAATTCATCCTGCCTATCACACCAAAAATCTTCTAACAAATTAAAGTGCCTAGTAAATACAAAAGGTAATAAAGTATACATCTTCTTTTTCGGATCAAAATACTTACGAGCTGTATACAATCCCAATTTCAATTGTATCAACTCATTACAAACCACCTTAGCCGCCTTCAAGTGTTGACAACTATATTCCCCCAGTGTCATAGGAAACTTATGGCATCCTGTCTTGTGCTTCATCCCAAATCTAGCATTAACTCCGATGGCTTGATATACAAATTCCATAAGCACTATTCTATTGCTGCAGCATCTTGGAAGTAAATGAGGATGACCTTCAAACCTAAACAATCTGAAGTATGTAAATTTGGGGTATTGGATGTACCAACTTCCCCATTCAGAAATGGAAGCCATAGCTTCCTGACTTAACCTGTATGCTGCATCTCCACTCAACTGATTGATAACCACATATAAAAATGCATCATTGACTCTTCTAAAATGAGTCTCAACAACCTGAAGGGATAATTGATCATAGTGTTCCCATACTTTCTTTTGTCCATCCAAAGCTCCCATTATACCTACCCTGTTTAATCCTGGGAAAATCCCCAATCTTACTGCAGCATAGACCACATATGAAGTCATGAAGAAAGATTTGGTCTGTCTGACCCTTGTGAGCTGATCATGTATGGCATCAAAAACAATCATGGACCAATCAAATTGATAATCACCCTGAAAAATCACCTGAATAAAATGAAACATCCATTCCTTGAAATGGAAGGCATCCCTCTTCCCAAACACTCTAGACAGCATCAATATTAAATCAGATATCTCCTTCTTGAAGTCTGCCCTCTTTGGCTGATCTGCCAGTTTGCTTAAAGACTTCTTCTCGGTGCTTAACCATCTTTTGTTTAAATGAGACTTATTGGAGTCTTTATGCTTACTGTATTTCTCCAATGCCTCAGCCTCAGTTAACTGCACTAAATTCTTGGGATCAGGAACATTGAATATGTTTTGGAACATCTGCGGAGTAAGATCTATAATTACATTATTCTATGAATCCATGCATAATCTTGTAGCTGGATTATAAGTACTAGCCACTGTATATATCAACTCCGGACACTGAACTGACAAAGGAAACACAGTGATATGTGCAAGACCGGAGTCAACAATCCTTTGAGTTCTCCTTGTTAAGTTCGCCCTTTCTACAAAGGTCTCTTCATGTAATTCTTCTAAATTATACTGGCCCAGATTGGTATCTGTGATATCTGACCAGTTTGATTCCACCTTGCTCACCTTCACCACCGGATTCCTATTATCATACCTTAATGTATAAGGTAACTATTCTGGTTTCACCTTCTTGATCTTTGGTGCAGTCTTTGATGTTCCAGCCGGTTGATTCCTTCGAGCAGCCTCTCCTGACGTTCCTGACATCTCTCAAATCTCCTACAAGCAAACCTCTTATTAGACCCCTTCCAATTCATTATAAAACTTGTTTTAAAAACATACCTGCTACATATGTATCGGAGTTGGAGTCGGACAGAAACACAAAATAATCATTTTTACAAGACTGGCAGACTCAGAGCAAAAATCAATATAGGAACTTTAGCTAGTAACAAATGGGCTCGGAGTCAGAGTCGGGGAAATTACCAGAACTGGGATCAAAAAAAAAAAAAAAGATTTGTTTTTTCCTTCAAATTCCTCTCATTTCATATTCTATTTCCATTCCACCTCCGCCTCCAATTTGTTTATCATTACTTTGACAAAAGACTTTCCACAATATGCGGAGCCGGACACGGGATGAAAACGGAACTGATAACCTTTACAAACAAAAATTCTTAAGCTTAAGACCAGTTCTGATCCCGCCTCCGCTAATGCTAATCATGACATCATCAACTTTATTCATTTTCATCAAAACTTCATGATTAAACCTAGGTCGCCATACATAGCAAAGGAACTTAAAAAATTCTACCCTCATATGACCGTGGAGAACAATTATATTCTAGAGCCATTCTTTTAAAACTTATTGCAGAGACCGACGAAACCCTAAATTAACAAACTTAATAAAACTAGGGCACGGGTTTTAAAACCCTGCCATTCTACCAACAACGAAACCCTAAATTAAACCATAAACCTAATCTACCTCAACTCACTATAAAAATCTGTAATCTACCTCACTGTAAATTCTTAATCTAACTTACATCATAATAAAAACCTTTAATCTAATCTAAATCTATTGCAAATCGAAAACGACCCGACGCGATCACAATTAAGTCATGAAAACGACAATGCCCAAAAATAGAAAGAAACGACACAACAAAATAAAACAACGAAGATAAAAACTAACACAAACTAAAACAAGAACCTACTCATTCAATCACATCGTAGATCATAAAATTGCTTAAAACACAATGATTGAACACGTGAACAGATACAAAGCAAAACACAACGAACACAACCACAAATAAAATAACGAACAACAAAAACAAAAATAAAAGACCTACCTAAAACGCAAACAAAGCCACGCTGACCTTCTGAATCAATTCGCACACAATCCCTTCTCTATCTCTATCAATTCGCTCAAAATGAACTCTGCTATTGCTCTTCGCGCTTTCAAACTTGTAATAATAACAATAATAATCGGCTTTAACCCTTAATAAAGAAAAAAAATGTGAATTTCTACCTACATCGGCAACCACCATAAATGCATTAAAACACAGTAAAGGCGGAGTCGGAACTGTAAGAGAACAAACATTGATCTATAGTGCAACTTCCGTCAAAAAGTCAACGACACAAAAAAAAAGGCGGGGTCGGAACAAAAATGGAAACAGGAATAAACTTTCCAAACCTTATTCCCATTCTGACTCTGCGTCCGATAACTAAAAACAAAATAAAAACAAAAACAAAAGTTAAGTAAAAGATCAACCTAATAAACAAAACACAAAAACCGAGGCAAACAAACATTAAAAAGGCAGCGGAATCGGAATCGGAATTGAATTTGATTTTGCAAATTTTGAATAGAACCATCCCATTTCCCACTCCTGCTTCGCTTCCGCTAAAGAGCAAAAAACAAAGGCAAAGAAAAGACCGTCAGGATCAGAACCAAAAATACACCTCAAAAGACCTTTCAAAACCCGATTCAACTCCGGTTCCGCTTCCGACAGAGAAAACAAAGAAGAACAACAAAATACTTGGCAAAACTATACTCCAAATTTTGTTCCAAAACAACTAAGTACAAAAAACACAAAAGGGGACCCATTTTGACCAAGACAAAAGATGGGGGAGGTTATGCAAGGCATAACACCATTGTGAAGATATTTGAATGTTTCATTTACAAAAATTCTATAATTTGAATGCATTTTTTCTAATTTGGATCATGTCTTCGACTCTTCTTTTCAGTAAATGTGTATGAATGTTATTTTATGTCATTAAAGTGAATCATTTAAATTTTACCTTAGTTTCCTTACATTCTAGACATAACAGATTGTTGAATGGGCCCTTAGATTGCATCTGTAGGATAGATCTATCGTGCCTTACATCTAATTCTTGGCACATCTCCGTAGTTAGACACTTTTATTTTTTATACCTGCTTCTTTTTCCCATTCAAAACACCAATTATAGAAGAGCCGACTTCTTTAAAATCTTGAGGTCACTCAGTTTAGCGCAATAGGTCCCCCCTTTAACTGAGTTTCCCACAAAAGTCTGTTACCTTGCCAAATTTTGGCATCAACACTAATCACCAACTCCTACTCTTACAACTTCAAGAAAACAAAATACATCCTACCTACAGCCATTCCATTGAGTTTCAAGCCTTTTCAGTAACGGAATGGGAAGAAATTCATTTTATTCAACCAAAATGCACCCTAACTAGGGTTTTAGATAACTCATAATTTTTTTCTCTAACTTGCTTCAAACTTTATGAAAATTAGTGAAACCAAGTGCAAATGATAGAAGATTCAATGCTTCATCAATTCCAATGAACTTCAGATCATTCCCAAGTCGTACGGAGCTATACAGGTCTATGTAGCAACAAAAAGACTATTGAAGATGCAGAAAAAAAAAGCACTTTATTGTTCAAAATTCAAAATCACAACATCTGAACCTTCCACCAACCATAGATGGTCTCTTAACATTTCCCTCCATATCCAATTATTTTCCAACTGAAATTAAACTTCCAACTGCTCACCTTCCCACTTACAACAAAAAAAAATGCAAAGTTGCTTGACAACTTTTGCAAATTTTGCAACATTGACATTATTTACAAAACTGACCCCAAGTGACTCAAAACAACTCAAAAAAACATAAGAAATGGTCTTAAAGACCTTATTACATGCAAAATGACTCAAGTAGCACAATATACCAACTCTTTTACCCTTTTGACATGAAGACTTGGGTTCTCCTGCACCATACTCCTTGGGAAAAATGAACTCAAGTCCCATTTGAGGACAAACTTGCAACTACACACCCATGTTGTATTATGTATTCTTCATTCATCCAAGAGGCATATTCCATTGGAAGACCTCTCCATTTGACTAGGTATTGATAATAGACCTTCCTCCTTGTCTTCTTAAGCTCCTTCTTGTCCAAAATGCACTCTAAACCCAAAGGATGGCTTGGTGGAAGATCCCTGATCCAATCTTCGTCTAGAACCACTGATGAACCTGCATCCTCACCTACAATCACAACCCCTTTATAAGGGTATAGGCTAGAAACATTAAAAATTGGGGAGATAACAACTCTAGGAGGGAATTCTATCTCATATGCATTTGCTCAAAACTTGTGGACCACCCTACATGGCCCTATATTCTTCATTTTTAGCTTAGAGTACTTCCCCTTAGGGATTCTTTCCTTCCTCAAGTGAGCCAAGACCAAGCCCCCAACTTTGAAGTGAACCTCTCTCCTTTTCAAATCTGCATGCTACTTATACTTGTCAACATTCTTTTGAAGATTCTCCTTAAATTGTTGGTTTATTTCTTACATGGCTACTGCAAATTCCTCACTCTCACCACTCCTCCTCTCCATGCCACCAATTTCCCTCAACTCAAATATATCCTTGGGTAGCAAACCATAAACAATTTCAACTGGACTTCTACCAACACTTCTATTCATAGAATCATTGTATGCAAACTCAGCTTGGGGGTAAAGATCAGATCCCATTGTGTTGAGTGTTCTTTTGTCAAGCATCTAAGAAGGTTTCTAAGGCACGTATTCACTAGTTCATTCTGCCCATCTATTTGGGGATGATAGGCAGATCTAAATGTCATATTTATGCCTAGTTTCTTCCATAGGGTTCTCCAAAAGTGGCTCACAAACTTACTGTCCTTGTTTGAAATAATGGTCAAAGGTAATCTATGGATTCGTACCACCTCTTTGAAGAAGAGTCCTATAATTTATGGAGCATCATTTGTTCTCTTACAAGGTATAAAGTGTGCCATCTTTGAGAATATTTCTGGCAACAACATATACTGAATCAAGCCCTCTTGGAGTCCTAGGTCTAGTCCCATCACAAAATCCATGCTTATGGATTCCCATGGCCTATTTTGGATTTGAAGTGGCTGATATAGAACTACATTAGTACTAATTCCTTTAGGTCTTTGGAAAATGGTATATTTCTCCACAAAGTTCCTCACATCAACTTGCATCCTAGGCCAATAGTAGTATCTTCTTACCTATTCCAAAGTTTTATCAACATAAAAGTGACCCCCAAGGCTGCCACTATGCTTTTATTTAATCAATTTAGTTCTCATAGAACATTTAGGAATGCACAATTGATCCCCTTTAAATATAAAATCATCTTGGATCAGAAAATCCAACCATTTCTCATCACTGTTGGTACAAGGTTGCAAGCAATTAGCATAGATTTCTTTGAAATATTCATCATCAATGTACATACCTTTTAGGGAATCAACTCCCACACTATGTAATTGAATTTCTTGTACCATAAAAGCCCTCATACTGAGTGCATCTTCCACTTTATTTGAATGTCCTTTCTTGTGCTTTATGGTAAAAGTATACTCTTGCAAGTACTCAACCCCTTTCACATGCCTATGGCTAATCTTTTCTTGACTATTAAAAATTTTCAATGCATGATTATCAATAAACACTATAAATTATTTAGGGAGAAATTAATGTATCCACTTCTTTAATTATTGGACCATGGCATACATTTCAAGGTCATAAGAAGAATACCTTCACTTGGCTTCATTCAACCTTTCACTGAAAAAATGCAACTGACCTGTTTTCTTGGCTCAAGACAACTCCTATAGCTTGATTACTTGCATCACATTCAATGGTGAAAACCTTATCAAAACTAGACAAATCCAATATAGGATGTCCAGACACTCTCTTCTTCAAATACTCAAAGCTTCTATTAGCCTCTTTAGTCCACCCAAATTTCCTTCTTTTATCACTCTTAAATGTATCAATCATAGGAGCACAAATGTGACTAAAACCCTTTATAAATTTCTTATAAAAGCTTGCTAGGCCATGAAAACTTCTTACCTCAGCCCCTGACTTTGGTGTATTCCAATTCAAAAATAGCCTCAAATTTTCTAGAATCCATCTTCAAAGTGCCATTACTCACCACAAATCCAAGGTAGACCAACTCTATTTTCAAGAACTCACACTCTTTCAAGTTTATCATTAGCTTTTCCTCATGTAGCTTCCTCAAAACCATATCTAAATGCTGCAAATATTCCTCTTTAGTTTTTCTAAAGACAATAATATCATCTAGATATACAACAAAAAACTTACCTATGAAGGGTTTGAGCACCTCCTTCATCAAACACATAAAGGTACTAGGAGAATTTGACAAGCCAAAAGGAATTACCATCCATTAATACAAACCTTCATTTGTTTTGAAAGTTATTTTCCACTCATCACCAGGTCTAATTCTAATCTGATGGTATCCACTCTTAAGATCAATCTTAGAGAAATAGTTTGCACCACCCAAACAATCCATTATATCTCTAATTAGAAATAATATTTTTCTACTTGAATTCCTATCACTAGCCAAATAAGGCAAAAAAATGGCAAAGTTCAGAGCAATACCTTTAGCAAAATTAACTAGTAAAGATCCAAATGCATACAACAAATTTTTCAAGGTTCTAGTTATAATCCTCAATGGCCAAAGTACAACAAAGCCAATGGAACTCACGAATGAAAAAAGGCTAGCAATAGGAACAATAAAACATGAATTACCGTGAGCCTTTTTATGAGCGGGAAAGAATGAGGATCTACTGACCCAACAGTGCGGAATACATTCCCTTAATGCCAATACAATAGAGGAGAGAAGCATAAACTAATTCTAATAGCTTCAAAACTACTTGAGATGAATACAACCATTAAAAGAGATAACAGTTGAACAAAGCATTCACAAATTGACATAGAAATTTACGTGGGAAAACCTTTCCAGGTCAAAAACCCACCACACAAAAACAAGACTATTGTATTACAGTATTGAAACAAATACATACAATTTACAGTCTTCTCTGTATAGCTTACAATTGCCCAGAGAGATTCGAAATCACTGTTACAATGTTTTCTCAACATACAGTTCGAACCACCTCTTTTCAAGAACTCACGTATTCTTCTGCTCTTCAACCCACGACTTCAAACTGTTCTACAACTTACGAGATAAATCCTATCTCACCAACATATGTAGTTGACTCAATCAGTCCTACACAACAATGAAGTCAATCCTTAAATCACGCAACTGATCAGACCAGACAGATTTCCTTGCAACGAGCCGCCTATGCATTCAATGCCATCACCAAAGCGGTTGAGATCACCACCCTTAGTTGAAAATGCAACTGCCACAATAACTATTTTGGTTTCCATCCAATCAGCATTCAAACACGTGCCACGTGTCCAATACCCATTGCCTATCGCAACTGACAGGATGACGAAAATGGTCAAACAGACACCGAGCACGATCAAGACTTCCAAGTCTTTCTAACACTGCTGGAGCCGAAGCCGGAACAGGAGACAAAACATGACTCCACCGAAAATACAGGTTCAGGAACCATTTCAGTTCCGCCTCCACCCATGGCAAGGAAACGCAAGTCAAAGATAGATCTGACCGGAGGAAGACAACCCGTAAGAAAACCAAGATCGGAGTCAGAGTCAGAAACAGACCAAGAACAGAAACATGACTTCAACAAAAGGGTTCAAGATCAGGAAAAAATCCGGTTCCGGTTCCACCTCTGCCAACTGCAAGAGACAACGAACCTTGACCGGAATGAAGAGGGGGAAAACATCTCGAGGATAATCCAAACAGTCAAAAAGACCAGATCGCAAAAGCAGAAATCAGATCCGGATCCAGAACGGAAACAAGAACAGGAACATGGCAAATGGACATTGCCAAATTCCAAATCCGGTTCCGCCTCTGCCAAAACCTGTGAAGCGAAGTGAAGAGTACAACGGTAGGAAGCGGAGCCGGAGACGGAACGGGACCAGAAACCAGAAACTGGGCAAAAGGTTCAATGCCAAGAACCATCTCGGTTCTGCCTCCGACAGAACTTGCAATGAACACAAAAAATCACCAAGGCAAGAAAATGAGGACATCAAGCTGGAAGTTGAGACATACTTTCTCAACAAGCTCCCACTTGGTGAACACTTCCAGATTCCTCAAAACATCAAACCTTACTGTCTATCATAGGCCCTAAGGCCCATTGATTATGTGCACCATTTGAATTTGTCTATGGTAACTGGCTTTGTCAAGGCATCTGCAACATTCTTCAAGGTGTCAACCTTTTCAATACTGACCTTGCCATCTTCAACCATATCCCTTACAAAGTGATATTGCACATCTATGTGCTTGGTCCTGGCATGATAGGTCAGATTCTTTGCCAAACAAATGGCACTTTAACTATCACAGCAAATTGAAATCTGCCCAGCATTAAATCCAATGTCTGAACACAAACGCCTCAGCCACACTACCTCCTTGCAAGCATGAGTTGCTGCCATGTACTTTTCCTCTATCATAGATAGAGTAACTACAGCTTGTCGCTTGCTCATCCAATTGATTGCTCCACCATTAAGCATGAAAGAGTATCCACTAGTGGATCTTCTGCTGTCAATGTCCCCTGCCCAATCAGAATCAACATATCCCTGAATGCTGAGAGTCCTTTGTGATGCAACCATATTTCCATGGTAACACAAAGCATAGTCTGAATTACCCTTCAAATACCTGAACACTCTCTTCATAGCATCCCAATGTGATCTCCCTGGGTTTTCCATGAACCGGCTTAAAACTCCCACTGCTTGGGCAATGTCTGGTCTTGTACAGACCATAGCATACATTAAACTTCCTACTGCACTTGCATATGGCACACTGGTCATGTCCTCCATCTCAATAGCAGACTTTGGACAGTCTTCAGCAGATAGTTTCAATCCTTGCATGACTGGAACAACTAGATGCTTGCAATCATTCATGCTAAACCTCTCTAGAACGGTTTTCACATACTTACTCTGACTGAGCCAAACCTTTCTACTTGTTCTATCCCTGGTTATCTCCATTCCAAGAATGTACCTCGCTGCTCCAAGATTTTTCATTTCAAACTTAGCAGATAGCTGAGTTTTAAGGTCAGAAATCATAGTCTTGCTATTACCAATGAATAACATGTCATCCTCATACAGAGTAATAACAAGCATATGATCATTCTCACATTTATAATAAATGCAATGATCAGATTTTGATCTCACAAGCCCAATTGACAACACAAATGTGTCAAATTTCTGGTACCACATTCTAGGAGATTGTTTTAGACCATAGAGAGATTTATTTAACTTGCAAACCAGATTTTGTTTACCTCTTTCAACAAAATGCTCAGGCTGGGACATGTAAATTTCTTCTTCTAGCTCACCATGGAGAAATGTTGTCTTCACATCCATCTGCTCAATTTCAAAGTCATACACAGCTGCCAATGACAACAAAAATTTGATGGATGTCAACTTTGCTACAGGAGAAAAGGTCTCTCCATAATCAATTCCCTCAACTTGGGAAAACAACAAGCTTTTGCCCTTTAGGCAGTAGTACCAACTTCCAAGTATCATTATTTTTCAAGGAATCCATCTCCTCATTCATGGCTTCCAACCAAGACTTTGAATCAGCCATGCTGATTGCTTCTTTCACAGTCCTAGGCTCATCAGTGTTGGTTATTAAAGCATAAGCAGAATTTGAATCTAACATAGAGAAACCATTCCTTTTCGGTTGCCTCTTTTCTCATGTAGATATCCTTAGAGGTTGAGGTTGTTCTTCATCATCAGAACTCCCAGAGCTGCTTGATCTCTCCTCAATCTCAGGTACACCATGCAGCTCTTCCCTTTCTGGAGTTTCAGGGTTCTCAACTGCATCCTTTTTCTTGTCACTCTGATTTGTCTCAAGTTGTTGATCACTTACAAGAGGTTTCAGCTCATGAAATATCATGCTTCTACTATACAAAACCTTCTCAGTAACGGGGTTCCAAAGCTTGTATCCTTTCACACCAACTCCATAGCCGATGAGAATACATTTCACAGCCTTGTTATCCAATTTAGATCTCTTTTCATTTGGCACATGAACATATGCCTCACAGCCAAAGACTCGGACATGCCTTAGAGAGGGCTTCTTCCTAGACCATGCTTCCAAAGTTGTCTTATCAAAAAGAGCTGAACAAGGAGATCTATTTATCAAATAACATGCAGTAGCAACAACCTCAGCCCAGAACTTATGCTCCAGACCAGCACCGCTCAGCATACTCCTTGCCTTTTCCATCAGCATCCTGTTCAACCTTTCAGCTACTCCATTTTCTTGTGGAGTGTAGGGGGTTGTCTTATGCCTTTTAATTACATGATCAGTGTAGTACCTTTCAAAATATATAGAAAAAAACTCACCTCCATTGTCTGTCCTTACACACTTTATCTTTCTTCCAGTCTGATTTTCTACCAAATATTTGAACTCTTTAAACCGACTGAACACTTCTGATTTACTTTTAAGAAAGTATACAAATGCCCTTCTCGAACAGTCATCAATAAAGCAAACATAGTATCTAGACTTTGATAACGAAGGAACATTAACTGGACCAAACACATCAGAATGAACATAATCCAGTATACCAGAAGATTTGTGAGGACTAGAGGAGAAAGAAACATGGTGTTGCTTTCCATAGATACAATGCACATAGAAATCGAACTCAAGGTTGCAATCATCAAGCCCTTCTACAAGTTTTTTATTCTTCAAGGTTTTTAAACCTTTATCACCAATGTGACCAAGTCTATAATGCCATAACATGGTCTTCTCTGTTGGTATTTTTACCTCCAAAGTATTTGCAGACAGAGAAGAGTCTTCATCTTTCTCTATAGGTGCAGAATTACATGACTCTACAGAGGCACTGTTACAAAGAACAAGGTGTGCATCCAGCTTGTACAGAGTGCCAGTACGAACACCCTTAGCTAACACCATTGCACCTCTAGCCATTTTACATCCCTTACTAGAAAAAAAAATTCTACACCAGCATCATTTAACTTACTAACAGAAAGAAGATTTCGAGCCAAACCTGGGATGTGTAGGACACCACCAATTCCTTTGACTCTCCCGTCAGTAAACTGAATTCTGACTCTTCCTTTACCAACAATCTCCAGTGTTGAATCACTTGCCAAGTATACCTTTCCACCATCATAATTCTCATACTTTGAGAACCAATCTCTATTGGATGTCATGTGAAAAGAAGCAGCTGAATCAACCAACCAGACATCATATGATGCCTGAGTTGTCAAGGCTGCTGCAATGAAGGCATTTGCATCACTTTGAGAAGATTCATTGTCAGAAGCATTCTTCTTCTTCTTCTCCTTGCAGTCCTTCCTGATATGACCAGGTTGCCCACAGTTCCAGCATTTCACCTTGGAATTTTTACTAGGAGACTTCGATCTCCCTTTAGACTTGGATTTCAACTTATTATCTTTCTTTTTGTCTTTCTCCTTTGCTCTACCTCGAACAGCAAGAGCCTCTTTGGCCATCTCAGAAGATTTCCTCCGCATCTCTTCAGATAGAAATGAGGTAACAACATCTTCCATCTTGAAAGCAGCACTAGTGCTTCCAATGGCCATCACAAGATGATCCCAACTATCAGGTAATGAACACAACAGGAGCATGCAACGATCCTCCTCCTCAATCTTTACACCTACAGATGTCAGCTGAGTAACACTCATATTAAACAAGTTTAGATGGTCTACAACAGATGCACCTTCGTCCATCTTCAAGGAGTACAACTTCTTCCTCAGGAATAACTTGTTTACCAGAGACTTTCCCTGATAAATATCACCAAGCTTCTTCCACAATAAAGTTGCAGACGTCTCCTCATGAACATTCAAGAGTACAAAATCGGCTACACTCAGTCTTATCAATCCTCTTGCTTTTCTATTAAGAAGATCCTAAGCTTCTTGGGTCGTATTTTGTGACTTACTTCCAGATACTGCAATCTAGAGGTCTCTATCCACAAGAAAGTCTTCTATCTTGAGTTTCCATAACTCAAAGTTGTTGCCATTAAACTTCTCAATCTCTACTCTACCAGATAAACTCGCCATCTCAAAACAGAAATAGGTTTTAACAATGCAAGACTCCCACTAAAGACAGTATTAGTGCAAAAAACTAATTCGCCCTAGCAAGGATAACACAACTGGCCAAGCTCTGATACCACTTTGAAGGGAGAAGGTGCAGATCTACTGACCCAACAGTGCGGAATACATTCCCTTAACGCCAATACAACAAAGGAGAGAAGCATAAACTGATTCTAATATCTTCAAAACTACTTGAGATGAATACAACCATTAAAAGAGATAACAGTTGAGCAAAGCATTCATAGATTGACACAGAAATTTACATGGGAAAACCTTTCTAGGTCAAAAACCCACCACACAAAAACAAGACTATTGTATTACAGTATTGAAACAAATACATACAATTTACAGTCTTCTCTGTATAGCTTACAATTGCCCGGAGAGATTCGAAATCACTGTTACAATGTTTTCTCAACATACAATTTGAACCACCTCTCTTCAAGAACTCATGTCCTTTTTGTTCTTCTGCTCTTCAACCCGTGACTTCAAACTGTTTTGCAACTTATGAGATAAAGCCTATCTCACCAACATATGTAGTCGACTCAATCAGTCCTACACAACAATGAAGTCAATCTTTAAATCACGCAGCTGATCAAACCTGACAGATTTCCCTGCAACGAGCTGCCTATGCATTCAATGCCATCACCAAAGCGGTTGAGATCGCCACCCTCGATTGACAATGCAACTACCACAATAACTATTTTCGTTTCCGTCTAATCAGCATTCAGGTAGGTGCCATGTGTCCAATACCCATTGCCTATCACAACTGATAGGACGATGAAAATGGTCAAATAGACACCGAGCACGATCAAGACTTCCAAGTCTTTCTAACACTGTCAGAGCCGGAGCCGGAGATGGAACAGGAGACAAAACATAACTCCACCGAAAATACAGGTTCAAGAACCATTTCAGTTCTACCTCCGCCCATGACAAGGAAACACAAGTCAGAGACAGATCTGACCAGAGGAAGATAACCCGTAGTCAAACCAAGATCGGAGTCAGAAATGGACCGAGAACAGGAACATGACTTCACCAAAAGGGTTCAGGATCAGGAAACAATCTGGTTCTACCTCCGCCTCCGCCAACTACAAGAGACAACGAACCTTGACCAGAATGAAGAGGGGGAAAACATCCTGAGGATAATCCAAACAGTCAGAAAGACCAGATTGCAAAAGCAGAAATCGGATCCGGAGACGAAACGAAAACAGTAATAGGAACATGGCAAACGGACATTGCCAGATTCCAAATCTAGTTCTGGTGAACGAAGCGACGAGTAAAAATGGTAGGAAGTGGATCTGGAGACGGAACGGGGCCAGAAACAAGAAACTGGGCAAAAGGTTCAATGCCAAGTTCCATCCCGGTTCTGCCTCCGACAGAACTTGCAATCAACACAAAAAATCACCAAGGAAAGAAAACGAGGACATCAAGCTAGAAGTTGAGACATACTTTCTCAACAAGAAGCAAATTTGATATCCCGACCTTCAAGAAGAAAACTTACAATATGATTCTTAAAGCTACCAAGGACTTACGTACTACTTGTCACGTGGACTCT
The DNA here is from genome assembly GCA_007115665.2 of Sequoiadendron giganteum. Taxonomy (NCBI): domain Eukaryota; kingdom Viridiplantae; phylum Streptophyta; class Pinopsida; order Cupressales; family Cupressaceae; genus Sequoiadendron; species Sequoiadendron giganteum. The sequence goes on along the minus strand of CM021100.1, from coordinate 300,004,258 downwards.
CATAGATATTTAAACTGCAAATGGCCAGATGGGACCATTATATCCAGAATCAAAACCAAAAACATTCACAAGGTGATTGGATATAACGATGCCATCATTGACCATGTCAATTCTATTTGGTACACCACCCTGGACATCTGCTCTTGGAAGAATTATTTTGATGTTTTGTGGAAAGGCTCTATTGAGCCTAAAATAAAATGTTTTAAATGGCTGCCGATTCTTGACAGACTTCCTATTAGAAAAGACAACTCTACGACTGATTACTGTAACTTGTGCAGAATGCCTGAATCAAGAAGACACATTCTCTTTGACTATATTTTTGCCAAGGAAATTTGGCATATGTTTGGTATCACTTATCCTATGATTATTAATATTCTTGAAATCATCACTGGGCATATTGATGGGCTAAATAAGGATACTAATCTACTTTGGAGCATTCTCTCTTCTAATATCTTATGGCAGACTTGGAAATGTAGAAATGAGGAAAGATATCAAAACACCCCGAGAGTTCTTACTGAGTCTTTTCGAAAACTCGCTTATTTTAAAATCTTCTTGCAGGTTCACACTATTATGATGATGGACAAGAAAAAGCTCAAGAGGTTCCTGAAGATGGGACATGACACTTTCTTCATCTATGAGATGAAGGATGGGTATGAATGGAGAAGGAATATGGACAACCTACAGATCTTTGAGAGGTCTTGCAAAATGCTGATCTGGGAGGTTAAGAACAACAAGAACTCCAAAAAGGACCAATTCCTCATGCTTGCTCAAATCCAGGATAACAAAAACATTGTGTGGATGGAGGGATCTTTGGGGTGGATAGCCTGGGTTGACACCCATGATGATATCTTATATTAGTTTGCTGATTACCTTTTGTATTGGACTTCCTGATATGTAGCCTTCCTGATACTCTTGCTGTGAGGCTGGGCCTCTTGCTCCTAGTTACATCTTGATGTAACTATTTTTGTCTTTTTTGTGACCACCTTTTATATAATAAAATAAAAACTAAAAAATTATATGCTTCTAAATATTATGATTTACAAGGATAAAATAGTTTGAAAAACAATATTTTCTTAGTAGTAATTTATTACTTTCAAACTTATTTAATATATTCTACCAAAAAATAAATATTTAAAATAGTTTGAAATACAATATTTTCTTAGTAGTAATTTATTACTTTCAAACTTATTTAATATATTCTACCAAAAAATATATATATATTTAATAATTTTATAATTAAAATTATGACAATTTTCTAAATAAAATGATACAAAATAATAAAATATTATGAAAATAAAAATAACTCTTAAATTTCAAAACAAAAATATTACAAAAATGAATTTTTTATAATATAATAAAATAATAATAAACTTAAAATATACTTTTGATGACCTTTTTTTCATTATCTTATTTGAAGAAAAAATTGTTTTCTATAAAAGTCTTTGCAAACAATTCTTATTTTTTATTTTCTTAAGAAATATAAACCTCTCATTAATTGAGAAAAATAAAATATTCATAATTATATTAAAAAAATAATTAAAAAATCTCTTCTAATATTATATATTGACAATATCCTTGAAAAATTCAATATTATAAATGTCTTAATATTACACAGTTAAATTCAACAAATACTTACATCAAAATATTTAGAATTGAAAAGAAAATATTTACTTATTTATCAATATTCTTAAAAAATTCAATATTATAAATGTCTTAATATTACACAGTTAAATTCAACAAATACTTACATCAAAATATTTAGTATTGAAAAAAAAATATTTACTTATTGAACAATAAAAAATCTGTATACAAATTTAAATATACACAAAAATATAACATAATATATAAACATCTGTGGAAGATTAGAAGATTTACAAAGATTTTAGTTAAATACATGCTATCTTTTTATTTAAGTTCAAGTTAACCTTTTTATCATCACCCTTATCTCCCAGACTATTTTCCATTTTTACATTTTGGAAACAAGACACTTCGAAATTTGAAAATCCACCAACAGGTTTTGAAAAAGAAAAATTGTATATGACATTGCAACTTCATGATAATTGAGGATTTAAACAAGTAATCAACCAAAAAAGGAATGCATGTGCAACCACCACAGAACCGAATTCTAGCTGACCAATCATTGCGCAAAAATAAGCAAGAAACGTGAAATGTCAAAGGTGTACATTCATCTTTTCCTATGGAGTAGAAATTTGACAAGGATACAAGCATTCATCTTTCCAGAGCAGAGAATGCACTAAAAAGAAGATGAATAGTCACTGTTGAAAATGAGAGAGATTCAGTGGGGATTATTATGATAACAACATTATTGTGAATGATACAACATGCCGCAGATATTAGACTTTTTTGTTATTCTGGATGATAGAAACTGCCGCAAATATTATCATTGTACAAGGCATTAGAAGTTACCTTGAAACAAGATATTTGGGGATGGAATATGAACAGATAACGGTGACTAGCTGTTAACCTAAATTGGTCTGCATTCTCTCAACACAAGGAAACTAAATTAAGCTAAACTGTGACAATAGTTGTTAGAATATTTACAGTATATGAAAATATGCTAATCTGCAGATCAATAGCATTGTTGGCATCAAAAGTAGGCCATGAAGACTTAACTATATAATAGAAGACCTAAATTTATGTATATGAAATGTTATTGTATTATAGATAAGTTTCCATATTTATATGCTAATTCCTATTCACTTTAAACGGTGGGTTTTAGATAGAAGCTTTGAGAGGAGGTTTTTGAGAGAAGGTTTATGTAGAATTGTAGAGAGAGGATGAGAGGAGGAAGCTCTGGTTTTGGGACTTGAGAGGCAAGAATAGAGGGTTTGAACTGCCCCCTTGAGCAAGAGAGGCCATTGCATGTGTTCATTATGATGTTAACTGAAAGCTTCTATTTGTGCAAATCTGAGTTATTCTTCAGCTTTTACTTTTGTGTTGCATATTTATTGTATGTGTGTTTGTTCAGATATGCAGGCTTAAATCTTCATGGCAGACCAAGTATTGAACAATAAAAGCCAGATAAATATGCATACAAAATTTGAAATTCAAGAACAGCCATCGAAAGGGGAGTTTTTATAAAAGAGAAAGGGTGGAACATTCTTCGATTCATGGACTTCAGCTCAAAGCTATAGGTAAGAACATTTATTTCATTAAAAAAAAGGCATCAAAGTGTTGGGTGTGTCAAAAGTCTCAGAAGAGATTATGAAACCTTCAACATGATTATCATTATTTTGGAAATGATAAATTATGGGTAGACAATGTTTGGTATGAAATGGAGAGAAAACACGAAAAGAGTAATAGCTACAAAGAAAGAGGCCCAGATATTGTCTATGGTACAACCAAAATGAAAATGGCCAAAAGATAAAGGCAATGAGGCTATGTTCCTCCAAAGTGTGAATGAAACTCAGACCCTGATGAAACATTTCTTGTTAGAGGATTGTCTCATAAGACTATACGGGACTATTTGTGGCTCTTCTTGCTAAATCCTTATCAATTTATTTTAGTCAATCCTGAGTGCATCTCAGGTGAGCATGCCCATCAGGATTGCTGCCTTAGGCAAGACAGTACACAGTTAATTTTTAACCAGCAGGGTCATCATGCACACAGACGGAACTAGTCAACAAGCATTAAAATTGACTAATGTAGGCAGAGTTTTAAGGCCTTACGCATTGAGTAAATCCATTTTTGAATTAAAGCCATTTATACAATTGCGGGTGAATTGTAAGCCTTTATCAGTTCTGACAATTTTTTGTGTTTATGTTTAAATCACAACAACCAAATTCCAAAATCGATTTTAACATTTGGTTGATAAGTCTGTCAGAGTTCAAGGCCTTAACCATGAAATAAATCAATGTTTGAATTAAAATCATTCTATGCCTGTGAGTAAAGTTCTAATGCATTTCTGTTACAATATTAAATAATGCTTTGACATGAGCATTGGGTGACTGAAACTTGTCACACAAACAAACCAAACTCCAAACAGCAAAAACAATTAACAATTATTTGTTAAAACAAGATGACATAAAAAAACAATAATTCAACCAATGAAGGTAACTTTATAGAGTGTGATATAGCAGTGGTACACCAGAAATAATTGTAAATTATAAGAAGGATCCTTGAGTAAAATGAATTTTAGTAATTTTGATAACCATACAAAGTTATTGCTGTAATCAGGTGAATGTGTTATAGAATGCAGAAAACCCAAGTTATGAAAACACAAATTCCCACTAAGAAGGCTAGATGCCACATGGATCATCATTTTATACAAGAAACTTAAATATCAGACTACCACAAACTCATTGCAGGACATGTGTAAACACCATACAGATTCATTCAGAAAAAACACACAGCATTGAACCAATGATCATCATAAAATAAATTTTTCAAACGAAACAGGTATTATTAATCCATCCAGCACAATCGATATAAAAGAATGTGGTAACTATGAAGACTCGTCATGGAAGGATGAAATTTACAAGGAAACTAGACAAAGTTTTTCCTCTAATTTTTTTATATATTATGAATCAGAGGATACCTGTATTTACAGATAAATTTTTATGAAGTCTTGTAATGAATCAGAAATATTTCTCATCAAACCTTGTGAATGGTTCTAAAAAAAAAAATAGAAGACACAAAAGACGCAGAGGGCTCCTTTTCATTAAAAAGGAGCTATTCGTCAGAATATGTAGCAGACTCCATCTTTAAAATATATAGTCATAGCAGATCCATCTTTAAAAAATATAGTCATAGACCTAACACCGAAAGAAACAATCATCCTCACTTAAACACATTTGAAAGGAAGTATTTAAAGCATCTAACCTAAATACTTTCATGAAGAGGTATTCAAAAGCACTTGAATGCTTCTGGTACATGGTTTTCAATACAGATCCTCTCCTCTAGAAATTAAATGAAAATGTTAAAAGAAGGGGAGAAAACAGAAGCATCCAGATCCCATGAAATTTGAGTGGTAGCCCTGGTCCAATCCCTCAAGTGCAATATCATATAGTTACACTGCCAAAGAAGGAAGGAAGCTTTAACAAAAGACTTTTCCTCAAGAACAGCATACAGGGCACCTTATGAGACCATTTTCATTATGCAAACACCTCACTGCCATCAAATTTCCCTCCATTGCAATCAGCGCACGGACAAGTATTGACAGGATGAACTATACAAATAAAAAACCATGCCAAAAGGATAGAGAAAAATGAAGATGAGTATCCAGATTAGGTGAAATAGATAAGTATGCAGACAAAAGCAGTTAATACAATTCATCGTAGATGAGATGGATTGCTTGAATGATCGCTACTGCCTATTAATATCTAGAAAACTAACAAACAGATAAATAATAAAAAGGACATAAAACTCTTTTATCTTACATGTTTTTAATTAGATCATCAAAGGAGGGATGAGCATACAGCATTCCGTTAGTATCAACCTCCATTAAAATCTCCTGTAACTCACCTGATCAAACGTATTAAACAATCACATTATTTATACCGCAATAAACCAGCATTTATAAAGACACGTAGAGTGCTGCTGTGTAGAGATCTGCAGAAATATAACGGCAAGTTATAAAATAGTTTTGCCACTTATAAATCTGCGTGCCAAGTATCATACGGCCCGCCCCATATGTCTGTCTCTAAACAAAATATAAATTAAGACATTATTTTTAAAACACTACTTTAATATTATATATATAATTAACTATTATTAATTTATTTAATATTTATTTTCATTTATTTTCAAGTATAATAAATTATAACAAGATAATTTTAGAATATTTAAATTTTATTATTGTGAAATAGTCTTTTTTAAAGAAGATATTATAATCTTCACTATTAATTTATCTTGAAATATGTGCATAATACAAACATGTATAAAGGTTTATATTATGTTGTTGTATGTGTACAAAAATTAATGTAATTTTGTAAAATTTATTTTATTTTGTATTGTGAACCCTAAATCTCCATACTTCAAACAATGATCACAATTAGCTTAGTTAGTCAATTCAAAATAAGCAAACCCGTCAAAGAGCCCTATGGGCCCTTGGTCTATTGGTGAAGTTGAAAGGTTCTAAATGAACCCACCATGGATCAAATCTTGCTGAGTGTAAATTCATGAGATTGTAAATCAAATTCTGTAGCAAGTTGTCCCCCTTTGGCGTAGGGTTGAGCACATTTTCGTCAATGTGCCAAAGAGGAGGAGATTTGATGGATGGTTAGGCTAACAGATCTATATGATAATAATGGTGCAAATGAGATGTTAGTAAGATGCTTAGAATAACAAATGTATATTTTTTAAAATATCTTAAATGATTATGCAATGCATGTGAGATGGATGAGATGGATGATGTTGTCCTATGATGATATGACATGATTATGTAGGATGAGAGTGTGGATGCAGGATGGATGCATTTTTTAGAGTAATAAGTTATTACACTTAATTAATTATGGTTAATTAATTAAGTCACTTATTCCTTTAGGTACTTAAGCTAAACTTAGGCACATTAATAATTGATTAATTATTAAGTGTGCACACTAGGGTTTCCCTTTTAGGGTTTCTTGATCTCCTTCATAAGGATTGATCTCTTTGTAATAATTGATTCTCAATAATGCATTTTTACTTTGAGGTTTACAAAATATCTTTTTTGGTTCTAAATGTCTTTTGCATATGACAGGTGATTGCATGCAAGTGATCTTGGTTTCTAACATGGTATCAGATCTCTAAACCTACAACTACATATTCGTGATCTAAAGATATGACCTTTCAGTGAGTTTCAAGTGCAAGGGTTTTCATAGGCATCCTTTTTGCAAGATTTGGGGGTAGCCAATTTTTCGGGGCACTTTGAGCGCAAATGGAGGTCACCATTACATTCGCAGCGGCCAAAAATCCTAAGAATGCCTGTCGTTTGGTCGATTTCTGAGAAGTTGGTTTCTGAGGAAAAAAAAATTGTCAGGAAGGTCGTTCGGCCAATCAGCACGTGTTACAAGGCTCGAAAATTAAAAAAAATATTAAAAAATGACTTTTTTGGTTTGCAGGCCAGCGCTTCCAGTACAGAAGAGACCCGCCACCACCGCTAGCCTTCTCCGCCATCCTGCCACTCAGCCAATCAGCCCCCGCGAGCCTTTGCAAAAAAGTTGCGGTCTTATGGGGGACTGGGAGCTCTCCGTCCAGCCCCCGGTTGCCTCAAGCACCCATCGAGGTCCTATGGAGCACCAAGAGCTTCACCCCAGACCCTTGCGCTTCGCCTCCGGTCACATGGGTGATCAGGGGCCCAAATTTCTTTTGCAGGGGACTAGATTTTTGTGGTGACGGCCAAATGGCCATCATGTTTTTGCTCATGAACAGCTGACGTCAGCATCCATATGGTGCTCTTTTGCCCCCTCCTAACCCCAGTTTGCCCTAAAGGAGCAGTTTTTTTCTTTTTGGCATAACTTGGGCATACGGTATTGAAATCAAGAAAATGAGATATCGTCGAAAAGCTGGTTCCGAGCACTTTCTTGTGATGCAGTTTATTTTATATCATTTTTATGTTTATCTAAATTTATTTTTGTTTGAAGTTATATTTTTATTTTATGCTTCCAAGCTCATAACTTTTTGTCACGATCTCTGATTTTCGCTATCTTTGCGGCGTTGAAAAGGTATTGGGGAGCTCTATGTTGTTGCCCATGCACTTTTTTTTGTATCTATCCCAGGTTTATCATTATTCCAAATTTGTCCCGATGGGTTTTCTGGAGATTACTTGGATGTTTTGGCAGTTGGGAGAGTGCACCTTGCATCTTTGCTCTTCATTTTAGTATCACATTCCTTCAATAATCGACTATTGCTTCATAAATTCCAGGGTTGTTCCCGTTTGGAGTTTTTGAGTTTTCCAAGGCATCGAATCTACTATTTATTTTTTCATGATTCATTTAGGTACTTAAGCTAAATTTAGGCACATTAATAATTTATTAATTATTAAGTGTGCATAATAGGGTTTCCCTTTTAGGGTTTCTTGATCTCCTTCATAAGGATTGATCTCTTTGTAATAATTGATTCTCAATAATGTATATTTTACTTTGAGGTTTACAGAACATCTTCTTTGGTTCTACATGTCTTTTGCATGAGACAGGTGATTGCATGCAAGTCATCTTGGTTTCTAACAGCATTGATGAAATGATACTTATGTTAGAGTGAAAGAGGATAGAAGAATGAGAGGGATCAACCCTTGAATCCAAGAAGATGCAGAAGTCTAACAAGTCCATGAATCATTAAGACTTTATTCGATATGATGATGAATGGTGATGATGTATTTCTTAACCAGGGATGGGAGAAATAAAGAGCATAACTTTCCTTATGTTTGATAACATACATAGGTACGATGCATCAAGGTATAAAGAACCAAGATGGCATTGCACATAGTGTGATGGACTTTGACTCAACAAATAGATGAGAGGATCTTGTTCACACCTGACATACAGAAACCTTACTAGGATGTACTTAAAAAGATTCAAACATCTCAAACCAAAGCATGGAAAGGCGTAACCTATCAATGCAATAGTCAAAAAGGTATTCAAACACCTTCCATACATATCTAACAAAGAAAGTATTCACCAAGGTTATATTACAAGAACATCCAACAAGCATAGTAGATAAAAATATAATGATTGTTGCCCCATTCCTTTCTCTCTAAACCTTTTGATTAGGAATCATCGAGAGGTCCTTGGAATGAACGCAAAGTAAGATAAATCAAAAAGACCCAGATAAAGTAAACAAGCAAGCTAATGTTCTTCGTGTCATTAGCCAAGACTAAACTATGGTGATGCCTAATGTTGATGTCCATTGTAGGAAGGATGCATCTTGGGACATATTGTGATTAGGTGATGATGAAGTTGACTGGATGATAAGATATTGATACTCGCAGTTGACCAACTTGCTAACTTACTGACCTAGACTTGAGACTTTGAGGATTGAATTTTTACCTTTAAACCTGCTAGATTTGCTTTTGACTGATTTACCAAAGGATGAAAACAATGTTGATTTATTATGAGTAGTGATTATTGCAAGTGAAAACGAGATGAGACAGGTGCAACATTTTGGGTTTTTTCAAATATTTGGATGTTTTTGGTGTTTTTGAAATGATTTGAGGTTGTTTCGATTTTCTAATTTTCTAATTTTTTTGGATTTTTTGAGATTTTATGAATGTTTTTGGATTTTGTGTTTTTTGAGTGTTTTTGGATTTTGATATGATTTGGATTTTTTTGTATTTTCACATGATTTTGATTATTTGGATATGAATATGTGATGATATCAAGGATCGATTTTGGGATTCTGTTGAAAACCAAGCTAAAGTTGATTGATCAAATTGATGGATTGATGATGATAACATTGTTAAGGATACACAAAAATGCAAGGGTAGTGTTAAGAAACATGAGGATTGAGAAGGATATCTCGAGATGATGATGGATTGATTGGATTTTGATTGATCAGGATTGATGAAGCTTGATTTTTAACAAAATTATTTTTATGATTTGATGTGACGTTGAAGTACACATTAGATGCACAATTGATATTGATTGTTCAGATCGATGTTTGATGAAAGATAAATCTTGATAGGGAATGTCTTCATGTCAAAATATGTCATGGGCTAGTGATTTGGATTGGTGCTCACAAATGCTTGACCAATTTTATTTCATGTTTTCTAGTGTTCTGATCACCACATAAGTTAGAGGATATAGATCAATATTTATTCCTGAAGCAAGATGTAGATATCTACCCCCAGTGTCTAGAAATGTTTGAAAGGTTGTGGATGAATTCTTAGATAGGTGGATAGATGGATGGATATGGTAAGCATGCAAAGGATTCTAAGGATTGTCGTGTGATAAGATAAGGTGTTCGAATATAGGAATTATCATTTGTATAATGATTTAAGGCTCAAATAATGTTGGGTATGATAGGATCAATGAGAATGACCCATGTCAAGATGTCTACCATAAGCAAGTGTAAATTCTGCACAAAACTTGGTCAAGGTCAAGATAATTTGGAAGATGGATGTAGATATATAAAAATGGATGGGATAAATGGTTCCTGGATGAATGAATTTAAGATGGATGGAATGTTGGCTTTATTGTAGATGGGATGAGATGCTTCCAACTGAACTGGTGCACGCAGATGCTCAATTTTACACGTGACACTTTTTTTTCAAGTTTTCATCATGGTACATGTCCAAAGCGCCACCGAAGTGGTTGTCACTAGAGGATGATTTTTTTCTTTACTGTTTTCAATCCTTTTTCTAATTTTTTTGGATTTTTCTATTTTTCTATTTTTTTGGATTTTTTGTTGAAAGATTTTAAGCTCATGTTGAATCACCTAGTAATGCTGACATTGATTTTTCTTTCATAATGGGCTACTGATATCCTTCTTGAAGAAATTGTTTTTCCAAGATACATGCACTTGAAAGAAACTTTCAAGATTTTTGATCTGTTTTATTGATACCAGAGTTAACTATGTCTTCATGCACACATTGTGATAGACTGCCTTCTGAATCCTTATGATGAAGGGTCATTGCCAACACATGGTCAATGTGAGATTGGATATCATTCATGGAGGTGTGGATGGAGTGTGTTTAGGAATAAAATATGGATTCATTGATAGTTTGGAACCTTTGACTCTCCAAACTTGGGAAGATGAGCAATGAGATAGGTGGATACAGAAGTGTGCGTGGAATTAGGACCAAAAACTTGATATTCTTTATACATTGCTTGAGAAGCCTATTTTTTCCTTTACAGTGGACAGCTTTGATGGATACTTTTTTATTTTTGATTTTTCCCCATTGTTTCTTTGACTAATGGAATTTGATTGGGATAATCTTTCTTTGTACTTTTTGGTATCCATATGTATTTGATTTTCCCATTATACTTCTCAGCTTATTTTTCTTTGATGGTTTTTTTCATGCTTTGATTCAAATCTTTCTTTTGATGTTGGTCCCAGTTTTTGGATGGGGTGATGGGTGGATGAAGATTCGTGACGTGACAGGTTATAGTAGTATTGACATCGGTTTCATCATAAGGATCCTTCATTCTCCCTATGTTGATGTTTACTTGAGACTAAGTTTCCCCTACTATTATAAAGGTATCACTGATATATTTAGATCCCTTAACTGTCGAATGACCAAGACCTTGATACTTAGGATTTCCAATAATCTGCGCTGGTTCCAAAATACACTATTCATGTAGGCCTAATCCTTTGCCTTGATAATTCATCTGTTCAAAAAAAATATTTGCAATAGAATATGATTTACCTTGGAAACAAGGTGCTAATCCTTCTCTTCTCTTTCGTGAATCTTCAAAGGTGATAAATTCTTCATTGATAGGATAGCTTGCCCTAAAAAAGGTAAGTGATCCAAGTTTATAAGTGATAGAATCCTCTATATGTGGGATAAATTCCTGATTTATCTCTTTGTCTTGATCTTGTGAGATGTCAGATTGTGATGCTTCTTCAAGAGGTGTTGGTGATTCACTGTCCACATAAAATTCTTCCTCATGATTCATTTCACAGGATATTATTTTTGATTCATGACTTTTGTAGAATCCTTCTTCATGATCTATGTCTGATATGTCACCATAGGATGTTTTTGATTTACATCTTTTGTAGAAGACTTCTTCATGATTTTTTTCTGATATGTCTCCACATGATGTCTCTGATTCAAAACTTTTGTAGAAGCCTTCTTCATGATCCATTTCTGATATGTCTCTAGATTTTTCTACATCTTGGTCTTGTGTAAAAATCTTAAGAGTAGGAGACTCTTGTTCCTTGTAATGATTTCAAGAGTATGAGACTCTTTTTATGAATGAAGATCATCTATGTTTCCATAAAAAGAAAGCATCTTATGGGTAGACAGAGGAGTATGTGTTATATGGATATGATTATCTTTTTTGACATCTTGTATAGATAGGAGAGTGTCCATTAGATCATTTTAGTATCTTTGAGAAACTAATTCTTGATCTTAAGTGATTTCAAAATTGCTTTCGACATGCTTTGGATCAAGTTCTTGGCATGGGTCGATTTCAAAGGATGGATTGTTTGCAAAGGGTTCTTTGATATCTTCGTCAAAGAATGGGAAGCACGGCTCAATATCCTCTTTTATTTTGAGTGTATTTGGATTGAATGTTGAGTTGGGGATTCCTTCAATGTCTGTACCATGAGGTCAAAGTATGTCAATGTCTTGGGAATGACCATTGTTAGACCTTGGCGGAAGATGTTGATCATGCTTTGGAATACATTCTTGAGATATGTCCTCTAATTCATTAGGTGATGTATAGACATTGTTAACATTATCATTGATGAATGATTCTTGGATTATTTCAATAGGATTAAATAGAATCAACACATCTTGGAATAGATCTTTGTAGGAGGCATCCTGATCATGACTAAAACATGGCTCTTGATGCATGTTGATTTGATCATCGAATGAGGTAGAAATATCTTCAAGGTGCTCATTCATGGATAGATCTTGATCATTGTTTTCAATAACTATGGTGGAGATATTGTCAATATTTTCAACCATAGGATCAAATGATGTTAACGTTTCTTGAATTGGATCATTGTTGGGCATCGTTGGTGATTTTTTATCATGATTGAAAAGTGGCTCTTGGTGTATGTTGATTTGATTGTTGGATGAAGTGGAAAAATCTTCAATGTTCTCATTGATGCATAGATCTTGATCATTGTTTTCAACAATTGTGGTGGAGAGGTTTTTAATGCTATCACTAGTGGTTGAATTCTAATTATTGTCCCCAATAGCTATTAGCTTTTGATTAATCAGGTCTTGGATGAGATTTTTGAGTTGAGTACAATTTGATGTTGTGTGTCCCTTTATTTTGTGAAAATCACAAAAGTGATTCTCATTATACCCTGGTAGCTTAACTGGAGGCTCTTCATAATTCACATAAATGGGGATTTCAATGAGATTTTCTTGTATCAACTGTTGCATGACCGATTGGATTGGTTTCCCAAGTGGTGTGTATTTTTTGTTTGTTACCTTGTGATATTTGCATCTTAAATTGACCTTGTGGCGATTGATTTTGGAGATGTGGTGATTGAGTTTGTTGTTGATGTTGTTGATCCTAATATCCAACTTCTTGAAATTGGAGATATTGTTCTTTATGTGGTTGGGGACACAACCCAATGTGTTGATGAAATGGTTCATCCAATGGAAGAGTGTATTGATTTTGGGGTGGAGATGTCTCTTGGTGATATGAATCAACTATTTTGGTAAGTGCAACAATTTTATCTTGATTTGGAACTTGACACCCTTGATATAGTTGATTTGTTTGTTGAGAAAGCATTTTTGGAATATATACTTGTGGTGTTCGCATGGAAACATGGACGGATTGATCTTCAACACTATCTTGATTTGGTATGATGTTTTAGATTTGGCATTATTGGTTTACATTGAACATTGTTGTGTTTGGGAAACACATTGTTTGGATTTAGGTAACTTTGATTTTGCATTGGGTTACCTTGAATTGGATCAATATATGGATTTGTCAACATAATGCCTGGATTTTGAACTACATTGGTGGGATTTGCAAACATATCTATCCCAAAGTTCACCAAGTGTGTATTTGATATGTTCATGTTTGGTAGGATAAGATTTGGTATTGTCACATTTGGCACATTTATGGATTTGGTGGGATGATGTTGTTTTCATGACTCATTCCTTGATTGTTTGGTTGATAGATTTTTAAGTTTTGAACTTGATTTAAATCTACCATCTGGAAAGGTTTTCCAAATGTTTAACCGAGCATACTCACATTTTTTGTATCATTGAGGTTTGTAGAACATAATGATCCCATGTATGGATTGCATAAATGTGAGTTTCGATAATCAATTGGCATTGAAAAACTTGGATAATTTGGTTGACTTGGATTACTCATGGTGAATGAATCAAGTTTATATTCCATGTTTCTCTTATGTTTTGACCTTGTTTGTACCATAAAATAGGGATCAATTGATCTTATTTTAGGTACAAAAAGAGAATAACTAGGATAAATTAAGGATCAAGATGATGATGAGGATGAAATAAACAGAAGACGGATGATGCGGATGAATGAAACTCTTGAGAAACTTTAAGGGGGAGACTAAAATTTAGGACTTGATTTGATTAGATTTTGATTGATTGATTTGGATAATGAACTTTTAAACTCTAGGAGAGTGTGTTGGCCTAGAGTAAACTCATACACAAGAGGATAATTTGACTAAAGGTGTAAAGAAGGATTCATCAAGACACCCTAGTCAAATAAGATAATGAATTATTTGACCTCAATATGTTGGATTTTATCAAGAGGTAAACTTGTTCACAAAGATTGATAATTTGATCAAATATATGGAGAAGGATTCATCCACACATATCTAACCAAACAAGATGATTTTGATTTTGCCTAGAAGTTTAGCATAAGTGATGTTTTCAAAGTTTCCAAGAGTTTTTTGGTGAGATGGGATTTGATTTTGATGGTTGAGGGATAGGTGAGAGTGATTGACTTGATCCTAGATGAACCTAAGAGGACTTTGTTTACAAGACCAATGTAATGAATAACATGCTTTTCCCTAAGAGTAGTTCAAACCAAAAGATTAATGTTTGCATGGAAAACTATATGACCAAAAGATACCAAACATATTTGTGGGGTTTGATTTTTTTTTATCTTCCTTAGATTCGGTTCTTTCAAATACCAAAAATACTTTCTTGATTATGTTTCAAACTTAATGTCTAATGTCCTATTTTCTTTTCATCCCATAAGGTCCATTATGTGGAAATCAAGAAAATCAAGGCAATAGCTCCCTAATGTTGACTTTAGTGAGAGAAAATTGTGATTAATTCCAAATACTTAGAATCCTCTAAGGATGAAATCCCTAGGTCAAGCATGAGCACTTGAATTCGTCAAAGGTATTTGCTTCCCCTTTCAAGGGTTTGAAATTTTGAGGATTTTTTGAATATTTTTTTTCAACTATTTTGATCAAAGCAATGTGTTTTTGATTCCAAGAACATGTACAATCCTAGGATGAAGAGACAATATTTGTTGGGATACCACTTGGATAAATCCAACCACGCATATTAAGTGTGGATGATTAGATGTTTGACCACATAGGATCCCCCTTATAGTGCACTCGCTTCTCGGGTCAGTCAAGAATAAGTACCCATGAATCTCCCATGGCATACTTATCATCTCTACAATAGAATCACATGTATATGTGGGGTGGCTTCAAAGGACATGAACTTTTGCACCAACAAAAATATTAGGATTTTGGCCTTTACACAAATTGGTTCATAATCAGGGTACTCGTTCAGAAGGCCATACAAGAGGAAATATCAACCCATACAAAGAGTATCACCTGCTTGTTTGTAGGAGCTCCTGTAATTATGAACTTTCCTCACCATTCGAATTTGTATACCGGTTGGGAATAGCTTGGTGTTTAGTTCGTTACCGATTTGAGTCATTCCCTTGGGGTGAGTACTATTTCCCACCAAGGTAGGCTCTCTAAAGGTGGATAATAGCTAAGGAGTGCATTTGTAGTTCGACCACCTAACTCATTTAGGTAGGAGCACATACAATGTCTTTTCTTCACACTCACATGTTTTGTTCAAATTTTAGGTACCCAAATTTAAATGTGGAGGCAATCTTTTATGCAACTTAATCTACCAAAAAGACTTTTAATTCTCAAGATCACCATCAAGCACGAGAGAAGTGCATATGCCTTTTTAAATGAAATTAATTTGAAAAAATATTACAAGACACAAAAGCACATGTTCATTTAAAAGAAAAATTGAGTTCTTTTTAAAGCCCCAAAATCAAAATGTGAGAGTTGTTTATCAAATTTTTAGAACCCAAATTGAAATTTAGTAAGTTTTTTAAGGTTCAATTTTAATCCAACTTTGAAAAGATCAAATCATTGATTGATTTTAAACCCAAATTGAAAGGTGAGTTGGTTTAAAATAGAAAATTAAATTAGGAATTGGAGCCTTGGATTATAACACTAAGCATTAAGAAATAATTTTTCGATTGTTTATTTCGATGTTCAAGGATTAATCTTCTTCAATTTCACTCCACTTTATTTTTTTCAAACTCCAATGCTCCACTCCAATGCCAATCTAGGATTTGGAAACACCTTTGATGGAATGGCCTTCAAGGAATGTTTGAATTCTTTGAAGTGAGTGAATGATGCGCCTTTACTGTCTCAAAATAGATCAGTTGTATGGTCTTCGACACAAATTCCATGCCAGCAAAAAAGAAATAATGAGAGATGGCTTAATGAAGATGCATATAGAAAATCATAAATGAGAGACACCAAAAAATGAGGATGTCAATCGATAAGACACTAATCAACTAGAGTTCACACGCCACAAGATGCTTGGGTACTATCATTCAGAAGCTGAGTGGAATCAATCAAGATTTGGTGATAATCATACATTTTTTTCCTGAGAGCCAAGGAGATGTTCTTAGAGTGGAGGTTAAAAATTGCAAGGGAAATGCTTATCGTCAAAGTTGGATAAATATTTATTCTATAATTGATGACCCTAGTGAATTGTTTCACTCTTATCAGTCACAGGTGTTCATTCAGAGTGGAGCAGACGCATAAAAAATTTATCAAAAAGCAACAGGTGCATGAGCCTAAGCTCCCTATTTGTTGATAAGCCATGGCAACTCAGATGAGCAAAAAGATAGTCTTTTGCTAATTTAGCATGTTTTTTGCTGAGTTGAACGAGGTTTTTACATGTGGGCTTGCAGAGGATGGATATTCAGGTGTGGAGGTTTGTGTGACTCCTGTGCACAATGAGAAACATATGCTTAGAATGAGAGTATCAGATGAGCGACTAAGAGCAAGAGGATTAACACCGCCTTGAAAAGCTACCAACCAGCTTTAAGTCTATCACAGGTATAGCAAAATTGAATGACAAGCGAGTGCATATCTTGGAGTAGTTATTATTGAATGTGTATATTTATGGGCATGAACACAAAAGACTAAAGCTTGAGAAAAGTTTATGGACACGTATATATGGGTGAGAGAGTACTTTTGAATCATTTTCAAAGAAAATTAGTGAGCCTAATGTTCAGTCTTGTAAAAAAATAATTAAGAGGTGAGCACAGATATGTTGTCTAAAAAATAGACATCAGAAGAAAATGGGTAGCGCAGGAAAAAAAAACATAAAACACACATTTAAAAGTATCTTTCAACATTTGCAAGAGAAAAGGGTAGAATCTATTCACTTAATGTGTTCTAATCTTGTGACCATAAAAGTGTAGAGGTGCCTTATAAATACCAAAATATCAACAAATGAGATTTGTTACAAGATATTCAGTATAGTATTGTGGGCCCATATATTTAAAACGTTAGAAAATTTTGATAGAAATTCTACAAGAACTAAAATACAGATATCTAAATCCCCATTTTTTGAAAGCATTCAAAACCCCATATCTGAAAGTTATTTTGTTTAAAACCTTATATTCATTAGAAAATAAAACTAGGATTAAAATGAAATGAATGCTATTGAGGGATCCTCCTTCTAGCGCCATTATGTGAACCCTAAATTTGCAAACTTCAAACAATGACCACAATTAGCTTAGTTAGTCAATTCAAAATAAGAAAACCCAAGATTCCTATGAAATACGTAATCATGTTAAAATATGCAAACAAGATAAGTAGAACAAAAACAACTAAATGAAAGCACATAAAAAACATGATCAAACCCTATCTCACAGTGGGAGTGGTGCTCCTTATGATGTGGAAAGGGTGCCCTTTCCCACCCCCTGATAAGTGTAGTGTCCTTTAATTAGCTTAATAACTAGGAACATGAATTCCTCTACTCAGGGATTGAACATCACAACCAGCATTCATAATCTACCAAAGGACATCATTTGATTTTCAACCTAGGGACGTCAGACTTGAAATGGGTTTGCAAAGTATATGCATTAATCACCTATTTCAGACATGTATTAACTCCTTAGAATGCTATACCAGAATTGAAGTTGTTGGAAACAAACTTTAACTGACTAAATCTGCTTGGAATGGAAACTTAAAGACAAAAACTATTCTGCCCCTAGTGGTTGCAGGAACAGTTGACAGTTCTATAATTTTGTCAGCTTCAGGAGCAATCACACTAAGCTCTATAAAAGGAAGTGCAGCTATTCTAACTTGCAGAAATGAAATGATGGAAAGCTCCCTGAGTGGGCCCCCTTAGGTAGTGCCAAAGATAAACAACAGATTAGACTGTAAATTCCATGAACACTTTTATTGATTTGAGACTAACAAGTACATGTCTCACAAGCTTCAACTGTAATTCTGAAAATACTAAAATGTATTACAATAGCAATCTTCTAGCCCTTTCTCTGAAGGAGAATGGGTTATTTATTAAAAAATGAATCTAACGATGAACTAACCCTTCCCTCATAAAATGGGAAGTCTGTATTACACCATTACTAACTAAGTGAAGAGGTGGATACAAAAAGGAAGAACTGAGTCAAATCAGTTCTGAAGATTTAAAGCACCACCATCCTAGATTCATATGCCATCAAGACGCCTCAGTTGGATTCTTGGAACACTTTCCTTGCATGGTGGATGACTTGAAGCTACCTCCTTATTCTTTGTTGTTAAATTAGTCTTCATTGAATTAGTCTTCCAACAACCAAGTGGAAACTAAATTTCCTCCTTAAGACGTGGTACCTACAAATAACTTAACAGCTACTCTTGTGGCAAAAAGTTAGCTCAACACATTCAACCATTAAGATGATCCATCACCTCATTTATACATTCATTAGGAATTAATTTAGAGCAAACAATATTTCAGATATGGCTACAGGAAGTTCAATAGTAGTGGTTGTAGGAAAGCCATGTCATCACAAAAAGTCACAAGGCATACATATTCTATCAAACTAATAAAAAATTTAGGCAATAATCATGGAAAGACTTATCATAATTAAATTATTGTATTTAAGCATAAAATTCTATGTCTTGTTCCCATAATTACCACTAAATGTTTGTCTCAGCATAATAAAAAGTAGAAAAGTGTTTTAAAAACATAGTCTAAATATGCCAAAACTAGGGCTCATCAATAAGCAAGAATGCCAAGATGATGATAGTGCAAATGCATGAGATTGTAGATCAAGTTGTGTAGCAAGTTGTCCCCATTTGGAGTAGAAATTCTTTTCATTTATATATTCAAGGTTGGAAGATTGAAGGATTTGGATGAATGTGGGATCATTCATGAGCCAATAACAAGATGCCACTTGTCAAGATGTGAGAGGATGAGGGTTGAGCACATTTTGGTCAATGTCCCAAAGAGGGGGAGATTTGAAATTCAAAAGATGGCATGTTGGAGGGAGAAGCAAGAGTCTTAAATGCCAAGTGGGAGACATGTAAGAGAAAATGTAAGAGGAGTTTAATGCCATGTTGGAGGACAAGACATGTGGGAGAGAAAATTCAAATTTGAAGAATATTCCATCTTCATGCCCTTTTTGAATGAAATTAGAAGAAATAATAAATTAGATAAATTGATTTATTGTGCAAGTGGAAAAATCTAGAGGATTCAAGTGATTAGGATTAAATTAATCAAGATTTGATTAATTTAATAGGAGATTAGTTGATTTTGACTTTTGACTTAGATTTTAGGATTAAAATAAATCAAAGAGAACAAAATGATTTTAGATTTAATTAAATAAAGATTTGTTTTATTTAATCAAAGAGGATGATGTTAGTTTTAAATTAAATAAAGATGAATTTATTTAATTTGAATGGATGACTTTAGGAGATTAATTAAATAAACTTCATGTATTTAATTGAAGAGATAACTTAGGAGATTAATCAAATAAACTTGATTTATTTAATTGATGGGCGAATATGAAAATTTGAGGTATGCATGATTTAAATTTTGCTTGTCTACATGTATATATATAAGTATATGTATATATAGAACTATAGACAAGACACAAAAATTGTTCAAGTTCTTTTTTTAAATATGTGTTGTTGTGGATCGCAATCATTGTTGGATATGCACAAAATGAGCTCATTAAGAAGTGTTACATCTCCAAAAACTCCATATTTTCCCTTTTTTTCTAAATGTAATGTCTCAATGCAATTTATACTAAGGTGGGAAGCTTAATTTTTCAATTTTGCATATGTGCAAGATCATGATGGGCCAAAAAGTGGCAATATGTAAGTGATATGATGGCCCATGTGGCTAACGACTTTTTTTTTACCCAAAATTGATGAAACGAAAGAGGGTTTTAAAGGAGATTCTCATATTTCCACCAATATAAATTATTCTTTACTTTGAATTTAATAAATAATTATTATTCATTTTCTATTTGAATTACGACTAAAGTCCTAATCGATAGGTTGATTGAAAAAAAATTATAGCTTTCAAACGATATCACATTTTTTGAATCCAAAACATGTGTCACATTTTATGTTTTGCATACTATAGGATTATAAATAAATAAATATCATGAAGTTTTGACCAAGTTAAGGTGGTTAGACATACGATTTTTTATATTTTTTAAAATTTGTAATAGAAAATTTATAATTAATTATTTAATTTGAAAAAAAAAAATACAAAAAAATATGGATCACATAAAGATATGATTCCTCTACTTATATCTAAAATATTATAAAAAAATATTATATTTTTATTGTGGTAAGGGTGGTCAGACAAACACCTACTTCTTATTTTTTGCCTGAAATTTAAGTACTACTGCATTGAAATTTCAAATTTTCACCAAATAGATTTATTTATTTTTAAAATAAACCTAGTAGTTTAGAAACTACATTCAATTTTCTACATATTCGATTCTTACATATTTTTGAAATAATATAGATAAATTATTCATTTTTTTACATCAAGTTGCCTAACTCTGATTTTTCTAAATTTTATCGCCATTTAAAGGTCTGTTTTTTCCATGATGATCCTACACATACCCCGTTGATTATACATGATTATTTTGAAACTCCATATTTTCCCTTTTTGCTACATGTATGATGTCCCAATATAATTTAGACTAAGCCAAGAAGCTTAATGTTTCAACATTAATTATGCATTGATGTTTTTGACTAATTTATTGGTAAATGTTTAAATAACACTTTGATTAATAATTTTCTCAAGATAAATTTCCTCACTTGATGAATAAATCAAACATATTATAACTTAACTGAATTCATTTTCCATTAATGGTATGGGGGTAAACCCACAAAAGTGGTTTAAAATTCAAATAAGGAAAACTTGAAGAAAATGACCCCATGGCAAAGTTTTACATTTTGGGGGTTTGAATGAACTAGATGGTTCGAACGAACCAAAAAAGGGTTCGCTCGAACCAGGTTTCGAGCAAACCCATTAATTGCATGGATGGACAAAATTCGAATGAAAAATCCTTTTGGGAAGGGGGTTCGATTGAACCCCCCTTATTCCTCATCCCCCCCTGAGACACAGAAAAAAATAAATTTTGGCACTTCATAGCTTGGATTGAGGATGAAAATGGAGGAATCTTCACAAACCCAATAGGAATCATGTAGCCCTCAGAATGAGCTATCCAACGAATATATTTTTAATATGTTTTCATTTTATTATGTATTTGTTTTCTTAGTTTTATTAAACATAGGTTCTTCATAAAAAATGAAGGTCTCTATTTTGCACATGTGGAAAAATAGCAGATTATTAAAAAATAAATTTGAAAAATATGAGTGCACCAGATATTGAAGTCCTTGATCCAACAAAAAAAATATTGATATATACAATAAAATTTGCACGTTATATGGACATGCTACATCTGAATTACAATTGGTTTGACTTTGAAACTTGATTCAAGAAAAAATATTCAATAAAAAACTATCTAACCAAGTGGAAGCACTAGATATCGAAGTTACGAATCTAAATTTAAAAGAATTATAATTTTATCCTTCATGGAAAATAATTTATGTGTTATATGGTGTGTGCCACTTTTTTAAAAAAATGTTTTCTGAAGGGAAAAAAAACAGTTTTCATTGGAGATGGAAAAAGAAGTGCAATTTGATTCCAAAAATTTTGAAAAAAATATTTTGAGAATCTACACGAAAAAATTTGATGAGACTCTAATTTCCATCATCTTCAAATTCCTCACGGTTTAGCCGCTATAGGTGACCGAATGTGAAGATTTAGTTAAAAATATTGATTTCAGTGTCCAGTTTGACCAAAAATTGTAAACCACTATTGTGGGATCACCCATGGTCTACTTACATATGTGTTATATTTTAGACTATTCAAATACTAATGCTCTTGTGGTGTTGTGTATGAGAAACGTGAATGGTTTTCTAAGTATAAGGGTGCAAACAATACAAATATAACAAATTTCTCATGAGTGATTTCAAACTCAATTTACCTTGTACTTATGTATCTTCAAAGGTCAAAGCAAAATTAGAAGAATAAATTGACTATAAATATCTTTTTGAAATATGTGCTACCACAATGACTCCTAGTTAGTCACTATAATTTTGAGTGATCATTGATTTATCCTTTCCACCTCCTAGACACTATAGAAATTGATGCAAAAAGCTATTTGATCAACTAGATCCTATTAGACAAATGTCAACAACTGCATTTTAGGGATTAACTCCTTTCATCTATCTTTCTAATAAGGTAGATAATGATATATGGATACATGTAAATAATAAAAAAATAAATGAAATTAAAAGGGAAATTACAATAAAAATAGGGAAATAAGTGGATCAAGGGAGCTACTAGACCTGAGTTTGGAAATCTAGACAAAATAGTGAGATAAACCCCTTTTCAATGATAGGTAAAACCAGCCATTCTCTAGGGGTATGGTGCCAAGAAGGTGATATTGGCATGCCATTAATAAGGAATGGAATCCCTCCATTTCCATCTAATTATTCACACTAGAAGAAGTTATAGAATAGCTCAAGAGAGGAAGGGATTAAATCATATGACTGATAAATATGGAGGTGGGGATAATTTTTGGAAGAATGATAATGAATAGGAGGGAAGGAGTTAAAGGATAAGAGTGTGTAATTTTAGAAAGGAGAAAATAATAGAATATTATCCATCCAACTGTGAATCTCGGTAACTTGTTATAAAAATGCATTTCTAGCCATTGTCTATTTTATTATTTGGAATTCTCTTTCTTTCTCTACACACCCTTTATAGGAGAATAATTTAGGTGGGAATTCAAAACTATTATCTAAGGAAAGGGGATTTCTTGAAAAAATGTGATTTGTAATGTGGTCTTTGTGTATGCCTTGATACTAGAGGTTGTTAAAAATATATATAAAAAAAGGTTGTAGAAAATTTCAAGCAAATGAAAACTATCATACTAGCAACCTAAGCTTAGATCAGAGTTAAGGAAAAGGTTATTCTTCTTGTATGCTTCATCCTAACATTGGTGTTAGCCAAATATTTTGTTGATGCCTCATATTTTATTGATGCCTTGTTTTTAAAATCATTTTTGGGGCCTGGTGAGCTTCTCACAACCTTGTCGACACTGAAAACCTAACTCAAAAACTCTGAAGATAAAGAAAAGGAAAAGGGAAGGAATTGTGTAAAGGAAATAAAGGGACACAAAGATATAAATTAAGCAAGACGCAATTGAGTTGGTGCCCACTAAGCAAGGATCAAGATTAAAGAGTGAAAGTGGACCCAAAGAACCCAACCACCTCAACAGCATCTGTGCATTTCTTTGGTTGATTAAATCATATGATTTTAATTGTATTTTGATTTTATGGTTCTTTAAAGAATCAATTGCAAGACAAATGGACAGGTACACTTTCTAGGCTTTAAATATTTAGTCAAACAATATTAAAGGGGTTCTATTTTTTGCCTTCCAATGCACTATGGCATAAGAGGGAGATTTAATCAAAAGGAGGAACAATAACATTTTGTTGTTCCTAAAGGAATTTATTTATATATGAACATATGAAATTGAATGTTATGAATTATTTTTTATTTCTAAGTCTATGAAATTTGGGTAACTAGATATTTCTTTTATGTGTAAATGTAGTATTTATTTGTGTGGCATTCATTTTCCTTCTTGAATATTATCATGTTGGCATCTTATTTTTCTATCATCAATATGTTCAATTCATGAGTTTGAGGTGTTGTGGTATTTTATCCCAATTTGTCTAGCTATCATTGATATATTCAATCTATGAGGTCGAGTGTTGGTGGTATTTATCTTAAATGTTTAATCACATTTATGTATGGTTATGCATAAGTTCTAATTTTCCTTTCCTACTTTCTAGTAAAAAGCACACCCCAAAACCAAATCATATCATATGAGGGATTTGTACCTCTAAAATTCAAAGGAAGATTGCTAACCCAATAGTGATCTATCCAACTGTTAGTAAGTTTATCACTACTCAACAAGACAACTTAGGGTCATTTTTCAAGGTAAACCATAGTGACAAATCTATTTACTAAAAAAAATTGGCAACATTTTTGGGGAATATAATTGAAGTTCCAATGCTTTTTTTTGGGAACGAAAAGATTTGTGTACCTTATTCGCCAAAAAAATTAAAGTACCTTATTTTTAATGGAGTTTGGAAACTCCCTAAATTTTACTTATCTACCATTATTTTCATACTTGCGCCATGGCATTGGTTTCATCTTATCCATTGGTAAATCACTTTGGACCATTTTCCTTTCCTCAATACATAGCTTTTCTTGAGGGATCTAGAAAACAATTTCTCAAATTCACTAGAGAGAATTCACAAGATCTTCACAATCATATTCAAGAATTCATAGTTCCATGTGGAATTCAAGGAGTCCAATAAGAAGATGTGTTTCCATTATTTCTTGTAGAAAGCCTCATTTTACATGCTATATAATGGTTTTAGAACTTGGAAAATGGATGCATAACCAACTGGGATAGTTTGAGAGAAAAATTTCTTGGCTGATTTAAATGTGTAGTTGATATTGGTTCTCTTGTATGTCATTTTTTTCATATTAAGAAAGAGGAAGAATAACTAATAAGAGACTTCATACACTATTTCAACAAGATATTGAAGTGGACTCCCCAATCCAACCAGCCAAGTAAGCAAAACAAGCTTCATATTTTTATTTTTGCATTGCATCATGATTTATAGTTTATTTTAAAATAAGATAAAGTGTGTGATCTTGAATGAGAAAAACAAGAGGTTTCCAAGATTGAATATGAGATGATTTTATATGGATTATGGGAGAAGAGTCTCGTTGAAGAATATGTACAAGATTTTATGACATAGAAGTGAAAAACTTGGAGTTTTCAACCTATGCATTCCCGAATCTCATTTGTCCTCCATTTGAATGTTCTGCTCTAATCATTTTTTATCAAGATAATTTTCAAGGAAGTAACATAAGTGACATGGGAATCAAATCTCATGGTGTTAAAATTTATAATTTCAAATATGAGGTAAATGAAGATGATTCTGAAACTTCAAGTGATGAAGAAGATTATCTCCTCACATACAATCAAAAAATATGAAATCTTTCACTTCAAGTGAAAAAAATACTACAGACAATATTTTATTGGTACATGAGTAATTGGGAGTCAAAAAAAATGAACCGCTAACACCTCCATTTGCTCTAGAAAGAGAATCTTTCACATTTAAAAGTATTGATACAAGCTTATCAGATGAGTTGGTTAACACAAATGTAGAAGATCAACTTGTATAGAAAGAAGGTAAAAATGATTTATCAGGTAATTTTTCTCAAATTGATATACAACCTAAGCTTGAAGAGAAAAGTGAAGAAATAATATATCAACAAGAAAATCATACAATTTTCATTCCTAATTGGTGCCTAGAGGCCTCAGATGATGATTTTCTTTGTGGAGAGGATGTTTATGTCTACATTCATTCATCACTGATCTTTGAAGAATAAATCTTTGTTGATGATATAAAAAATTCAACAACTATTGGACAATATTTCATTGTCATGAATACAAATGAGACAACCACAAGCGAGCCCTCCCAAAAAAAATCATTTCTTTTAGTAATGAATGCCTTCAATTTTTTAGAAGGTTGATGAAAATTTGATATGTTGTATAGCTAAGGGTGAAATTAAAAATCAACTCAAAGAGGAAGAAGATAAGTCATCAAGTGTCAATCCTTCATCATACATGAAATTTGAATATGAAACATTTTAGTTTGTTGATGAGTGTGATGAAGACAAGTCATTAGAAGAATAGGTAATGAATCATCCCATTCTTGAATCCTTTCATTTTTAAGGTCCAATGTTATGTAAGAATTGATCCATTCAAACCAATTACCTGATTCATTATGTGGGATAGATGACAATGGAGAAGAAATTTAAAAAATGGGTCAATCAATATTTGAGTTTGATAAAGTTGTTGATGCATACACTGCAATTTGGGTTCTAAATTTTTTAAATAATGTAGTAATAGATGAAATCACTTCCACACATGACACTCATGAGGTATTTTTGTCTCATGGTTTCTATGATGGGTGTCCAATTCAAGGGTTGATTTCTTCTATAGAAAATCAAGTGTAGAATCATGTTACATTCAATGTTGAATAGGTAGATTCTAGTGATCATATACAAAGTAATACAAATGATAATGTGATTTAGCTGGTCTTGGGTGTATATGATGTAGAGTGGTATTTTGAGCACCATATCATGTTCAAAGGGTTTCTACCAAGTGTTATTTTTAGCTCTCTACTTGCAACAACTATAAGTTGGCAATTGGTTGTGCATGTGATTTTCATTCATCAACCATCATTTTGCATGGTATTTCTTTCAACCTTCCAATGGCTTTGCATGACCAACTTGGTGCCATTTGAGGTAGGGTTTCTTACCTTGTACATAGGTTAAGTAGTATTTTTTGTTTTCCTATTTTTGGTTTATATCCTTTTTGGTTGTCTTATTTTGGTTTCCCCCCTCTTGGTTTAAATTGAGTCTCTACATTAGCCATTCTCTATTATTTTACTGACTCTATAGCCCAATGGAAAAGGCATTGATATTTTTCTAGAGGTTCTAGGTTCCTTCTATTTCCTTCACAATCCCTATCCCTAGTTAGAGCTTGTTGTTACCTCAGTTTTTGGTCTGCCAATTTTCCAAACTTCACTTCCCTCCTTATTTGGCTAAGTCTGAGTCCTATAGGTATTCAAGTCTTCCTATCTTGTCAATTATACTACTTGATTTCCTTAAAATCTTTCATACTTAGCCATTTTTTTTCAAATCAACCTTTATAATGAGTTTTAGAACCATCATCAAGTCTCGATGAGGTTCTCACAATCTCGTCATACCTTGACAAGGTACTCACAACTCATCCATGTTCTAAAAAACCTGTTCTATTCAAATGACAACCTTTCTACTTGGTTCCAAAATATACTTTAACGCCCGACGTGGTTAGGAGAACCATTTAACTTCTTGAAGGTGACTTCTAAAGGTGAAAATAAGTTATCATTTCCTTTCATTGGAAGCCAATGAGATTGTGACAACCTCTTCAGAACCCAACATGGTTGTCACAACCACAAAATCTTCCAACAAGAGAAATAATGAAGGACCAAAGGAAAATATTATCATCTTTTACACAAGTTTTTGGAAGTGGCTTCGAAGCTCGACAAGGATTTCAAAACCCTTTAGTTCTACTAATAGAATCTGAGTAAAAGAGGACTTTTGAGGAGGTTTTGAAAGCTATAGCAGGGCCCGCCAAGGTTCTCAAACCCTTGGCGATGCTTGGTAAGCAAGTCATAACCTTTCTTTACACTTGTAGCAAGGGCGAAGGTAAAAGTTAACCTTGGTTTTGAAATCATTTTTGGGGCTCGACGAGCTTCTCACAACCTCCTCATCCTCTAACATCTAACTCATAATCTCTGAAAGTAAATAAAAGGAAAATGCAAGGAATTGCATAACGGAAATAAAGGGATGCAAAGATAAAGTAATGAAGTGTGACCTGATTGAGCTAGCACCTAGTCAGTAAGGCTCAAGGATGACAAAGCAAATGTGAACCCAAAGAACCCAACCACCTCAATAGTATCCATTTGTTTCTTTGGATTAAATCATATTATTTTATTTATATTTTGATTTTATGATTCTTTAAATAGTCAATTGTAAAACTATTTGACAATTACACTTTTTGGACTTTAAATATGTAACTGAAAAACATTAAAGGGGTTCTCCTTTTGGGGTCCAAAAGGGTTCTCTTTTTGGCCCCCAATTGCACTATTATGTAAGAGGGATATTTAATAAATTTAGGAGAATAATAAAAAAAAATTGTTCTTGAAGGAATTTATTTGCCAATGAGCATATGAAATTGAATGTTATGCATTTTTATTTATTTCTAAGTCTGCGAGCTTCGGGGTAAATTGATGTTTCTTTTGCGTGTAAATGTAGTGTTCATTTGTGCGGCATTAATTTTCCTTCTACAATATTTTAATGTTAACATCATATTTTTCTATCATAGTATGTTCAATCTGTGAGTTGGAATGCTAGTGGTATTTCATCTAAGCTAGTCTAGATATTGTGGACATCAAAATCTGCAAATGGCTAAAATTCTAACACACACCATTAGTAGCATGATTACTATTTCAAAACAAAGAAAATATTCAACATTCATATGAGATAATACATCATACTTCAAAAATGAAAATAAATGACAAAGATGAACAAAGCATGTAAAACATGAAATATACCTATCCCATAGTGGATTGGTGCTATCCTTTGTGTAGAAGGCAGCCCTTTCCCAATCCTTGATAAGCCAAATGAGATGATAGACAATGAGATGTTAAGTGAACTCAAGTTGCCTATAGTGATAGTGCTCAAATTGAAGATTGTAGATGATCAAAATGAGAGAAAATGCATTGAAATTATAGGAGAAGTTGAGAGAGAAGAAGCTAATATTTAGAGATGTGAGACTAAATCTCATCCAATAGGAGAAATCCACTTGTCATTATGGGATTGGCCCAAGATTTTGCAAGTTTTGGCTAATGTGCCCATTTCAAATTTAAAAATGGCAATAAATGAATATGGTTGAAGATTTTTGGGGGGAATTGTGTTTGTCCAAAAAATTCAAACATGAGAGTTAATGAGGGCATATTCCTTGGGAATATGCCCCTGTGAGGGAAAATAGGTGTTTTAATAAATCAATTTAAATGATTTATTGTGCAAGTGGATGAATCTAGAGGATTTAGGTGATTAGGATTAAACTAATTAGGATTTGATTAATTTAACAAGAGTTTAGGTGATATGACATTTCATTTCAATTATTTATTTATTTTAAATCAAATGAGAGTAAAATACATATGAGTGATTTAACTAGGTATATGTGATTTAATTAAATCAAGAACTATAGGAGATAATTAAATAATTGGATTTATTTAATTTTGAGAGAAGTGAATTAATTAAATTGGTTTATTTAATTAATAGATGAAATAATGTTGAATGAAGTATGATTCGATGCATGCATATATTTTGCATGTCTACAGATATCATTGGTATGTTCATCTATGAGTTAGAGTGTTGGTGGTATTCTTTTTAATATTTATTTTTAGTTATGTATGGTTGTACATAAGTCCTATTTTTTCTTTACAGATTTCTAGTTAAAAGAGCACCACAAAAACAAATCATGTCATACGAGGGAGTTGTACCTCTCAAATTTAGAGGAATACTGCAAACCCTATAGAGATCTCTCCAACTGTTAGTAAGTTTTTTATTGCTCAACAAGGCAACTCAAGGTCATTTTTCAAGGTAAAATGTAATAAAAAATTCATTTACTAACATAGGGAGAATAGGATATCAAATCTTCATAGACATAGAAAATGCAATACTATGAATAATATAGAAATGATCGCATGTGTTGAAAAAAATTAAGCTAAAGATAAGAAGTGGGTCGTCACTAAGCTTAAGGAAAATCCAAAATACAAAATTAAATTATGATTTCATTACCTAAAATTATAGAGAACTTGATATTGAAATAAAGAGTAGCACTATGAGGAAATTTTTTAAACTAAAAGAAAAAAAATCTACCAATACCTAACATAAGAACTCACAAGATCAGAATGATCAAGTGGTTAACTAACTTCCATAAATTCATCACAATATTTGGAGCACATATTATGTTCTTTTATCAGAGTTGAAGAAGATTTCATCAAAAACTTAAGAAGATAAAACTTGTAAAAACGCTCATATCTATTCATACATTAGAATCAGTTGAATGATAATGCATCCATGATAATCAC
This sequence comes from Sequoiadendron giganteum, assembly GCA_007115665.2. NCBI lineage: Eukaryota > Viridiplantae > Streptophyta > Pinopsida > Cupressales > Cupressaceae > Sequoiadendron > Sequoiadendron giganteum. Next base: position 299,974,042 of record CM021100.1, on the reverse strand, counting down.
ACAACCTCTAATATCTTATTTTTAGCTATAGCTCTTCCTGCTTGAATGGGTTTACCACAACATACAACGCCATTAATTTCATTCAGGGCTTGAACTTGATCCAACTCATCTCCAAACATCACAAAACCAAATCCTCTTGAAAAACCTATAATAACAATAAAGAACTTGAGTACCCCTTTGATTCTCCCTTCCTATTTCATATAACCCTAATGGATACAAAATCATTATAAAATGCATAATAACAATGAAGAAATTTTTCATTCATCTACTCCTTCAAATCTCCAACCCAAAGAGTTATGCTTTGAGATAAACCACCTTGGATGGATGGCCCTTCATGTGGTGGTTGTTCAGCCTAATTGTTCTAGGTTCTCCATTTGGGATCCAAATACAATAGTTCACTGAGAAAGTGGTTCATCAATAAGAAGTATAGACTAAACACAAAATGACAAGAAGAAAAAATATAAGTTATTTCTTTGTTGTTAAGAATCATTTTATATGTAATGAGAAGATCTATAAACAATAACATAGTAGATGTTCCTACAACTAATAAGGTAGTTCTACTAACAAAGATAGAAGAGAGACCTGCACCTTTGTAGTGTCATGGCCATCTCACTCAAGTAGTAAAGGTTGTAATACCCCTCCGTTTTGCTTCTTGTTCGGTTTGCTTTATACTATGTTTGGATGCAGCTACTTTGATACTGGATACATTTTGTTATGATGTTTTGATCGCTACTATTGAGCGACAACTACTATTGTGTGATGTGGTTATCTGATTATTGTTTCACATGCATTATGGATTAATGATGTTGTAGAGTTAGCATGAGATGTTATTATGAGATTATTGATTATGATGTTAATGTCAGTCTTTGATAAGTGTATTGGTGAAGAGGACGATTTCGCATCACTCGCTTGCGAGTGCCATGTGAATCCATGATTTCTTCTTCACGGTGTGTAATATATGTTGGATATATTGTATGATGTTGTTGACTTGGTTTCAGGTTGCAGGTACATAACATCGACTCCACCTGGTTTCATAGGTTTGAGCGTGTCGATCCAACGATTAAGTTGAACGGGAGATAGTAGCTAGGTAACATGTGTCAAGTCTACACCCTAGCCTTAGTGTGTCGTCAGTCTTGTTTGTTGAGTCATGGTGTACCTTATTTTAATTTTATTTGATTTTGGAAGCTGCTTGGTTATTAGATGAATTTTTAGAATAATTGCATTGGGTTAAAGTGATGATTATTTTATATTAAATTAAAATTATACTTAGAAGTTATATTTAAAGTCATTAATAGAATTTAATTTAATTTAATTTAAATTATTTAATTAATTAAATTTAATCTCAAAAGGGTTGAATTTAGTTATTAAATAATTTAATTAATTAATTAAGTTTAATTTTGGATTAAATTAAATAAAAGTAGAAATTGAAAGATATTGAAATTGTATTTTAAATTCAAAGTGGGTTTTCGAAAATGGAAAATTAAATTAATATGCAATATTCAATTTTGCATGCAATTAGATTTAGGTTGTTTAAGATATTTTTGATTGAGGACTGAAGTGCATGTTTAATTAAGAAGGAGAGTTGATTGAAAATTCATTCATGCAAGAAGAGGTTTTTGAGAAAAGAAGTTTTTCTAGAAGGCAGTGGAGGATTTTTGGAAAAATTTGCACAGAGAAGGATTTGAAGCAGTTTTAATTGTAGAATTGTTTTGAGGAAAGTCAATTTGCAATTGTTGAAGTTTTTGGATTGGATTTGTTGCACATTTGAAGAAAATTCAGGAAATCTTTGGAGGAGGCTTGCATCAGAAATTCATCTTCTTTCGTAGCTTCGAATTCCAGGTTTTGCTCTGTGTGTTTTTTGGTTCTTGTTTTGTTCAATACAATTTAATTGTTTAAGAATCTGTTGTAGAAATTAGTTGTGAATTAGGATTTATTAATTGAAACTAGATTTAAATTAGTCTAAAATTGGGGAAGATTGTTTAAATTCGCTGTAGGATTTAATTCAATAAATGGGGAAATTGTAGATTCATTGTTTAAATTTAAACTTTTGATTGTGCTTCAAACATTTAGGTTGTAAGAAATTTTTACCCTTTAGAAAACAATTTGAACTGGTTTTCAAAACAAACCCACTTAGAAAAATTTCAATGGAAAAATCAAGATCCATTTAATTTTTCCTACTTTTATATTATTTGAAAATTGAAGGAATGGTTTAAAAGAAATTAAATTTAAACCTCTTGAATTTAGAAGATATTCTAGACAAAAAATTATTGATTTCCTGTACTAGTTTTTTTATTATTTTCTCAATTTTTCCAGTAATTTAATTCTGTGTAAGTATATATATATTTAGATATTATATGTATTATATTCTTGAATATTAATACACATAATATATTTATAGATATATATTTAATATGAAGTTAAGGATTTAATACATATTGTTGTTTTTTTTAATTTGTCGTTCGTACGGCGTTTTGGAGAAACGAATTCTGATAAAATTCATCGAAATTAGTTTTAGAAGTTCTAGTAATTTTAAATATATATATATATATAAAGAAATTAATATTTTTAGTGGTTGGTGGGGCAGATTTATCCCCCACCGCCCACTTGCTTGGGTGGAGCACTGCACTGCCTATGAGGCAGTGCGCCCACCATATTGGGGGACATGCTGCCCCATAGGGAGCGTTGCCTCCCCCTTTATTAATGGTGGCCGACTATACTATATGTACAGTCTGGCGCAACCCTTCATGTACAGTCCGCCCTTTAATGGGATGCATATTTTGAGATTTGACTTTATTTTGTTTTAAATTTATTTAATATACATAAATATCTTAAATATATATATTATCTCCAATATATATATATATATTAATATATTTATTAGATTTTTATGTATTTATATGTTTCTGAGATTATTAATATGGTTTTAAAAATAAAACAATTTGGTATTTATTGTGAAATGATAATTGATACGAATAATGTATATATATATTATCTTATAAATATATAGTTAAATATATTAATATATATTTAATGTATATAGCAAGTGTATATATATTTAAGTGTATATTTTCGTTTTCATCTTATTTTATTTTGTTGTTTTCAAATAAAGTATTATTATTGATTTAAAAGAAATGATTAGTATGCATGGGAAATGTATAGAGAAAGATATTTAATTAAATGGAAGTAATTACTTTATTTAAATGGAAATTGAAAATTACTTATTGTAAATTTATGTTGATTTAAAAGTAATCAGATGGTTTGCTTCTGAATAAATTGGTGTTTTTCCTTCTCTAAATTTAGTGAGACTATTAGTTATTTTTATTTTATTGTTTTGTAAAGGAAATTGGTCTATTTACTGTGAAGTATATCTAGAACGGATATGAATTTTTAAATAAACATACATATATATATTTGATGTATATACATGTTTACTTCAATTAGGAGTATAATCAGTATTTAATTTGTTTTATTTAAGTGCATGTAATTGAGTTTTGCATGGAGATCTTAAATGATAAGTTTTGATTGCATGGTCAAATAGATAAGGAAAAAGATATTTTTATAAATTGTATGTTTTATATAGAAAATTGAAAGAACTTTAGACTTTGGATAGAAAATTGAAAATATTATTTGCAATATTTTTATATTGTATTAAAAGTAAATTTAGGAAATAATTATATTGAAGAAGGCAAATATTTATTTTATTTTATTTATTTCCATTAGAGCAATTTAATTGTTGTGATTGGAATATGAAAGAGTTATGGATTTATAATATCCGAAAATAGTAATATTCTCCATGGTTGCCTTAGATGTTTTATTTCGGTGTATTTCGCATAGGGATGTGAGTTAAATTGTTTAAGATTGTTTTTTTATGAAAATGGAAAAAAGGGTATATGAGTAATTATGTTAACCCTGTTATCGTGTTTTGACTTTGTCATTGTTTCTATTGAATGAGTATGGATTTAGGAAATCCAAATATTAGATTTGAATAAGGACTTGAATGGTTTTGTAGCTATGTCGTCAGGTTGTATTGTGGGATATGGGATTAAGTGTTAGTCCAATATTGTAAGTCTTCTAGAGGATCTTAGAGGATGAGGGTTGTCGAATCTTTATGTCAACCAGTTGTTTTTCCCTTGGGTAGTGCATGGTGTTTTTTCCAATTTTTACCCGATTTCCATGAACGGGGATGTTTGTGTCTCCTGTGAAAGGAGTGGACTACGTGTCTTGTTACCTCCAAGATTCTTAGAGTGGGTTTTATTATTTGTTTTCTCCTAGAGTTGGAATGGTTGTTTAATCTTGTTTGTATGTACTTGGATTTCCCTTGGAGTGTGGTTTTTATGGTGTGTTGTCCATTAGAAGAGTGGGTTATGTTAGGCGCTGGAGCCCAAAGAGGTAAACCGGGTAACTTTCAAAAGTTATTTAAACAAGTGATAATTAAAGTAATGCACTTAGAAGATTAGGACTAACTTCACACTAATCAAGATAATTTATCCTCACTCATAGACACAAGGGCTCATTTAGACTTGGGATGAGTGAGAAGGCCTGAAATGGCATAGTCGTCTATCTTGTCAGTACGAGAGGTATTTGATGTTGCATGAGTGAGTATGAGGGCCGGGATTCGGTTGAGGTCACCAAGATTACCGGAGCCTATGAAGAATGCCTAGAGGAGATCTCATGACTACTATGCGATGACACTCTATCTAGGACAACTGTTGTTAATTGTTTATGTGTATGGTTCTTTGAACATACTTGATCTATTTTATGTTTGGAAGCAATGTGACCTATGTCAGTGATGTGAGAGTTGTACTTGTATTGTACATGTGTTTGGTTGAGTCAGTATGTGTCAATATGAGTCTGCCTTTGGTTAGAGGTAGTAGATTCTTTGTCCATGTTGCTTTGTTACTATCTCCTAGCATGGGGGTGGGCCTTTGGGTACCACTTAGTTGGGTGGAACATGTACCATAAACCGTTGGGTCCCCCGTGATCTTTAGTACTTGGTGGCAAGACATCCAGTTGGATAGCTCGCGGATCTTATTATTCATTTCTAGCACTGTTGTATTTCAAAATGTAATTAATTAGTTTTACCCCTCTTGTATTTATGAGGTGGATGTATGTAATTGTAACACTTATGTATTTATGACTCATTCTGGGAATGAGTGTTGTAATCATTTATTCTTGTAATGGATATATGTTATGGTTGTATCTTCTTATCTTGTTATTTAATTAGGTTGAATGAATGCTTACTACTTGTGTTATTTATTGCGTTGTAATTTAAATGATGGTTGTTAATGGGGATTTAAGTAATCTCGGTTACGTAGCCTTAGAGGATGTTGTCAATTGTAGAAGAACATGTATGTTTAATTCACTTTAATAAAAAAAAATTAGTACGCTTTTATTGTGAATTGAAACTTCCTCTAGGGTTGTGTGGTGGGGCATTACAAAGGTCATTACTGCTATCCTATATTTTGTGACAGATTTAGTGTCTAATTTTGATGAATTATTATAGGATCTTATGTGTAACTTGAATATAAAAATAATTTTCTATAACTAATTTATTTACTTGACATAAAAAAAGTTCATATATAGAAACTTAAACAATAAAATAGAGTGTATGAAAAGAAAATAATAAATTTTGATTTATTGAAATTAAAATATTTAATCACTAGTTATAGTTAAAATTTTCCCCCTCCACTATAATTCCATGGTAGCAACATCGACCAATTTTATTATTAACATTAACTAGATTTTATAATAATATTTTTATAAATAACTTATAAATTTATATTTAATCCAAGACCAATGGTTATACCATCCACATTTATAAGTTTTCGATTCAAGCCAATGGTTAAAACATGGATAACATGTAAGGGTGGCCATAAAGTAGGCTATTACAAAATGCATTATCATTTGTGTTAAAAAATGTTTGAAATATGATAATTTATAATACAAATCCATGGAACTATAAAATATAAATGTGAGTTCATTTGATGAAAACAACTCTTTCAAATTTCATTCCACAAGAATAATATTGTACATCCAGGAATCCACTCAACTGATTACTAGAGAGGGCCAACTTCATTATTGAGGGTACTCAACTGCAACCCCAACCAAAATGGAATGCTAAAACTAGTTTTATTTAGGTAATTTTATTGTATTTTAACTTTGCAAAATGATATATATAGATAGATAATTGTATATTATATTTTTACTTTCTTTTATTTTATATATTAATTTTGTAATAAAAAATATTACATTTCTTATTTTATTTTAAATTTTTACAAAAAGTTATTTTATTATTTTTAAAGTAATTATTTATTTTTATTTTTTATTTCATGTATTCTAATTTGCAATTGAAAATACAGCTTTTATTTCTCTAATTGTTATTGTATTTTAACTTTTGCAAAATATAATTATCAAGTTTTTAAAAATTCAATTTTATATTTATTTCATGTATACTAACTCTGTGATTTTTATATACTTGTTGTTACTAAATTTTAATGTAAAAATTGCAATAGATATGAAAAATTAAAAACAAAAATATAATATATAAATATATTTAATAATTTATTTATGTACTATTATTATAAAAAATGATAAACACAATATATAAACATATGCAATGATTTTTTTGATATATTAAATATTAATATCCAAAGAGACAAACAGATCAATAAAAAATAAAAAATACATGAAACTGTTTTACCTTATATGTTTTTAATTAGATCGTCAAGGGAGGAATGAGCATAAAGCATTGGCATAATCTCTATCTCCATTAAAAATCTCCTCTAACTCACTTAACCAACTTATAGCAAGATGTCTTAGATATTATAATCTTTGCTATTAATTTATTTTGAAATATGTATATAATACAAACATTTGTAAGATTTTTATTATGTTGGTGTATGTATAAAAATAATAATGTAATTTTGTAAATTTTACATTATGTTAAATATATATCTATGTATATGCACATATAGAATTTTATACAAGGTCCATAGATTATTCAAGAATTTTTTTAAATATATGTGTTGTTGTCAATTAAAATCATTGTTGGATATGCACAAACTAAGTGTTACATCTGCACAAACTTCATATTTTTTTCTTTTTTCTAAATGCCTAATGTCCCATTACAATTTAGACTAGGGCATGAAACTTAATGTTCGAATATTAATTATCCTTGACTATTTTGAAACACCATATTTTCCTTTTCCATAAATGTCTAAAGTCTAGATACTATTTAGACTAAGGTAGGAGGCTTAATGTTTGAATGTTAATTATACATGATGATTTTTAGTGATTCAATGGTAAATGTTTTAACACTTTGATTGATAATTTTTTGCACTTGATGAATAAATTAAACATGTTATAACTTAATTGACACCATTTCCATGAATGACATGGTCTACTTAAATATGTGTTATCTCTTAGACTAATCATTTAAACTAATGCTTTTGTGGTGAAATGTGCATGAAACTTGCAAGGCCTTGCCAATATAAGGGTGCAAACAATGTAAACACAAAAAAAATCTTATGAGAGTGATTTCAATCTCAACTAACCCTATGTATGTATCTTTAAAGGTCAAAGCACAATTAGAAGAATCAATTAACTATAACTATCTTGTTGGAATTTATGTTACCACAATGACTTATAATTTGGAGTGATCATTGATTTATCCTTTTCACCTCCTAGACACTCTATAGAAAGTGATATTCAAAAGGCTATTTTATCAACTAAACCCTCTTGGATGAGTGTCAACAACTACATTCTAGGGTTTAAATCCTCATAGCTATATTTCTACTAAGGTAGAAAATGATATATGGTTACATAAATAATAAATAAATAAAAGGAAAATGATAACAAAATGAGGGAAATAAGGGGGACCAAGGGAGTTACTGTAACACCCCTTTGTTTTTCTCTTATGTTAGATTAAGATGCTTTATTATTTGATCAATTCTTATTGAGTGATACAAACTATGTGTGTCATGAGATGTAATTTCCTTGATGTTATACTTGACATGCTTTGATTAAACTAATGTTGGTTTATTATGACATGATTATTGCTTATGAGTTTTATTAATGATGGAAGTGTCAGTTTGGTGATATTGTATTGGTGAAGGGAACAGGATTGCATCACTCGTTTTCGAGTGCCCTGTGATTCTGTGATTTTCTCTTCACGGTGTGTTTTATAATGATTTTATATTCATGTGCTATTGATGCCTTCGATACAGGTTTGTAGGTACATGACATCGACTTCACCTGGTTTCATAGGTTTGAGCGTGTCGACCCAACGGTATGATGATTGGGAGATAGTAGATAGGTTACCTATGTCAAGTCTACACCCTAACCTTAGTGGGTCGTCAGTCGAGTCATTTGTGTCTTTGCGGTGCTTGTTTTAATGTTATTTTAATTCTGAAGGGCTCAAGTATGGAAATTAATACTTAGAATTATTGTTTTAAATAGTGTTGATATTTATTTAAAATTAAAATTATACATTGTGGATAGAAATTTCTATTTAAGCTGATTAATTAAATTTGATTTATTTAATTAACTAAATTTAATCCAATGGGTTGAATTTATTTATTAAATAATTAAAATTAATTAATTAAATATGTTGTTGAGAAAATCAAAAGAAAAGGGGAAATTAATTTAATTTTAAATTATAAATTTCAATTAGAGTTAATTAATTTCAATTTGGAATTAAATTGTAATTGGAAATTATTTTAAAATGCAAAAAGGTTTTGAGAAAATATATGTGGTTATTGAAAATATATTTTTAATTTGGGATGTGTGGGAGAAGAATTAATTATTTACTCTTTATTGAGAAATTATTTGGAGGGAATTTAATTGAGAGAGAAAAGAAGTTTGGAGATTTTTGGAGAAAAAAAGTTATTATTTTTGAAGAGAGGTTTTGGTTAAAAATTGGAAAAAAGAGGGGTTCTCAGAAATTTTGGTAGCATCTGTGTATATTTACATCTTTCCGGAAGTGGTGTTTTTGGGAAAATCTTTGGAAAATAATCTCTGAAGAGGAGGCTTTGCTCCAACCTTCAAGTTTCTTCAAGCTTCAGGAAAATAGGTTCCTTCAAGTTTTATTTTATTTATTTAATTGTTTGAGAAAGATTGTTTACACAAAAGTAAGTTTTGCTTAAAATGGTTTAATTGAGATTGAAAGATTGTCTATGAAAGAATTTTTGTTTTGGTTGTAGAAGCTTTAAATTGTTTTAAAAAATTGTAAGGTTTTTTTATTGTTGAGTAGTTGTGAAAAAACTCAAAGGAAAACAATCTGTGATTTAAGAACTTATTTTAGTTTTGAAAGTCTCTGTGTAAATTTAGAGGAAAGGGATTTTTTGTAATCTTCTGGGATTTTTTTAAATCTACCTATAAAAATTTTGTTAAATTATAATATGAGAAGCTTGTGTAAATTTTCTTTTAAAAGATTGAAATTGAAACCCTTTCATAAATTTAGGAAAACAGTTATGGTAATTGTGAAAATTCCCTTGAGGAAAAATTGGTTGCCCAGTTAAAATTTGCTTGTAGATGGCTTTGTTCAGAAACTTTTCCCCAATTTCATTTATTGTTGAAACTCAAAAAAATATATATATATTATTTATATATATATCCTCGCATATATAAAATATATATATATTTATTTATATATGAAATGTTTATTTTAAAATTTAATTAAAATCGTCGTACAATGGGGGAGCGGATGAAATAGCAGCAGGGTTCAATGTTTTATTTTAGCAAGTTCGTGGTTTTTTTTAAATAAAACAAATTTGTTTTATTGTTTGTGTTGGGGGAGGCGGGTGAAATACCACCGCCACACCCCCCTAAGGGAGGTGGACGGTGGTATTTCCACCGCCCTCCCCATACATGGGCGCGGTGGACTTACCACAGTCCGCCCCCATTACTGTGGGGTACGGCTGTGGTAAGCCAGCCGATCTTCCTTTATTATATATACTTTTTAAACTTGTGTTTGTTCTTTTTGAAATGAAGGTAAATTGTTCATTATTAAATTCGTGATTATTAAATTCATTTTTATTAAATTCGTTATTATTAAATACGTCTGTATTATATTCATTTTTGTATTTCAAATTTGATTTGATATTAAATATAAAATATATGGTTATATATATATATAATTATATATATTGTGTATATATATAATATATATATATAATTGATAAATAAATATTATTGTTTTAAATAATGAGATAATTAATTCTATGGAAATTTATTAATTATATGTTTATTTTTTCCTAATGTAATTTAAAAAAAAAGGTTGCATGCATATTCAAGTCCAAGTTGAAGTTAATTCTAAAATGATGAAATTGTTTTTGTTTAAATTATCATTGGATTAGATGCATGTAAATGCATGTATTAGGTGAAATTAAAATAATGTGTTTTTGAAAAAGAGAAAATTATAATTTATTTAAATGATGTAATCTGTTTGAGGAAATAGATATTTTATTAGTTTAAAATTGAGTAACTTGTCTTATTATTCCATCTTATCACTAAACGTGAAAGGATTTAGTAAGTCCAAATCTTAGATTTATTTATCGTGTTGATTGCTTATGTGGTTCTTCTAGTTGCAATTAGAGGAAATGAATATTTAATTAAGTGTGTTTGCAGGAATAGGTATTTAAAAAAATATATACAATATGTTAGTAGGAACAAAGGTTTTATTATTTTAAATTGAAGAAATTGGGGAATGGTTAGTGTGATGTTTATCTCTGTTTGGAAGAGCCTTTTTTAATTAATTAGTTAAATTGGGATAATTGAGGGTGTGAATTATTATAAGTTATTTCATTGACTATATGCAAGGTTGTAATAAATTAGAATGTTGTAAACATTAAACTATTATGCCTATATGATGTGTTTGAGATATCTTATGTGGTATTTAGGGGCAATTGAAAAGAGGTATTAGATGAGTTATTGTAAGTCTTCCTAGTGGGGAATGTTAACTTTGAGATTTGTTATTTCATGATCTTGTCTTTTTTAGTTCTTTATGGTAGCAAGGATTGTTGTTTTCAGTGAGTCACTCGGTTTCCACGAACGGGGAATGGTTTGATCTTCTTTGAATGGATTGTTGGATATTTTGTACCTCCTTAGTTTGGAGTGGTGATGAATCACATGATAACCGTACTAGGGTGAAGCTCAATGGTGGCCGAGATCTGGAAAGATTTGACGAGTAACTCATGTATCTTGAGTGGCTTTCTCCTATGTTAGTAATATGTTTAGGCTACTGGTGAGTCATATTGTTAAACTCAGATAGCAATGTATTCTTTGAGTTAGTGTTGTTTTGCGGTGGTTATGTTTAGTGTTGAGTCAACTTGTGACTAGAGGTTGAAGGGATTGTCCTTGTATCCGTGTTACTATCTCCTAGCACGAGCGGTGGGCCTTTGGGTACCACTTGGTTGGGAGGAACGTGCACCCTACACCGTTGGGTTCCCCTTTGATTTGCAAATTGCGTTGCGAGGTTTTTCAGTGGAGAGCTTGCAGTGGTTTCATTATTTAGTTTAAGCTTTCTAGTTACTTTAGATTAGCTCTTGTAATTATTATTCCCCTCATTTATTTTTGAGGAGGAATCTTGTAATTGTAATAGTTAGGTTTGATCTACCTCATTCCGGGAATTAGTATTATAATCTACTTTTGAGTTAATGTAATCTGGAACTTAATATATGTTATTCTAGTGTTAAAATCTTTAATGCTTTATAAGTATGTGAAATTAAACGTATGGTTAATATTTTAATAAATGATTTTGTGTATGTAGTGTGTATGATTTGGTTATAGATGTAATCTTGTCACATTTCCTAAGAGGTTGTTGCGAAGTATTGTGTGTCTTCTTTGATAATAATGCACTTTTAAGAGGAAAAAAAAAATTGTACGCTTCTGCGTTGTGTTGCAAATTCCTTTAGGGTCTCATGGTGGGGCATTACACATGGTATCAAAGCCCCAGGTTCATACACTGGATCCTCTAGGTACATTTGTGTCCACTATGTTTTCCTTGTCAATTTCTTAGTGGAGTGTTAAGTGATCATGTGCTCATGGCTTTTACGTTAGCATGATGTCCACTGAGAAAGAGAGTAGCGTGTAAGTAACCTGATATAAGGTTGTGGTTGGAAAGTTATGATACGTATCCCATGGGTTATGGAATTGGATATTCTTGTGGGATTATGTATGTAGTTGTATTCCCTAGTAAATGTAAGAAACTAGTAACTGTATCTTGTTTGAATGTTGTGGAAACCCGTACTTTCTTTGTGTGTCCATGTGATGGTGATACTTGGCACCCATCCATCAGAAAATGTCGCATTTTGGTATGGGATTAACCATACCATTATGTGTGTTTGCATGTTTGTAACCTGATTGAGGGCCAACCCATGTGAGGTTGAATCTTATATATAGGAGTAACCAAAAGTAGCTCCTTCTCTTTTGGTTCTCTAGATCCTCAATCCATGAAGGGATAGTAGCAGTAACAATTTTCTTGGGTGGTGTGTGTAGCTTATGCATATTGCGGCGTAGAGCATCTTAGCTCAACCAATCCCAAGGAATCGTACCCACTACTTTCCCTTATGTTGAATCAGGATACTTGATCCATATGTGTTAGCCTAATCCCCACATATTTGAGTGCAACAGCATAGTTTTGTTAGTGTATGTCTGGTCGTCCTTAAAGACGTTGATTTGGCATAGCGATTAAACCTTTTCCGTATGAGAGGTGAAGCTTGATAACCAAATAGTGATATTATCATATTGCATTATGTATATGTACCATATCTGCATGTGTTCTGACATGATGCAAGAGATACAATGCCACACCCTACCCATGTTCCAACATAGTAATGGTGATGATGTCATGTTACACGATGTCAGGTGTTGAGACACGTGAAGGCGCATTATGAGATTTTCTTTGTTAGCCTACTTGTGCGATGAGCATTATAGGGCCTCCAACACTTGTAGAGGGATCCTCATGGTTTCCTTGACCATGTTGGTTGGGTAGCATATGGGTAGATCCTAGCCACGTATACCTCTGGCTACAACGAGTTCCTACGTGTGTCTTCTCCATGAGGTATCATGTGTGGGGTGAGTTCTGTGTGTGCCTACTATCGCGGACCCACAGACGCACTGCCACGTGGCATGTGACTAGTACGTGCCTTCTCTGGCTAGCGTATGACTAGGTAGAGTGACAACGTTCTCTTTACTTGTGGATACACTCTAGTCATGTGGATAGCATGCTTATTCTGCATCACATGAGGGCTATTATCATTCTAGCCAGACATTGTTTCCTCCTTCCTCGTTGGTGGCTAATATCTAATCACATATTGTTGTATAGTGCAATTTTAAATATTGTGAACTTTCTTTCAGTTTCTGATGACTTTTCAGTTGATTGTGAGGGCCGACACTTTGTTATATTTGATTGTGAGGGTTTAGCCACAACTTAAGATCTTATTTTTTTATAACCCTAGTGGTTATATATTTATTTCAATGTTGAAATTATGTACATTATTGTTTTATTGTTGAAATGGAACTTTAATTTGATCTTCTTTATGAACTTGGTGGCTAAGCTAGTTATCTTTGTTGTTTTCAATGTCGGATATGTTTCGTATTGTGATTCCTCTCCAAGGATGTATGAGGCGGACTTGGTGAGTGTGTACGAGGAATTAGACGCAGGAAACGTAGAGGATGGGGGTATGTGAGGTTGTACGCAGATAGAACCCACTACTCACCTATGTGTGATGACTATCTCTTAGAGGCTAATCCCCTTACACAACAAGAGACAAGTCAATGTGGTCTTGTTTGGATGGTCTCACCTTTCGTGTGGCCTATCACCATCAAACCACTAATTGTGATGTTGATTTATTTGAGATGGTTATATGATCTTTATTCATGGATTGGTATACTGCTTTTCGGTGTCCTGATGGACCCTTGTGTGACCTTATGTTGTGAATTTTGGTGTTGTTTTTTGGTATGTATATGTATTATGCAAGTTTAATCATGGGTATGGTGCTTTATCTCTGAGTTTTTGTATGTTTATTCTATCTTTTGGTTGTGACTCCTTACTTGGGTTGTGCGTATAGGATGCCTAGGAGAGGTGATCGTGGAGATGATTGTCTGACTTATTCTTCTCTGAGTCCCCACCAGCAAAATTGTGTGGAGCGTTTGGTTCCTCGATTATGTACTTTGCTAGAAGAATTTCTTACCGAGCTTGGCTCTGGACAAGAGTGTGGTAGGCAACCACAACACTCTAAACCTAAGCCTAAGGTTGTTACAACCTCAACTTGATGGTAGTGGTTCCTAAATTAGAAAGGATTAAAATTGGAGGCATAGAGATCGCTTCCATTTGGAGCGGTCGGCACAACGTGCAAAGGATGCAGTGGGTAAAGGTACAGGATGTTACAATTGCGGCCAACAAGGCCACTTAGCGAGACAGTGTTCTCAGAGGAACACATCTGGAACCAGTCAGAGATCAATAGTTACTGGACTAGCAAGGAATGATATAGGAAGGACTGGTGGAACGAGTGTAGTATTTGATCATCATCAGATAGAGCATCAGGGTACATATGTGGAGATTACTAGAAGTGGACAAGCATCTGATTCAGGAACTCATGAAAATCCTGCGCTACAAGAGGCTGAGGAAGTGCCTTCAGTGTTGTTTCCTCTTCTTTGATTCTTGTTATGTTAGGATATGTGTTTTAAGACTGTGTTTTTTTAGTTTGACAATGCATTTGGCTTGGAGGATTATAACTTTGGATATTGTTACTTTTATGTTGGTGTATGTAGTGTTTTAGTGTTGGAACCATGGATTATGGGTGTTCTGGTGGAATTTCGTGGTAGGGGTTTTTTTCAGGCTTCCAAGAGTAAGCTTGGCCCAAGGGGGGAGAATGTAACACCCCCTTGTTTTGCTCTTATGTTAAATTAAGATCCTTTATTATTTGATCAATTCTTATTGAGCGATACAAACTATGTGTGTTATGAGATGTAATTTCCTTGATGTTATACTTGACATGCTTTGATTAAAATAATGTTGTTTTATTATGACATGATTATTGCTTATGAGTTTTATTAATGATGGAAGTGTCAATTTGTTGATATTGTACTGGTGAAGGGGATAGGATTGCATCACTCGTTTGCAAGCGCCCTACGATTCTATGATTTCCTCTTCACAGTGTGTTTTATAATGATTTTATATTCATGTGCTATTGATGCCTTGGATATAGGTTTGCAGGTACATGACATCGACTTCACCTGGCTTCATAGGTTTGAGCGTGTCGACCCAACTGTATGATGATTGGGAGATAGTAGCTAGGTTAGCTATGTCAAGTCTACACCCTAGCCTTAGTGGGTCATCAGTCGAGTCAATTGTGTCTTTGTGGTGCTTGTTTTAATGTTATTTTAATTCTGAAGGGCTCTTGAGTATGGAAATTAATACTTGGAATTATTGTTTTAAATAGTGTTGATATTTATTTAAAATTAGAAGTATACATTGTGGATAGAATTTTGTATTTAAGTTGATTAATTAAATTTGATTTATTTAATTAATTAAATTTAATCCAATGGGTTGAATTTATTTATTAAATAATTAAAATTAATTAATTAAATATGTTGTTGAGAAAATTAAAAGAAAAGGGGAAATTAATTTAATTTTAAATTGTAAATTTCAATTAGTGTTAATTAATTTCAATTTGGAATTAAATTGTAATTAGAAATTATTTTAACATGCAAAAGGCTTTGAGAAAATATCTGTGGTTGTTGAAAAGATATTTTTAATTTGACATGTGTGTGAGAAGAATTAATTATTTACTTTTGGTTGAGAAATTATTTGGAGGGAATTTAATTGAGAGAGGAAAGAAGTTTCTTCACGGGAGATTTTTGGAGAGGAAAGATATTATTTTTGGAGAGAGGTTTTGGTTGAAAATTGGAAAAACAAAGGGGATTCTCAGGAATTTTGGGGGTTTTCTATATTTTTACATCTTCCTGGAAGTGGTGATTTTGGGAAAAGCTTTGGAAAATAATCTCTGAAGAGGAGGCTCTGCTCCAACCTTCATCTTCTTCAAGCTTTAGGAAAACAGGTTCCTTCAAGTTTTATTTTATTTATTTAATTGTTTGAGAAAGATTGTCTGTACAAAAGTTAATTTGTAGAAGCTTTGCTTAAAATGGTTTAATTGAGATTGAAAGATTGTCTGTGCAAGAATTTTTTGTGTTTTGGTTGTAGAAGCTTTAAATTGTTTTCAAAAATTGTAAGGCTTCTTTATTGTTGAATTGCTGTGAAAAAACTCAAAGGAAAACAATCTGTGATTTAAGAACTTATTTTAGTTTTGAAAGCCTCTGTGTAAATTTAGAGGAAAGGATTTTTTGTAATCTTCTGGGATTTGTTTAAATTTTCCTGTAGAAGTTTTGTTAAATTTTATTATGAGGAAGTCTGTGCAACTTTTCTTTTAAAAGATTGAAATTGAAACCCTTTCATAAATTTGGGAAAATGGTTATGGTAATTGTGAAAATTCCCCTGAGAAAAATTGGTTGCCCAGTTAAAATTTTCTGTAGATGACTTTCTTCAAAAACTTTTCCCCAATTTTTTATTTTTTGAAACCTTAAAATATATATATATATATATATATATTATATATATATCCTCACATATATATATATATATATATATATATATATATATATATATATATATATATATATGTTATTTTTGTTGGAGTTGAGAAGATACAACACCACAGAAGCCCAAAAGATCTTTGCAAGCAAATAACCTGTTACAAGGAGAAACAAAAAGAAGCAACAAAGGAAATGCTCAAGAATGTGGAGCAATGTATTCACCTGAAAATGTAAAATGAATTAATTATACAAAAGATAGTTTTCAACTACATATAGATGAAAACCCTAGGCTTGCACAATAATAATTAATAAAGTAATTAATTATTATGTACCTAATGCTAGCTTAAGTGAAAAAGAGTTGAAAGGAAACTTTACGTAATTAAACAAATATTATTTAATTAATAAAGTAAATGTCCACCATTTCAACACTCTTAAGATAGACATAGGGAGAAGCTAAAACCTAGAAGAAGCTACTAAAAGCAAAAGTAATGGGTCCCAGCAACAAGGCCAGATCAGGTACCCAAGTACAATGAAATCTCTATGAAACGGAGAAAAGGAGAAAACCCAGTGGGAAAAACTCCTCTCCAAAAAGAGATAGAACAACATGCTGAAAGAAACATGAAGGAAGGAAGGCCTCATAAAGACCCCCCAAGGACAACTTCCTTCACCTCAAGCATGGAGCGCAACTAAAGATAGCGCGGAGATGCAAAAGGTTTCGTGAAGATGTCTGCAACCTGCTCGGCAGTGGGAACATACTCCAAGATGAGAGAACCATCCTGAATCAATTGTCTGATGAAATGCATATGAAGCTCAATGTGCTTCGTCCGCTGATGCTCCACCGGGTTGCGCGAAATGTGTATAGCACTCTGATTGTCACACCAAAGAATAGTGGGACTATCAGGAGGAAAACCAAACTCAGTCATCAACTGACGAAGCCATAAAATCTCCTGACTAGCGAGCACAGTAGCTCGGTACTCAGCCTCTGTAGATGATAATGCATGAGCAGTTTGCTTCTTGCACGACCATGTGATAGGACCAGAGCCAAGACAAAAAACAAAGCCAGAAGTAGACTTCCGATCATCGACATCACCAGCCCAATCTGAGTCAGTGTAGCCAACAATGTGAGGATCCCCTAATGTGTAGTGAATGCCATATGAAGTGGTGCCCTGAATGTACCTCAAAATACGCTTGGTAGCTTGCCAATGACTCTCATGAGGATCATGTGAGAATCGAGAGACAAGACCAACCGTAAAGGAAAGATCAGGACAAGTGTGAGTCAAGTACAACAAACTGCTAACCAACTGCCTGTAAAGTGTAGAATCTACTGAAGGAGTGGGGCAAGTAGTAGTGAAAACAACCCCTGACTGAAAAGGTGTGGGGGCAAGCTTGCAATCAAGCATGCCAAAGCACTGAAGCATATCAAAAGAATACTTTTGCTGGTAAATGGAGATCCCCTCTGAAGACTGAATCACCTGAAGACCAAGGAAATAGTGCAGAAGGCCAAGATCTGTCATCTCAAACTGCTCCATCAAGGCTAGCTAAGAATTCTGAATCATAGAGGATGAGCTACCTGTGATGAGAAGATCATCAACATATAGCACAAGAATCAAGATCTCACCCTCAAGATGCTGAATATAGACTGTGTGATCAGAATGACAATGAGTGAAACCAGTGGAGAGCAAAAAAGAGTCCATCTTCTCATACCAAGCCCGAGGGGCTTGTTTGAGACCATATAATGAACGCTAAAGTCTGCAAACCAAAGAAAAATCATGAACAAATCCCTGAGGCTGCTCCATATAGATCTCCTCCTGTAGGTCACCATGTAAGAAGGCACACTTCACATCCATCTGAAAAATGAGCCATCCTCTAGAAGCTGCAAGTGATAATACAAAGCGAATAGAATTCATCTTGGCGACAAGGGCAAATGTCTCAGAGTAATCAATACCCTCAACCTGTGAGAAACCCTTCGCAACAAGACGTGCTTTGTACTTATCAATAGAACCATTAGCAGCATAGTTGGTGCGATACAACCATCGGCACCGAACCATCTTTCTGCCCTTAGGAAGAGGACAAAGATCCCATGTATTATTCCTCATCAAAGAAGAATACTCCTCCTCCATAGCACAATCCCACTCAGGGTGACCTGTCGCCTCTGAAAATCTCTGAGGATCCTCTAAAAGAGCATGAGTCAAAAGACTAGAACCCGTAGTATGAGAACGAGTGCGACGAGTGTCTGAAGGATCACCGGCCATAGATCCTGCTGCCTCAATAGTAAAGTGAGCCCATTTGGGCCTCTGAGGTGGAGCAAGTGGAGGTGGAGATGGGGGATCATCAATATCCTCATCAGAATCCTCAAAATAATCTTGAAGAGCTGTAGTGGGTGGAGTAGGGAGTGAAGTGGACACTGGAGACAGGGTATCAACTGGAGGAAGGCGCTCATCAAATTGAACATCCCGTCGAAACAGGACCTCTCTGGAATCAGGATCAAACAACCTGTATGCCTTAACATCCTCACAGTAGCTGACAAAAATGAGGGGTCGACTCTTCCGCTCCATAGCTCTCCTCTGAGCATCAGGAATAAAAGCCCATGCCTCACTACCAAATACTCGAAATGATGAAATATCAAGCTTGTCATGAGACCAAGCCTCCTCAGGAGTCATATGTCGAATCACCTTGTGAGGCATCCAATTTTGAATATAGTTGGCACAATTGATTGCCTCAGCCCAAAAAGACGAATCCATGGACCTGGACTGAATCATACAATTAGCCATCTCCCGTAAAGTTCTGTTCTTTCGCTCAGTGATACCATTCTGCTGAGGGGTGTAGGGAACAGAAAATTGATACTGCAAACCATGCTCAGTGCAAAAATCTCTGAAAGCCTGATTCACATACTCCCCCCCATTATCTATATGTATCCGCCAGATAGAAAGACCAGACTGCTTCTCTACAAATGTCTTGAAGACACGAAAGGAATCAAAGACATCAGACTTATACTTAAGAAAGTACAACCATGTGCGTCTGGAGAAGTCATCAATGAATGTGAGTACATACTTGGCCCCTGAAAAAGAAGGAGTGGGAAATGACATGAGGTCACTATGAATCAACTCCAAGGGTGCCAAAGCACGAGTGGTACTTCCTTTCGGAAAGGGATCCCTGTGATGCTTGCCAAGCACACAACCATGACAAACACCGTTAGTGCAGGAAATCCGTGGAAGACCAAGAACAAGTGACTGTGTACTCATCTGCTGAAGATATCTATAATTGACATGGCCCAAACGCTCATGCCAAAGCTGACTCACTGAATCTGCATGTGCTATAAGAGATGAACCTATACCCTCAAAAGGCGCAAAGCCATCAAATCTGTAAAGACGAGATGCAGTATCAACACTACTAGTAGCCACAACCAAATCAGAATCATGGAGATCCCGAATAACCACATCATGTGGTGAGAACTGAACTGTCTTACCAGAGCCAGTGTGGCAAATCTGATAAATGGACAAGAGGTTCGTCGAAATGTCAAGAACAACCAAAACATCCTATAGAGTGCCTCCATCCAAAGAGACAGAACCTGAACCGAAGACGAAAAGCTGTGAAGAGTCACCCACTGCAATCTGTGAAGTACCACAAGAGGCAAGAGAAGTGACCAACTGCTGAGTGTGAGTCATATGGTGAGAAGTACCAGAGTCTAAAATCCAAGTGGACCCATTGGTCGATGCGCGTGCAGTGAGAGCATGACCCTTCCCTGTGGTGGAAGAAGAAGAAGACGGCGGTGAGGAGATGTGTTGCTGCTGCATGGCCTCCTCTAAAGCCTCTAATCATTTCCAACACCTAGAAACTGGATGACCTTGCTTGCCACAGAAACTGCAAGTGTCTCCTGATTTCTCCTTAGTCTTGGAGGAAGACTCACCAGACTTCGAAGATTTCCCATGTTTAGGATTAAATGGTGGTTTAGAATCAGACTTAGGAGACGGCTTGGAGGAATGCTCACTACCTACAAAATCTTTCTTGGGCCTCGGTTTCTGCTTCTGTTTCCCCTTCGGTGATTGAGCAACCAATGCTTTGCTCTTTGAACCGGAGAGCATATCCATCTGAGAAAGGTGGGACTGTTCCCGAGACAAACGCTCACAAAATAAATCAAAGGTAGGCATGGTAAAATTTGCACCCAAACCATCCATGGTGGAGTAGAAGGAGGAAGCAAATATCTGAAATGGACCATGAAGCTTCGAAAGAATCAAATAAATGCACTCTGTGTTTGTCTTGTTCTTCCCACAACCCTGTAAAATAGAGCAGATAGTTTTTAACTTGTTCAAAAAGTCCTCAATAGTGGGGAAGGAATCAGGTAACAATGAAGTCAGCTCTGCCTCAATCTGTAATTCGTGGAACTCATTAATGGCCCCAAAAAGTGTCTCAAACTTCAGCCACATGGCTCGAGGAGTGAGCAAAGCATCAAGGTGAAACAAAAGACTGTTTGAAACATGCAAGCATATCAAACCCATAGCCTCATCCATCTTGTTCCTGTGCTGCATAATCTCAAAAGCATGCTGTAACTGAGGCTGAACCTCATCTAAACAAGACCATAACCCTCGTGACCTGAGTAGCCTCATCATACGAGACTTCCAAGTGTGATAGTTATATTATTGTGAGTAGCTCAACTGAAGAGTCTGCCATGAAACCCTGCACCTGTACCTGGTGAAAATTCTGATAAAATAGATCACATCACTGAATAGAGCATGTTGAGAGCTTTCCAACGCCTATTCAAGTTTGAAAAACGGAGTCCGTTTGCATCTTCTATGACCCCGGAAGTGAAGAAAGTAGACCTCACTTTGACTGGTAAAAAAATCCAGACTGGTAAAAATTTTGTAAAATTACCTACACCATCAGATTAGTGCCAAAATCAGTTTTCCAACGCTTCTTCCTGTTCGAAAAACGGAGCTAGGATGCCCAAGTTATGCCCGTTTTCGTGAGAGCAAAAAAATACCCTATTTGACTCCTCTAGCACCTGGGAGCTTTACAAAAAGAGCCCTTGGTCGCGTGGGTGAACCAAGGGGCTGAAACAAGCGGAGCCCATGGTCGCCATATGACTAGGCGGCGGGGGTTTAGAGGCCCACAGGGGCTGACATGGGCGAGTTTGTCGGTGGACTCGGGCCGACGTCAACGAGCTCGGCCAAGCAGTGCGCAGGGTTCCGGGGAGCTCGGTGGCAGCGACAGCGGCGAGCTCAGCAACGATGGCTGTGAGCTCGGTGGCGGAGACCGGGTGTCAGCGGAGGCGGCCGAGCGGTGCAGGCAGTCGGGCGGAGTGTAGGGAAGCCGAGCGGTGGAGTTGGAGCTAGTGGCCGCTTGGCGGCGCTATGGTGGCCACCGAGCAGCAAAATAAATTTAACTGGCCGCGCACAAATTTATCAAAAAAAACCTTTGTTTTTTTTATTTTTTTGCAATTTTTGCTCCGTACGGCCCTAGGGCAAAAAAAAATTTGCCTTCCAAATTGACTATAACTAAAATCGATGATTTGACAGTCATTTTAGGGGTTTTTGGGCGCTACGAATCCAATGGCATTGTCCATTTAGGCCCAAAGTGAACCAAAAAATAGGAGTATGATGAATCCATCCAAAAAAAACTTAGAACCCTAGATTTGCTTCCAATGCAAAATCTCAAAACAAGAACAAGTAGCTCCAAATCTGGAGCTCTGATACCATGTTGGAGTTGAGAAGATATAACACCACAGAAGCCCAAAAGATCTTTGCAAGCAAATAACCTGTTACAAGGAGAAGCAAAGAGAAGCAACAAAGGAAATGCTCAAGAATGTGGAGCAATGTATTCACCTAAAAATGTAAAATGAATAATAATACAAAAGATAGTTTTCAACTACATATAGATGAAAACCCTAAAAAGGAAAACCCTAGGCTTGCACAATAATAATTAATAAAGTAATTAATTATTATGTACCTAATGTTAGCTTAAGTGAAAAAGAGTTAAAAGGAAACTTTACGTAATTAAACAAATATTGTTTAATTAATAAAGTAAATGTCCAATTACTCTAACAATTTTTTTATATATCCTCACATATATAGAATATATATATTTATTTATATATGAAATGTTTATTTTAAAATTTAATTAAAATCGTTGTACAACTGGCAAGCGGATGAAACAGCAGCAGGTTCGATGTTTTATTTTAGGAAGTTCGTGGTTTTTTTTTAAAATAAAACAAATTTGTTTTATTGTTTGTGTTGGGGGAGGCGGGTGAAATACCACTGCCGCACCCCCCTAAGGGAGGTGGACGGTGGTATTTCCACCGCCCTCACCATACATGGGCACGGTGGACTTACCATAGTCCGCCCCCATTATTGTGGAGTGCGGTTGTGGTAAGCCAGCCGACCCTTCCTTTATTATATATATACTTTTTAAACCTGTGTTCGTTCTTTTTGAGATGGAGGTAAATTCTTTATTATTAAATTTGTGATTAGTAAATTCGTTATTATTAAATGCATCTTTATTATATTCATTTTTATATTTCGAATTTGATTTGATATTAAATGTAAAATATATGGTTATATATATATATATATATATATATATATATATATATATATTGTGTATATATATATATAATTGATAAATAAATAGTATTTTTTTAAATGATGAGATAATTAATGTTATGAAAATTTATTAATTATATATTTATTTTCTCCAAATGTAATTTAAAAGAAAAGGTCGCATGCATATTTATTCGAATAGAGGAAATACGTATACATTAGTTATAAATATTTTCCTGGAACTGAAGATTAGATAATTAGATTGCTTACACTTGTTAAATAGGTGCATGTTCGAGTCCAAGTTGAAGTTAATTCTAAAATGAAAAAAAATATTTCATTTTCATTTAAACGATCATTGGATTAGATGCATGTAAATGCATGTATTAGGTGAAATTAAAATAATGTGTTTTTGAAAAAGAGAAAATTATAATTTATTTAAATGATGTAATCCGTTTGAGGAAATAGATATTTTATTAGTTTAAAATTGAGTAACTTGTCTTATTATTCCTTCTTATCATTGAATGTGAAAGGATTTAGTAAGTCCAAAGCTTAGATTTATTTATTGTGTTGATTACTTATGTGGTTCTTCTAGTTGCAATTAGAGGAAATGAATATTTAATTAAGTGTGTTTGCAGGAATAGGTATTTTAAAAAATATATACAATATGTTAGTAGGAACAAAGGTTTTATTATTTTAAATTGAAGAAATTGGGAAATGGTTAGTGTGATGTTTATCTCTGTTTGGAAGAGCTTTTTTAATTAATTAGTAAAATTGGGATAATTGAGGGGTGCAAATTATTATAAGTTATTTCGTTGACTGTATGCAAGGTTGTGATAAATTAGAATTTTGTAAACATTAAACTATTATGCCTTTATGATGTATTTGAGATATCTTTTGTGGTATTTAGGGGTAATTGAAAAGAGGTATTAGATGAGTTATTGTAAGTCTTCCTAATGGGGAATGTTAACTTTGCGAGTTGTTATTTCATGGTCTTGTCTTTTGTAGTTCTCTATGGTAGCAAGGATTGTCGTTTTTAGTGAGTCACCTAGTTTCCACGAGCGGGGAATGGTTTGATCTTCTTTGAATGGATTGTTGGATATTATGTACCTCCTTAGTTTGGAGTGGTGATGAATCACATGATAGTCGTAGGAGGGTGAAGCTCAATGCTAGAAAGATTTGACGGGTAACTCATGTATCGTGAGTGGCTTTCTCCTATGTTATTAATATGTTTAGGCTACTGGTGAGTCATACTGTTAAAATCAGATAGCAATGTATTCTTTGAGTTAGTGTTGTTTTGTGGTGGTTATGTTTAGTGTTGAGTTAGCCTGTGACTAGAGGTTGAAGGGATTGTCCTTTTATCCATGTTATTGTCTCCTAGCACAGAGGGTGGGCCTTCAGGTACCACTTGGTTGGGAGAACATGCACCCTATGTCGTTGGGTTCCCCTTTGATTTGCAGATTGCATTGCGAGGTTTTTCAGTGGAGAGCTCGCAGTGGTTTCATTATTTAGTTTAAGCTTTCTAGTTACTTTAGATTAGCTCTTGTAATTATTATTCCCCTCATTTGTTTTCAAGGAGGAATCTTGTAATTATAATAGCTAGGTTTGATCTACCTCATTCTGGGAATGAGTATTGTAATCTACTTTTGAGTTAATGTAATATGGAACTTAATATATGTTATTCTAGTGTTAAAATCTTTAATGCTTTATAAGTTGGTAAAATTAAATGTATGGTTAATATTTTAATAATTGATTTTGTGTATGTAGTGTGTATGATTTGGTTATAGATGTAATCTTGTCACGTTTCCTTAGATATTGTTGCGAAGTATTGTGCATCTTCTTTGATAATAATGCATTTTTAAGAAGAAAAAAAAAAAAAATTGTACGCTTCCGCGTTGTGTTGCAACTTCCTTTAGGGTCTCGTGGTGGGGCATTACAGTTACCATACCCGAGCTTGGAAATCTAGACAAAATTTTGAGATAAAATAATGTAGGATCATCCCAGGAAAAGAGAAATCAACATCCCCAAAAAATATTTGTATTTGTTATGGCAAGGTTTTTTGTTTTCAAGTCCAAGTATAACGTTGACATCACCTAAAAGCACTTTCCATATTTAAACTCCTTCAAGGAAAATCCAATTTGATTCATTCTAAATGTAGTGAAAGGTTTGAGATAATTAATTCATTCCAATCCTTAACATTGATTTAGAGTAAGATTTGTAACTAGATTTTTCATATGATGAAGGAAAACAACCATTCCATAACTCTTAGGATAAAAAGAGTATGGTATGTTGATAATGAATTCTATAAGTAGCACTTGCACCAGAAGGAGTTGCAATGGTCATGTACTAATAGAAAAATATATGTAAGTTAGCATGCTAAGAAGGAATATTTT
Organism: Sequoiadendron giganteum; assembly: GCA_007115665.2. NCBI lineage: Eukaryota > Viridiplantae > Streptophyta > Pinopsida > Cupressales > Cupressaceae > Sequoiadendron > Sequoiadendron giganteum. The sequence continues at coordinate 299,948,526 of CM021100.1, read as the reverse complement.
ATTTACAAAAAGAAATTGCAACGTGTGATACATATCCCTATTAGAAAGCATGCTAGAAATTGAAACTATACCTACAACATTTCATGCCCATTCACCTAACAAAAAATTGAACAAAGCACAAGAAACTCTCAATTTTCATACATAAACCATCACCACCCTACAAAAATTTGAACAAAACACAAGAAACCCTCAATTTGTATACATAAATTTGTAAAGAATTAATCATCATTATAAACTAGTGATTTTCAAAAAACCACCAATGAGATTGTTTTATTAAATTTTGAATTATAAATTTGAAATGATTACATTCCCCATGGAAATCCTCTTAACGAACCAAGATTATTTGGTGTACTGACAAATATACACCCACAAAGAGATAAAAATAATGTTTACTCCTTTTATACTATTGTGATATTCACAACAAAGAGCTTTATTACATTATAGAATTGTGACAATAGAAAATCATAGTGAGGAAAATAAAGTGCTTCTATGAAGGCTACGAAATGATTAGAAGAGCATGCCCTTTCTAAGCGACTTTCTTATTTATCTCAATATTGAAATTTCATCTTTCAAGCACCTCTAATATATCAATAGAACAATTCTTTACAGCTTTCCACACCGCAACCACTATGATCAGAATAAGAAACTAGAAATTATGAAGATTTCCCACCAACAAGCTGCATGCAAAAGTCCAAAATAGGTGAAAATCAATCAATAATGAGAACTGTACAATTTTGAGTAGAAACCTAGAAAACGACACCCACATGACAAATAAATTTGTAATCCTTCATATTTAAGGATTAACAAGAAAAGAATAAACCCTTAACCCAATATATAATAGTCAAAAGGTAGAAGACAATCCAAGTAAAAAGTGAACCCTACATCATATCTATAATCCAAACCATTTTTCAAGAATAAAAATCATCATGCATAACATAACATATAGAAAGATTATTACTCAAACAAAGAGAAACCCAAAACCCCTAATCCCCAAATTACTCCAGAAAAAATCAAATAAAAATGTGAGAAACTTTCAATAAATCACATTAACTTTTCAAAGAATAACACACCTCAAACCCAAACTATGTAGTGTTTTGAATCTCAATGAAGAATAACCTAAACCCAAATAGTCCTAAACCATACCAACACCATTTTTTTTTCAAAACAAATAAAGATCGAAGAGTAATTCTAAACCCTTAGCCCCAATGTTGCCCACCTATTAGTTGAGAATTTATGGAAGCAACCATGTAACCCTTGACTGCTTTGTCCTGAATTAGCAGCATGTGAAAGCCAAATTTCCTGACTTTGCTAAATTGCTCTTAAAAGTTAAGAATAAATGCCTCACCTATACAAAATATTGTAAAAATAAAAAATCCATAAAAGAAAAAAAATCATAAATGGGTTGTTGTAAGTGTCTTTCCACAAGATGTTCCCAAATGTAAAAAGACAAATCATAAATTCATGAAAGAATGCATACCATTTGGTTACACATCCAGTCCATTTAGTCAACACAAATCAATGCATTGAAACAAGATTGAGTTTAATATTCCTCTTCATTTTGGTATGTTGCTTTTGGGATTGAACCATGATATACTTATAGAAATATATATGTTAGCACAAACCCATAGTTACTCATACAACATTCACAAAATTGAACAAACAAGATTGTACTTCTTAAGGAAAAAAAGAACGGGACAATATAAAGAATAGGGCAATATCATGCATTTTGTACTCTTCTTGACAATATTATCACATATATAACATCACAAATGTAATATAATAATTTATGAAATAGTGTGCACATTGAACATACAATCTAACTCCAAACAAAGATTACCTTTGAAACATGTACAATTGAATCCAAATTCATTAGGACAAAACTCCAACTGGTAATAGTCACATGTTGCATAATGCATGATGAGTTAGACACAGAGTCCAACAATTCTAAAGTGAAAATTATCTCAAAAGGATCAGAGGGAAAGAATCCAGGTGCAACTTTCAAAACAAGGTATAGTACTTTTGTGGCTATAAAAATCTAAGGATGCTCAAGACTAAAAGCTCTTAATAGTTGTACTTTTAGCTTGTTAAAAGATAGTATTCTACAATGTAAGCATTATTTAAACATATATAAACCTTATAAACAGGATATGTTTCTTTTATTTTAAAATCATAGCCTCTCATCTATCAAATCTCAAATCGTATAGCTAATTCTCGAGTAGGGAAAACTCAGTCCCTGTTGTAATATTTGAGAAAGGAAATTATGATGTTCCTAACTTCCTAAATCATTGCCCTCCTTAGTACCTGGCCTTGTCTCATTCCTTACCAATAATCAATAGGTCTCTCTATAAGGAACAACATGATTGTTATTCCTTGCCTCTTAAGGCGGAGACTAATGTTTTCGATGAAAAAAATTGGTATTAGTTTATACATTGGGCATCGTGCAAGAAGTTATACGCCTTCTTAAACCTAGGTATGTTTATTTATATTGTTTTCTTGCATCAAAATTGCAAATTTATGTGGCTCGTGGTTGGCCAGCAGCTAATATCTCTAGGGTTTAGATTTCTAGAAAAAAATGTATTAGTTTATGCTTGGGAAATCATGTGAGCAGTTATATCCTATGGTCTGCAGCATTTTTTTCATTACAATGGAATTTATGCCTATTTTCCCAATTTCCTGATTGGCAATCATATTTTTGTCCATTTTTTTTTTTTGTTTTTTCATTTAAAAATTGTTCTTGCACAACGAATCAAAAAGAAGGGATGAAAAAATTTTGACCTATCTCTAATGTTTGTGTGTTGGCAATGTGTCTTTGTTGTGAGTCCCTGGTGAGCAGGTGGCATTGTTCAAAGTGGTCTAGGGCATTTAGGGTCAAGTGGCTTTCTTCATGGAGTTCACGTGCATTGCCTCTTTGCCTCTGCTATCACATTTTTCATTCATGGGGTATTGTTTACGTATTACAAAATATCACACCAAAATCAAGCTTGCCTTCGTTGTCACATTTTGCATTCATTCTGCATTTGTGGCTAGCATAGAAATGGTTGCCTTCGACTTTCATTCATGTGCCTCTCCTCAAACTTATGTTCATTTTGTGTGGTTCTTTTCATTCTGATGATATTTTCGCCAGGCAACTAGATTTACAATTCATTCTTTTAAGATTTGTTTTATGCTTGTTAGTTGTGTAGATAGTATAAAATCTTAAATCTTATTAGATTCAGACTCAGATTTTCACCATCGTCAATGTAGTTACCAATAAAACACACATACATGCAAGACGAATAATCTACGCTAAACAAACACGCATGTTACTAGTGATTCACTCCATTGTTCTTCTCAATCTCACATAAGAATGCATGATTTCGAAGAATTTGACTGTTGAAGGAATGTTGATTGCTCACTATGATAACATGACGATAGGACAAGGATGATAGAAGAAGGATGGATGATGGTGAAAAGTTGAAGAATGAATTTGATAGAGTAATGGTACTGGAAGAAGTTGATCTAAATGGCTTGTGAGAGGCTACATTTATAGAGTTTTGATGTGGATGAAAAAGAAGATTTGATGAGATTTGATTTTTGACAAAAGAGGAAATACAACGAGATAGGATAAGATTCTAATAAAATAGAAATATATTGATTTTTCATTTTAAAGAAAATAAATCTCGAAAAAGACGAGAAAGAAAATTGATGAATTATCTAATTAAATTAATTAATTAGAAACACGAGTTTCAATTTTAGAAAGAAAGCGAGAAGATATTTTAATATTTATTTAATTAATGTTGATTACGAATAGAAATAATTTAATTATATAAATTATTTAATTAGCATTAGGATAATGGAGGGATTATGAATGAAATTAGTCAAATAAATAAGATTTATGTAACTAATTAGATGATGACATGGGTACCTAGGGAAAAACATGCTACAAAATGTCTAAATGATATAATGTCGTGACAAAGTATCGTAAGATGACCATTTTGGGTGTCTACAAGTTGGGTGGGTTAATCTGTTTTGAAATGTGTGGCATCGCATGGAGCTAGTGTAGGTAATCAAAGGTCTGGATGGTTGGTGATTAGGGTTTTAAGTGTGTTCACAAATCGACATACTGGCAGTCCTTGCATGGAGAGGAGACCTTACACTCTTTCTTGCCAATGATTTTGCATCTTCTTTCACACTCAATTATTTATTTTCCATTGCTACTTTTTTATTTTTGTAGATATTTTTTGTTTTTGTCCTATTTTTCAGCACTACAAATCCTAGCTTCAAATCGTGTGGAGTACATTTGTGCAGCATCCTATGACTATAAATGCTTTTCCTAGGTCAAATTTCAATAAAAAATTTATTCTCAGAACTTTGCCATTGAAAATTGTTGTTGCTTCATTATTTACATATTTCTTTTTTTAAGAGATTTTGGAGCATTTGAGTTCAAAGGCTGACAGTGCACCGAAATGGAGAGAATTACTAGACTTGATTCACTGGTAATTTCGCAAAGGTTAGAAAGGGCTTTAAGTTGTTTTCACTTAGCTATTTAAAATTTTCTTGATTGAAGACCAGGCTGCCTTTTAGTTTGACGGTTTTGTTCTATATTTGCCAAATTGACTCCTCGTTTTGCATCATGTTTCCTTCAGGCCAGTCTTGACTGAATCAAAGGTCTGAATGTGATGTGATATTTTTTCTTATTGCTCATTTTCTCGTGTTTATCATCCTTTTCATTGTTTTTAAAGGGTATGCGAAGAGTATTGTGACTACTTTTTATCCATCTTCATTTTTTATAATCAGGATCTGTATGAAAAAATTAGTTATGGAAACTTCAGTTACTTTCTACTAGGGGTATTGTACTTGTTTGAGTAACCCATCTAATATGCATTCAACTTTCTTCTCACTTTAGTCTGAATGCTTGGAGAAAACTTACAGAGCCGTGTAAAGAAAGATAAAATGAGCAGGGAGAAGTTTCAGAAGACATTTTCATTAGTAATATCATCTTCAGATTTTTCAAGTTTATTACACAAGGTTAACTGCCTCAATTAACAATGCTTCATTTATATGCAAGCTATCATTGAAAACGTCTCTCTGAAACAACAAATATTTATTGACCTTGAGATAAATTTCCCAACATATTGTGTACTAGCAACAAACACATCAACTATAGACCTCAACTTGATTGGTCAAAATACCAATTCACAGGATCGGTTTGTTGGGGCACACTTTTTCAGGTATATCTTTTCGTTGTTATATGTTGTGAGATATTTTGTTATAAGCATCCTCTTTTTTCTTTTTCACATTCAATGCCTTTATGTTTTATGCATTCCTAATTGATATTTAAAAAATATTTGTTTCATATTTGTGTACATTTTCTCCCAGATTTTGATGGTGAATCTCTTAATGCTTTGTAATGGAAAAGGCTATCCATTTTCATTGGACTTGGTTTTCTTTTATTCCAGTTGTCATGTTGATTGTTTTAAGATAATTTTGTGTTGCAGTCCTGCACATGTAATGCCACTCCTAGAAATAGTGCGGGCAAGAAAGACATCACCTCAAGTTATAATTGATCTTATGGATGTCGGAAAAAAGATCAAGAAAACTCCTATAGCGGTTGGAAACTGCATTGGGTTTGTTGTCAACTGGATGTTTTTTCCATACACCCAATCAGCTTTATTGTTGACTGATCTTGGCTTTGAATTCAGTTCGATAAAAAAAAAAATTATATAATAATAAATTTCAGTAGGCTAATGGACTTGTCTATGCATTTATATTTTGCATACATATCTACTAGCGTGATTGTAACTACTACATTTGATGAAATTATTCTATTCTTTATGTTTTGATGGATGTACATTCCATGTTCTAAATCTCCCATGTTCATGTCATTATTTAATTAAAAGTTCAGTTCTTCAAATCTTCGACTATTGTTCAAATATAGACTTAATTCCTCAATCTGAATTGTCAATAATAGTGAGTTGGAAACTGTTATGTATTATGTTCAGCAATGGCTGGATTTTTTAATAGTTGCTTGGCTCCAAAATAGTTCATGTCTCTAAGTGAGGACTAATGCTTTCATATGGGAGAATTGCCAATAAAATAATTCATTCAAAACTATTTCAGAGAAAAATGTGTATCAATCTGCTATGTTTTGTAATCCCTGAATTTTTAATATTTGCTTTGCTCTTTGGTGCAATTATTAAAAATCCCATTGTAATTCCAAGGAATTTTACTTATATTGTCCTTTCAATCACAATCCCAATTTGATGATGCCTAGCACATTAAGAGAGAACCTTCCAATAGCAATTCCACAAGAAAGCAAGGGTTGAAAAAATTATGCAATAGTTGCCCCAAATGACCCAAGTTATTTCTCTTTAAATTTCATATACAGTGAGAACATGACCATATCAATTGTTGCCAACCATTTATCCCAACAAACTAAAAATTAGACTTATCTGCAAATCCCTCTTAAAATATTAGAACATTACATACACAACAATTTTGCATTCTGATGCAAGCACTTGTAAGAACGACAAGGATAGTTGCATCAAGAAGCCTATTGTTTCAGCATCAGCATATTGTCTATCATGATCCTGTAGTGACTTCCACAGGTCTTGTCCAAAAGGAAACAAAGATTTCTTCCCAGTGCTCTCTATCTTCTGGCAGATGTATCTCTCTACTGGTAGTTGGTCCAGATTCTCCCAACTTCAGGGGATGTGAAGTATAGGTCTCTCTTATCTTCTTTGATTAGGGTGGCTTTTATTCTCCCTTGACCGTTTGTACAAGATTCTCCCATGTATAGGGTTCTTTTCTTCTGCTTTATGTTTTCCAAGATTCTAAGATTGATTGATTCAAGAAATGCCAAAAATCATGCAACACAGCTTGACAAACATAGCAAATTCCCAAACATCCAGTATTGCTTAAGGTAGGGACTCCAGCTGGCGCACAGTATAGGGTTCTTTTCTTCTGCTTTATGTTTTCCAAGATTCTCAGATTGCTTGATTCAAGCAATACCAAAAATCATGCAACATAGCTTGACAAACATAGCAAATTCCCAAACATCCAGTATTGCTTAAGGCAGGGACTCCAGCTGGCACATAGCTCTTGTTTTAGAATGAAATAAAATAGAATTAAAAAAAGATCTGGCAGTATATAGATTTAAAACAATATTCTTACCTCAATATTCTTTACAAATCATGAAATATTTTCAATGATACTAATAAGAGAGTTTGCAAGAAAAATTTACAATTCCCTACCACGGTAGATTCTTTTTTACATGTGATAAACAAAAAAAAATCTCCCTACAATTGTTGTTTCAATCATTTTACAGTAAATGCAATTTTGAGGCTACTAAAATCCTATCTAATTCAAAGTCAACTGATTGAATGTTGTATGCATCTTCGTGACTCACCTGAATGTTGGTATAATTTTAATCATTGTGAACATGAGGTGGCACGGAAGAGTAACCCTATTCCAATCCTTGTGCTCCTATTTCCTGTACCAAGCCCTAAAAGGCATGTAGTCTGTTGAGCACTCCCTAACCCTATAATTTTCCGACTCCTTGTTATGATGGTGGTCCCCATGACTACCAGCCGCTATACCAAGCAGTACGAAAAAAAATTATGCCTCTCAAAAACACGTACCCAGAAAACCCTCAAAAATTCAGCGAAAAAATAGCCAAATAAAACCCTACAAAAATATCAATCCTATGTTGACAATACTATATTTTTTCTGAATCTCCTACCTTCTAATCCTTGAAGTTAAATGAAACACAACAACAAAATGATCTAGACACATACATATTTGAAAAACTAAACTCACTGAAACTGAAACCATGGCAAGTGACTTACCTCCAAATTTTGCACAATTTGTGGTGTGCTATCAACAATTCCGATGAGAAAGAATGGACAGAGTTAGCGAGAAAAATTGTACAGAACCCCACTAAAACATAAATTTCTTAAGAATGAGACGAACCAAAACCAGTCTTCATGCAGCTACTACTTCAATCTATTTATGACAAATGAAATTAAATCTAAAATTAGCGGGGCCAAGGTGGGAGTCACACCAGTCACCTCGCCCAGCTGTTCAATTGGGGATGCCTCCATAGTGCAGGTTATGTTTATAATGTGGCCCTTGCCGCCTTTGACAAATCTATTGGCGACTTCCCTGGAGTAAAGGAAGGATCCCTTACAATTCACGTTCAAGATGGACTCCCGCTCTTCTTCAGAGGTGTCCGCCAGACGTGACCATTTAGGGTTGGCAACACAACAAAAAAATTGATAATGGTCGTGTACAGATTCCAAAAATTAAACTCACTCAGGTCATGGTGAGTGACTTACCTCAAGATTCTACACAAATCGTGTCATGATGTCAACGAGAAAAAATGGATAGAGTTTGCAGGAAAACATTACGAAGCCCCTTGTTAAATTATGTCTAATCTCATCTAATTGTGTCAGATCATCCAGCTCATGTCTATCTTTTCAGCATTTAAGACAAATTAATTTGAATGACTTTTTGGAGAAGATTTCGGGAGATATGTTTTGATTATGCATTAACTGTTTTTAAATTCGCTCACTTTGTGGGTATTGAAAATAGTAATATTTTATTGTGCTTTTTGTTGTCCAACGTGAGTTTATTTTTAATTCTTTTTTAATGTATTTTTGCTTATGGAAAGAAGATGAGAAAGAGAGCAACGCAGCTCTGCAACTGTAAGAAGAAGAAAAAAACTTTGAACATCGAAGCTCTGTAGTTTGTTCCAATTTTTATATATGAAATATAAATCAGATTGTTGTTCATTTTCTACTGGGCAATTTGTGTGTTTTATGAGCAACTCTTAATTCCAGTTGAATTAATTTTTTGTTATTGTTGTATGCAATTTCTATTTGCTTCTATGTTCTTATTGCTGCACCTCTGCCCCTATTCCCACATCTACCATAGTAAAATATTTTAAAATAAGACAAAACCAAAAACAATCTCCCTACAACCATTGCTTCAATCTATAAACAGTAAATGAAAATTTTATCTAAAAATATTGTTGTTTTAGGGCTTGAAAAGATTTCAACCATGCAATGGAAATGCGATTTGATTTGGAGATACGAAAAACAAGTCAAAACTATTTTCAGGCATGCCAATCAAATCAAATTTTGTCGACTTTTTCCAATGTGAGACAACTTTCAAAAACAACATTCCATATGAAAGTTGGTACAAACTAGCACTTGCAGCCGAGGGAGCTGCAAGGAATACGCCAATAGTTTTATATAATTTGTTGAGCAAACAAAGAAAGTGTTGGACTCCAATAGGTATAGCTGAAAATTAGTCTAGGATCTGTTGATGTGTTAGAATGGGTCTATGAGCAACGTAATGACTAGATACAGCTTTAGAGATTCTTGAGCTGCAGGCATTTTGCCATGTAATTAAGAAGAATGTGCTCATCTATTTCTTATCCAAGAAATAAGTTGATGTTGCGTGTTTATGAATTGCTAGAAACTTCTCGATTTCAACAATCGTACACTTGATATATTTTTTAATTTAGTAATTAAATGAATAAAACCATATTTAGCTTAACACACTAGTTTTCATACATGGTGGTTAACAATTGTATGTTAATCATTTGGAGGTTCCCTTGTTGCCTGTTATATTTTTTCGATTTTATTTTAATTTTTTATTTAGATTTAAATGTGAAATTAATTAACTATTTGTTTTTGAAATTATTGATGTGTATAAAATTGTTGTATCCAGTTGAATTCATATTATGGGGTCATGAAAATAGTTGTATCTGTTTTAAATACCATAACTTTGAAATGAACTCAACAAAATGGAATGAATTTCAAAACATGCAACTAAGAAGTTGAAATCAAGTGCAATTGATTTATTCTTTGCTGATGGAGAATGCTCAAGTGTGACATGATATGTCACAAATGTGATAAGCTAGATTATCACTTCCTGAACTTCCTAAGGGTACTTGGAATTTTCTTGTTAAGGAACATCCTTTTAGTTGATAGAACTCTATATTTAACTATTTGTGACTTCAGAGTCTAATTTCTCTATTTGGTTAGATTTTTTTTTCTTTTGATCTATTTCAAATAATCAGCCTCATTATTTTTACTCAATTTCTATTTCAGATCATTATTTTTACTCAATTTCTATTTCAGATGCTACTAGCAAGGAATATGAATAACTGTATTAAGTGCTACTAAATAGTGTTGTTAGAATTGATCATAAGGAGCTGAAAAGGATCTAAGTGCACAACATCAAATAAAATTCTCTTGCATGGAGGTTGATCTAGACTCTAGATCAATACTTTTAGTTTTCTCCAACATTTTTTGAATCAGCACGATTCAATACTCAAGATACTTTTAAAATTATATTAAGTTTTTTCAATTTGACAAAACCTTATTTGCATATACAAGGTATCATCCACAAAGTCTGCATGATTGAAGTCCATTTGACAGATTTACCATCCACAAATTATGCATCGTGGGGGTTTGTTTCAAGAAAATATTTTTCATTGCGATATTAACTTAATTCTATGCTTTTTGAACTTCGTCGTTTTTCCCTGAGTTGCTAATAGAGTGATAAATTAATATTTCTAAGTTGTGAGGCTAAGGGGTAAGGGACCTATACAATCAAATTAGTTCTAGCGCAAAGGCTATAAGGTATCATCCACAAAGTCTGCATGATTGAGGTCCATTTGACAGAGTTACCATCCACAAATTGTGCATCGTCGGGGTTTGTTTCAAGAAAAGATTTTTCATTGCAATTTTTAATGTTTTTTGAACTTCGTCGTTCTTCCCTAAGTTGCTGATAGAGTGATAAATGAATATTTCTAAGTTGTGAGGCTAAGGTGTAAGGGACCTATACAACCAAATCAGTTCTAGCGCAAAGGCTTGGTTAACGTCTTGTATCAGTACAGAAAAAAAGAAAGTATCAATACACAAAATAGAGTCAGTCCAAGAGTCGGTCCAAGTTGTCAAATGCAACAGAACAATATATGTATGTTAATATGTTAGAGAGTATGTGTTTGTGCATGGGTGCACAACAGAGCGGTATATGTATGTTAATATGTTAGAGAGAATGTGTTTGTGCATGGGTGCACTTCAAATTAGAAAGAGTTCTATAATATTTGTGGAAGTGTAATTAATGCTTCTACATTACACCCGTTAAGTCATAAGAGTCAGAAGTGGCACCCGTTAAGTCATAAGAGTCAGAGGTGGGAAAAAAGAAAGACATGTATGCGGATGAATGCTCCGCTGATAATAACTAAGGAAAGACATGTATGCGGATGAATGCTCCGCTTATAATAACTAAGGAATTCCAGGTGTTCCCTTCTTTTTGGGGACTGAGAGAATTATATGTATCCTTAATGCTAAGGCCATAAATGGCTGAAATTTAAATGTTTAGAATTGTAATCTTTTAAATCGTGATGCATGGAAGTTATTAATTTTTTTTTTCATATTATGTTGCAGAAAAAGTCTTAAAGGAGAAATACAACAACAATTCATATAACATCATTTGACTGGTTATAAATTTAGTATGTTGGGGTTTAGTTCCTTCTGTTTTTTTGCTTTAGTTGGGTTGGTTTGTGGTTTCTTGCTACCTAGCTCTTTTTTTGTACAGGATCAGAACCCTTTCCCTCAGATTTCAAGTGCAAAATGAGCTAACCAGCTATTCCTAAAGATCATGATGTCAGCTGACCAGCTATTCCTAAAGATCATGATGTTTAATATCATCACTGAAGAGCATGCGCTATGTACTCTTGGAAAAACGTGATTTTTTCTTTTCTTGTAATTTAAATGTTCTGATCCCTGCTATCTTAATAAAAAACAATTCAGATTTCAAGTGCAGATTGAGCTGTCCATGAAGAGCATGCGCTATGTACTCTTGGAAAAACGTGATCTTTTGTTTTATTGTAATTTAAATGTTATGATCCCTGCTATCTTAATAAAAAACAATTCAGATTTCAAGTGCAGATTGAGCTAACCAGCTATAGATTGAGCTGACCAGCTATTCCTAAAGATCAGAATGTCAGTTGACCAGCTATTCCTAAAGATCAGAATGTTTAATATCATTACTAAAGAGCATGTGCTATGTACTCTTGGAAAAACGTGATCTTTTCTTTTATTGTAATTTAAATTTAGCTCTAAAACTATTCCTTAGCTGATGTATTCTTCTGTGTAATACTTAATAATAATTATATTTAAAACTGAATTGTTATTTTCAGATTGCTTCATTTAGAAGTATCTCATCCAAACTCTTCTTTGCTCTCACATATTTTTTTATTAATATATGATTTTTCCAATTAAAAATAAATTAATCTACCAGCTTCTAAATGAAATTGAAAGACAGTCGAACAATTTTACTTCATGAAAGTTTGACAGCAATATGTTTATGTCAAATTCCATGCCTGTAGCACCTATTACCACTGTCTCATGAGAAAACGACAGTCCTTCAGTGCCTATTCCTAGCGTTCAGAGACAAATATACGGATGTGCAGTTCAGTAAAGCTATCCATATTTTCACTCACATTTAGTCACTGTTGAATAAGCTCGTACGTACATTACACCCTTTAGGTCATAAGAGTCAAAAGTCATCAATAAAAATTAAATACTATTTTTCAGGAGTTACTTTAGAAGAATGGCACATGGATCTAATTTGAATTAGTTGGACCGAATCTTGATTTATGGTTTCAAACTCATAATTGTAAAACTCTATTGATAGTTTACCATATAAAAACTTCAATGTTAAGAGTTAAATCTATTTTATGCTTCAGATCCAACCCACAACTTGCTAAATACAGCAGGTTGAATCACAAATCAAAGAAGTAACTTCAAAAAGGAAAATTTCTATTCGCAATGCATCATATTTAAGAAATTCAACCATATAGATGAGGATCAAAGCCAATTATAATTACAAGTCAATGTACAAGCAAATAATTGTCTAGCGGACTCATGCACCCCAAAAGCAGTGAAAGCATCATTTTTTTTTATATTCAACCTACTCGCCCATTCAGTTCTTAGTAGCCAACCCACAACTTGCCAATTGATAATTCAACTTGGTCCTAAAGCAATTGCAAGCGATGCTTTAGGATCCTTTGAGTTTGATGCCAATAGCCAAATCTGAAAGTCTTAGAATCCATTTCATGATTAGATCACACGACAGCTAAATCCATAAGGTTTTACTTGGAAGATCCCATTGCCTGTGAGCCTGTAACAAACTCCTCCTTAATGGTTGCTGATAATAGATTACATACACTAAATACAATTAATAAATGATGCATTACATATTTTCTGTGAGTTATATAAAAATATGTTGGATGGCACAACTTTAAAAAAAGCTTTAATACCAGAAGCAAAATCTTACCTCTAAATTATTGACTGCATAAATTTAAAAACATTTAAACCATGCAGGAGGATATCTTATGATAACACATTCTACAAGAAACTTACATCTTGAAACATATACATGAATTATTTCCTGCTGGAAATGGAATCAAAACACTGGTAAGTTTTAGCTTGGCCAGCCAAAAGAACCTGATGAAGTGTATAGCCTGCATGTAACCTACATCCAAAATACCTTCGAGTTTAAAACAATTTTTTTTTTTAAAATGAAAGAATTAACATATTCTGCTTAAGAGTCCAAGGGATGAAGCTACTCTGCTCAAATCGGTTTCAAATTGTAAAATAAATTTCACTACCATTCAAATATAAGCTATAAATTGAGAATATTAAGTAGTATCTGACTGCAAATGAAAAAAGAATAGCCTATCGGCTAAATATCTACTAATATTTTTTTTCCCTAACTTTAGTGGAGGTAGTGTAAACAATCACAAATCTAAAAATAATCTACTAATATTGTTTTGCTTGCCGTAACTTTAGTGTAGACAGTGTAAACAATCTTTTAATAGTAGAAGATTTTGAACAGAGAATTTTAGTGTACAAAATTGTACAAGTTTACTGTTTACAATTAGTCGAAGAGATAGATTTCAAATGACTATGTATTTTGAAGTAGCAGATTCAGGCCTAATGGCAAAAACCAAATCATGGGTCTTTAAAAACTATTTGGCCATCTCAGAGAAAGAGACCACCATAGTAGGAGTAGAACCCAATCTCAAAAACATAATGGGACCATATTGCTTAGTAAAGTCCCGAAGATAACGGTGAGAGAGCTCCCCCAATTGATGCATGTTTCCTCTGATGGGCCAAGGTAATGGCATGGCAATCTAGATGTCTTTCCATTTCCCCTCTACAAACCTATAAATTTGTACAAAACACAAAAACCCAAGATTGTGAACGCTATGGGCATGAACAAAGACCCTGTCGGTGGAGCTCCTACAATTGCAGGTGGAACAATATATAAATTGCAAACAGAATTACAAAGAATGGCTGCAGAGACTGAATGTTTTGTCTTTATCCTAGGAAGATACTAATTATAACATCTCTATATCTCACGTGAGGATAGGGAAAACGGACTATGTAGTAGAGAAATGGGAAAGAACATTCTCCCTTGCACCAAGGGCAATATTTGTAGAAGACTCGCTCTTGTTTTTATGTGAAGAAGGGAGGAGACGAAAACGTGGGGGAGAAGAGAGGAAGTTATGAGCAAGAAGAGAGCGACATTAAAGGGAAGAAAACGCAATATAAAAAAGAGGGAAAACGACAACATACGAAGAGAAGTGAATAATTCTTTAAAAAACGGACGGAAATATAAATGGAAATTGCAGGGCCAAAACGGCATACCTTCTCTGCTGAAAAAATCGAGATTGTCCAGAAATTGCCTCCTCCTGTCAATGGTGGTCGAAGAAATTGGCTCGTGCTGATTACGAAACCCTAGCAAAACAGACATTTTCAATATCAAACTCTTACGAAACCCTACCAAAGCATTTCGATACTGAAACATGGTGAAACACGAAACAAGAATAACGAAACCCTACCAAATCACTCGAGATTCTACAAATTGCGTCCTCCTGATAACGAAACCCTAGGAAACCATTCACGCCAATGTCGGTACCTCAATGTATTCGCAGTAAACGGTGCATAGGCTTGAAGGAATTTAATAGCAAGCATTGCCCGTGAAGAAGCAGCTCTGACGCGGTCGCCAAGCACCTCCGTAGCAGCACCAGGGAGCATAAGGTGGATCGGTGAAAACACACGGATGCGCCAGCAGTAGTAAATACAGTAACAAAATTTGCTTTTACTCCAGCCGGCCACGTTTCCCGGCGTTCAAATGTCCCCGGCAAAGTTCTCCGGCGGAAAAACCCGGCGTGAGACAACTTCCCCGGTTGCAGCTCACACTTAATATAGCCTATCGGCTAAACTATCGGCTAAAATATAGCCTATCCGCTAAACAAAGGATTTAAGGGGAGCTGTGAGATATCGAAGCAGATATCAATTTATGCAAAGAAGTGGTATGCAAGAAAAGGTTCATACATAGAGAGAGGCTCGAATAGGCATGAAAAGAGGAAAAGACAAGAGTTATGCAATCATCCAGGAAATGAACAGGTTTTCTATTTAAGAGAAAAAGAACAATGAATTCTGGGGAACAGAGGGGGTCGACCCCATTAAGCTGGGCAAAAACAAATAACAAAAGGAGGTTGTGTAGTAACTAACCAAGAGGATAAGTAGAACGACGGGGCTGCACAGAAAAGGAAAAGAACAGATTGGAGGGCTCACAGTTCAGAAGTGGGAGAGGGCTGGTCATGCCTCATTGAAAGAAATGAATTTTCAAAAACTAAAGGGAAATAGCATGGGCAACTTAGTATGGAGGAGAGTAGTGTATGGGAAAATGAGAAAAAGATGCAGGAAGGCGAGCAACAAGGAGAGAAAAGTGAAGATAGAATTCAAAGAGATTGAATTTAAAATGTTTTTAAAATGACTGCAGGTCACAAAGTGCAGAGGGAATCCACCGCAGATGGAAGGAAAGATATAGTTGCACAATAGGTAATTTATAGATGTTGGTTGATAGGGGGGAAAAGAAGAACGAGCTGTGAACAAGGGAAATCGAGCAAGAGGGGAAATACAAAAAATTTCCAGATAAATTTGCAAGGCCAATTGGAGGGATTCGTGCTATTTTGGGAAGAACTAAAGTTTAGACATTAATGCCAAAGGGATAAAGAAATCTCAGTTTTTGAGTGAGCTGTAAAAAACAAATAGAATACAGATTGGGGTGATGCCAATTAGTAAAATGCATATTTCGGAATAAAAAAAGAGAGATCATGGGAGGTAGAATGACGAATTGACATGCAGCATTAGAGACACAGGTATTGAGAGAGGAATAACACCCAAGTAGATTCATACATTTACGGAGAAGTGCTTTTGGTCGTAGAGGAGGAGTAATTGTTCAAAGTTTGTAAATGTTTATTTCATGAAATGTGAAATTGAATAAATAAATTGCCTTTAACCTTTTATTTTGGGCTTAATTAACAAATGCAATTGTTAATTAAAATCATAAATTGTTTACAGAGGTAATTTGTTAGAGGAATTGATTAAGTGACAAAGGTGCATTGCAATCTATGTTTTGAGTGAAGTTTTAATTTGAGGGAAAGAAATTTCCAATGCAAATTGTGTTTATGTTGTGTGATACAGCAGAGGAAGTACCTCTACATCAAATGGTATCAGAGCAGGGGATCTTAAGCGTGGAGAGGATCCACTAGGACTCGTGGGTATAGAAGAGTGTGTAAAATGGTAGAGTTGTCTGAGAATCTCAAGAAAATACTTGCAAGTGTGAGTGGAGTCCTTGGAAATTGAGAGCTAAGAGGGACAAGTCGTGGAGATGCAGAGCATGTGACTAAGGTGAGATTATAATAGACGAAGATGAACCCGTGAGAATATTGTTTTAGGAACAATATTAGGAGAAAACGGACAATGAAACGTTTAAGAAGATGGGATAGATAGTCCGAGAGGAAGTGGGAAAGATTCAAGTGAGGATAGAAAAATTGGAAAACAACATTGGCAAAAATGAGAGGATATTGGTGAAGAAAAGTGAGAAGAAGAAAGAGGATATTGGAAAGAAGAGTGGAAGAAATGAGAGATGCAGCCCGAGATGGAAGAAGAACAAGGTGAGAGTAGCCCCTACAAAGTTACACGAAGAAGAAATGAAAATGAAAAAAAGTGAAGAAGTGAACAACAAAGAGAGGATGGTAGCAGAGGATGAAGATGCAGTGATGGAGATTGAAAACGTTGCAATAGATGATGAGGAAAGAAAAGTTGCAACAATGAAAGAAGAGGTAAAGTTGAATTTTTTTGACTTTAGTGATGATGAGGTTGAGTTGAAATTTCATATTGTTGAGGTGAATAAGGAACTAGTGCAAGTAGCTAGAAAGAGAGATGTAGACTGGTGTATGGATAATTATTTGCATATAGAAGTTGTAAAGAATGTTGCAAGATTTTGGTGGAGGTGGTCAATTTGTAGTGGGATGAATCCCATGAATGAAAAGACTAGAATAGAGAGTATTTGGCGGAGGAAGTCGAGTTATGGTGGACATGAGTCCACGAGGGGGGGAATGAAGAGAATGCAGTGTTGTTAGAGGGAGATAGAGTGTTTTCTAGCACGGTGCTAGAAAAGGAGGAAAAGGAGCTAACTGTGCATACCAAGATTCAGTGAAGGAGTTCACTATAGGCTGTATTCAACCTGGAAGAGTAGATTAGCTACTCAACTCCATATTTGTGAGCCTATACTCACAAATTTCCTACATGATGTTGTTGGTGTGGTGAAGCCCAATCATAACGGCTCCCTACATGTAACAACTCACTACATGTAACCACTACCTCTCCTTTGTAACGGTATAATCTTTTCAGTCTCCTCTTGGCATGCATTGGTTTATTCTGGAATCAACAATTTTTGGTGGTAGGACTAGGTTTTATATATAGCTGAGTAGGAACTTGAATTTTCATTTCAAGCATCTCTCTCTCTCTCTCTCTCTCTCTCTATATATATATATATATATATATATTTCTACACTAAATAAAAAAAAATATTTACAATGCTCGTTTTTGTTTCCTTCAAATCACAAAGTTTGAATAGATGTAATTTAATCTACAAACCATTCATTTTCAAGCACTGAAACAATTCAAGTCAAACAACATTCCAGATGAAAGTTGGAAACAACTTGAAGAATGCCTGACCCTACACGGAAAGTTTAGCAAGAGAACAATCTGCAAGGTGGAATCTTGTGCATGCCCATACATCAACATGGAATCTTGTGCATGCCCGTACATCAACATGTAATTTCTATCTACAAGTTAGAAAATAAAATGCAAGATCTATGCTAGGAATGGTAGAGAGTGAAATCACAGAGTTCATACATACATAATGAACTATATTGCTTGGCCAAGCATAATAAATGTGTTACAACAACAACAAACAATAGGTTCCGGTAAAGCAAACCTATACTCTCTGAACTCCATTTTGGCACCCATCCCGGAAAGTAACTTTCTACTAAACATCACATAACAGTTGTCTACCCTCTAGTAGCATCTACCCTAAGGTGCTTTAGTCAACTAAGGTATCATTGTTTTGTTTAGAATATTCTTTCACTCATGTTTCAATAGAAGAGTCGAATTATATTTTACTTTCTAAACATAAATCAAATTTATAAATCAATAGATTAATTCTCTAATCAGACATATCATTTGTATGACTAATATATACTTTTCATCATAAGCATTTTACATTTAAAAATGTACTAAAAACAAAAAAAGGTATGTCACAAGTATGTGTATGTACATAAACAAAGTCTATGTGCATACACATATATGTGCCTACTAATGTTATTGCATTCTTACAAAGTTGTGATATTTTGTCATTGTTGTTTTCATAAGAACATTCATTGTTTTAACAGAACAAGTATTGTTTCCTACTAAACAGTCATAGAACAAGTTGTTTACATATGAACATTTATTTTTTGAACAAAACAAGTATTGTTTCCTATTAAATAGTCATAAAATAGGTTGTTTACATATGAACATTCATTGTTTGAACAAAATAAGTATTGTTTCCTACTAAACAGTTATACAGCAAGCTATTTACATATGAACAATCATTGTTTGAACAGAACAAGTAATGTTTCCTACTAAACAGTTATACAACAAGTTTTTTGCATACTAAACAATACAGAGTCATTTGCAAAGAACAATCGTTGTTTACATCAACATATTTATGTTTCAAACTAAACAGTTACATTTAAAGACAAATAATCTTGTTTACTTTGTTTGTAGATCTCATGTTATTTACAAGCTAAAGGATCACCTTACAAGTAAATGTTATCTATTTAACAATAGAAAGGGGTTTTCCACTATGAACTAAAAATAAACAATCAGACGGCCTAGTTTCATACATAATGACAAAATGTCTATTATTCAAACTCTTGAACACCTTCATCTCTAGAAATTCGATAAACAACTTAATAGTGTAAAGAAAACTATGTTAGACATGCTTGTCAATGAAATACTTGAGCAAATACTTTAGACAATGAAGGCTTAGAAGCTTCACGTTCAAACACTACTCATGCCTTTTCAAGCTGAAAAAAAATAAACTATGGTTGCTCTAGATTCAACCCATTTCAGTGGTCGGGTGGCTCCTTTCTTAAACTCAAAAGTTACTTTCGAAATCGCCCTTATGGGAATCCTGGCTTATCCCATAATGCATGTAGCAATATATGTCATGCAGACTCAAATCTAAATGTTATTCAAGAAATTAATCCTATCAATCATGAGGAATGATTCCTTACAAGGCTACAATGAAACTTGAACTTATACATTCCATTGGTTCTTTAAGTTGAGGGCATTCCTCTTTATGCAATTATGGTTTCCACATTTCTCAATAATGAATGCTTTTCCCCTTACCATAATGGAAGGCGATACATTTGAAAATGAAACATAGTCAAATATATTTAAAGGTAACATAAAGGAGTATATCCTCTTTGTAGGTTCGATATGTGAACCTCTACAAAATTTAGACACTAAAGGGTACGCATTTGATCTAAATAAGATTTTCGATAGCCATGATGTGGCTTACATTATCATGCAAACTAACATAATAGTCGCATCTTAAGGGTTTGATGCCTCAGTCTAGCACAAAAGGCTAGCTAATAAGGCTCCATTCTAAGTACTAGGCAAAAGTAGGTCGTAGGCCATGCGATCTCTAGAGGGTGGTCTCTAAGACTTTACCTTCGGCTCAAGTTGAGACACACCCAGACAAAAAATATGCATGTTACTGTGCTATCAATTTTTCATGAAATGTAGTGATAATCACTAGCTTAACATGAAAATAAAGATAGTGAAATCAATATTGATTCAAAAGAAACCAAATTACCTCAATAGTCGAGCTTTCTAGATGAGGCTTTACTTAGATTTTTCTACCTCTGCATACTCTTCTCGTCCTTTCCCTTACTATTGTCGATTCTTTCCCAAATCACTTCCTTCTTTTCTTCCACTACTGTTCATACTAAAATGGTAACCACACATTCTTGCATGCAACTGGTGCTACCATTATGGCTTTTTCCTGCCATAGTCATCGGCCTCCAATTTTGAATATTGTCTTTATGATTTCAGTAGGCCATGTCCATCATGGATTTTCCTTGTGATTTTTCATTGATTTCCACTATCTGATTCATAATATATCAGTTATCAACATTGAATTCAATATGAATTTGAATATATATATATATACATATGTATGTATGTATATATATATATATATATAATATATGTATATATACATATATACTTATATATTTATATATATTTTCATTTAAATGATTTTATTTGCATTTTACCTTGTATTCAAATAATGTATATATCTATATATATGTATGAGTTCGATTTACATACACGTGTATATATATATATATATATATATATATATATATATATATATATATATATATATATGCATTCATATATAAGTTGCTTATTTTGGAATGGCTTAAAGGTTCCATACACTATCATTTAAAGTAAGGAACTTAAATTTTCATTTCAAGCATCTTTATATATATATATAATTCTACACTAAAGAAAAGAAATTTTCTTTACAATGCTCACTTTTGTTTCCTTCAAATCACAAAGTTTGAATAGACAATTTAATCTATAAACCATTCATTTTCAAGCACTGAAACAATTCATGTTAGAAAATTGCATTCTTTTATATATGCAAATTTGTTCAAATGCAATTCATCAAGTCATTTGTGGTGTGTGCACCCAGATTCCAACCGGCTTACCGTTCGATCCGGCTAAACAATTTTACTTCAATCATGTTCTCATCCTTCAACCTGTCACCCTACAACTATACACACTTGCACTTGCAAATTGATCAGTAACGTTCAATTCTTGGTAATATAAAAAATAATTTCCAAAAGTTCACAAAGTCAACATTAGTCAACTTCTTTCATTCATTTTTTGAAATTTTTGAAATTTTTGAAATTTCCATTTAATATTTAATTGAATTTCTTCAACAATTTAATTTTTCGTATTAAAATAAATGCAATAAAATTGGGTTATGATAGAGAGGGATAGATAGGGATGGAAAGAAGGAGAGATAGGATATAAAGGAGAGAGATAGATATTTAACTTGGGAAAGATAGAGGGGGATGAGAGAGATATAAAGATGGAGAAAATGAGAAAGAGGGAGATAGATATAATAAGATATAGATAGATAAGGACAGGGGGAGATGAGAAGATAGAGATAGAGGGGAAATAGTGAGAGATAAAGGGGTGATAGAGACAAGTAATAGCTAGATAGGAGATAGATAGATAGATATGGGAGAGATAGAGAGAGATAGAGATAAGAGGGAGAAACATGGATTGTGTTTGTGAGTGAAAGAGAGATATGGAGATAGAGATAGAGAGGGATATAGAGAGAGAGAGGAGTAGAGAGATATAAAAAGGAGCAATAGGGAGAGAGGTAGATACAAAGATAGAAAGAGGGAGAGATATATAGTGGATATAGAGGGGGAAGAGAGAGTAATATAGGGAGAGGTAAGTATATTGAGATAGAGGAGAGAGATAGAGGGGAAGATGGAGATGGAGATGGAGATGGAGATGGAGAGAGGGGTATTTTTTAAAATTAACTTATGTTTCTCATATCATAGGACTTCTCACAAGGAGCAATTATCTTCCTACCATGCTTATGATGGAGGAAAAATGTATGTAGGTGATAATAACTTTCATCATATTGTTGGTTATGTGAAGGTGGTTGTGTTTCAATAATGGGAGGGTAAAAATTCTTATTCGTGTTTTGCATATTCTATGGATTTCAAGAAATTTCATTTTTATATCCAAGTTGGATTATTATAGATTACATGTGATATTTTACCCAAACTATAAAGGATAGAGGAATTTTGAGCCCCTACCTCACTCATTACTATAGATACCCTAAATTGTATTAACTACCAAACAACACTAACTATTGATTGCGAGGATATCAGTATGGGCCTAATTACACTTGATCCATGAAGAATCGAAGCATAACGGAGCCACGGGTACTCAAATCTCAACAAGATCAATCAATAAAAATTGAAAGTAAACATTTTATCAAATAACCTAACATGCTAAATTTATGAAAACTTTAAAGAAAACATCTACTCTAATCTTTTGAAATTTATCCTGTTGTGGAATTGGTGATGCGTTGATGTGGACCGACGACCCTTTGCCAATCTCGTGATAGTGAGCTTGTTTCAGTCGATTCTATGGAAAAGAATCGATGAAGCCATGGTGTTTGATGTATGAAACCTAGATTATGATAAAAATGAACATGATGCAAGCTAGGTTACCATGATTTTATACTATAAATGATCTAATTGTGCAATTTCTAAGCTAATCTAAGCTAAAACTATGCTAAAATTTGGAACCCTAATTAAGATGCAAGCTAAGATGGATGCATGGAAGCCATTAATTGATGCTCTAAGATATTATGCAACTAAAATAAATTGAAAATAAGCTAAATGTGTGCAAATTGAGAGTATGGATGTAAGTAAGTTTAACAACATAGATTTTCTCTCAATGATGGATCCATTTGTCTCCAAATAGTGACCTATTTATAAGAGAGCAAATGAGAAATGGGTGGTTGAGATCAAAAATATTAATTAATTGTTCAAGATGAAAGGAAGAGGAGGCATGGATCAAGGATTCTCTTCAATGGATGAGAATGCAAGATCACATGGATCAAGGAAATGATCAAGGGTTCACAATTACCTCAAGCAAACACACTTTTGACCTACTCACACAAGTCAAAGGTAACTTGCTTTAGAAGCAAAGTGAGTTAATTAGAGATGAGGGAATATTCCTTAGAATATTCCTTTTGGATGATGAAAAAGATTAATTTACAAATTAAAACAAAGTTTTAATTGTGCAAAAGGATAAAGAATATTCCATGGGAATATTTCTTTTGATTAGAGGAAAATTAGTTTAATTGCTAATTAAACAAGGTTTAATTTATGCAATTAGGGGATTGAGGAATTAGAGATATTTACTAAATTAGATGATTTAGTAAATAGGGGAGGGGTGAAATGATATTTAATTAAGTAACTTAGGATTATTTAATTAAATAAGATGACTTAGGAGATTAAATTAAATATTTTGATTTATTTTATTTAATAAGATGAAGTGTTAGTGTGAAAAGAGGTGAATTAACCCGATTTAATTAATTTAGGCCAATGGATGAAAATGATGTAATTAATTAACTAGCTAGGCTAATTGAATTAATTAAGCGAAAGGAGGATGGATAGAGAAGAAATGATGTTAATAAACCTATTTTGAGTGTATGACATTGATTAGAACATTTTTCATTGTCAATATTTTACCCCTCTTTGAAGCGAGGTACCTGCTACTTCAGTTCAAAGAACAACACTTCTCAGATAAAAATGTTGCCTAAATCAAAAAAAAAATGATATTTTAGATGCCCCATTGGAAGAATAAAACTGACTCCCTGCCCCCTCAAGAAATTGGGTGGAAATTTTGAATTTTGGGTTGATTTCTCGATAATGATTCAAAAGTTGCCCCGAGGGTTCAGAAAGGTTTTGGGATGCAAGAATAATGCTAAAATGCAAAAAACGATGAAAAACTAGGTCCAGATTGGCAAAATTGGTGAAAGTGATAATAAACCCCATTAATAAGGTTAAATTAGGGCAAAAAGCATTAATTTTCTAGCTTAAATAGGCTAAGGGGGGTCATTTTCAATTCATTTGTGCATTCACACTTAAAGATTTCTTTGCGATTTGAGCTCTGAACCTTCGAATAAATGGCATACCATGAGCTTCCTTGACACATCTCTGATCGATTTCATGAGTTCCAACAACTTCTAGGCATAGGACCACCGGTATGTGATTTGAAATTTGAAATTTTGATGTATTTATTAGGCATTAGAATTTAGAATTCGGGGACATCACTATTTAGGGATGCCCAAACTTCAATCGACGACACCCAAATGATATAGCGACGCATATGTCTAGGGCAAAGCTTTTCCAAATTTGAATTTAGGGTTTCAAATTTCAAACAGCGAAGTAGGCCTGTCCAGCGACGCACTTACCAATTTGAAAGTTAGGGTTAGGCCAAATTCTAAATCGTGATGTCGTCGTGTATGGTGACGCATTTGTCAATTTTAATTTTGAAATGCATCGAGCATCATTTTTTGGATTTTGAATATAGCAACACATCTGTAAATAGCGACGCATTTATGATTTTTGAGCTAGAAATTCTAAATAACTTCAAATTTTGATGATTTCCTGACACAATACGCTTCATGGGTGCAGGAGGTCTTCCCACCATTGATGTCGAAAGAGCACAAGCCCATGGTATTAGAGATTTTGGGTGATCTATCAGAGTTGCACTAGGAGCATCTAGGAGAGATTGGATTGTGGTATATCTCCTATGCTCTTGTTGTGAGGACACACTTGCCTATGATGACAGTGTTCTGCGAGAGATGGCACAAAGAGACCTCATCCTTCCACCTTCCAATGAGGGAGGCGACAGTGACCTTAAAGGATGTGTAGTGGATATTACGGTTTCCTATCCACGATGATCACACGATCTATGATCCTGTCGGATTTGATGCTTCCTTAGAGGTGATGGGTATAGATCAAATTGTTTTGGTCACCTCGTAGATTGATTTAGAGACATACAGAGGTCACATTCCCACCTTTAGATTGATTGTTGCGGCCATCATTTCAGGTTTGGTGGCTCCAAACAAACGCGGATGATTCTTTAGTCTGGGATGGGGTTTGGCTTGGCAGCGAATGTTGTACAAGAGGACTCTATTTGTGTGGGGCCCTGTGATGTTGGCTTTCGTATACCATGATTTATATGACTTTGTGTATTGTGATGGGAGATCCCTCGATGTAGGTGTGACAGTTCATATTTGGGCATGGGAGCACATTGCAATGCTTCAACCGATTATATAGGGGGTGGATGTGGATCCAGATGATCCCATCGTATGGAGATACTGTGGTGTCACCACTCTTAAACGCACAGGATAGATTGGGATCTTGTACTGGCGATGAGTGATTGATGATATGATTGTGTTCTGGTGTCAGCCATGGCTTCAAATGTCACCATAGTTTGATGATGTATAGCAGCTTTACTTCACCCAACAGAGTCGATATATGTAGAGTCGAGAGCACACCATGGTTGAGTGGTACCATCCTAATAGAGTGGCCAGACAGTTTAGCGATGTACAGGATAGGCCCGACCATTCCGGCACCAGAGGTCGTTGAGATTTTTTTGCCAGTTGGTCACCCAGCCTTTGGCATATGATCAAGGATAGGTAGATGAATGGATGATTCATGCTTATAATGTGTGGTTTGTGCCACCACAATGACTTACATATCCCACAGGTGCTCCTCCTAAAGGGAGGTCACGAGGTAGAGATGTCAGGGGTAGAGGATAGGGAGGCCATGATGGCCATGATGAACAGGTTATGGGGGCTCCTCCAATTGGATAGTAGCCTCCAGTAGTGTAGCAGTAGCTAATGCCACTACCACCACCAGATGCCAGAGATGCACAGATATGGCAGCTACAGCAACAGGTGTAGGCTTTGACAAGTGAGCGAGACCAGGCCCACTAGCATATTTTGTTTGTGATTGTTAAGCAAGACCAGGCTCGACAGTAGGTGGTCACAGTGACAGTTGAGAGGGATGCATCTCTTCATAGAGTTTAGGTTGTTATTGAGGAGAGAGACCAAAGGTTGCGAGATAAAAGCAAATAGAGGCTATGGTATCAACCACACATGGTCAGACTATTTCAGCCAGATTGTACCAAGAGGTTGTTACGGAGGTTGCATATTATAGGTAGCGCTATCACAGGGATGTTTCGGTAGCTCTTCTACAACTCAATTTTTCACAGCACAATGACATGCATTGTCGTTTCAACGATCAACTTGAGCAGTAGGCTGGAGAGGGTAGCAGTCACTAGGGCTAGAATTTTTGATGTATAGACACTTTTTGATTTTTCCCCATTCTTTATACTGATATACATTCATGGGTTCCTTTTCAATAGCCTCGTGGATATTGTACTTATTATCAATATACATACACTGATCCAGATTTTGCACCATGACACACTTTTTTGATATATATATGATATGGATACTAATGATTCATGTTATGATGTGTTGATTGTATTTCATGTATGGATGAATATGACATGGATTCTCATACATGATCATGTATGGATGCATTTACTTTTATGCCTATGTGATATGCGATGATATGATATGGATGGATGCAATGTTATATTGTTTTTCATTATCTTTTTATGATATGCAAATGTTATGGATGAAAATGATATGGATGCATTTCTTTTTGCATATTTTCTATGTGTGTTATGATGATGAATGCATATAGATGGATGAATGCAAATGCTTATGGCATGCAATGATTTAAGATGCTTAGAATAACAAATCTATATTATTCATCACAACTTAAATGATAATGTAGAATGTGTGATGTGATATGCAAATGATTATGTTGATGGATGTTTTATTCTTATGATATGATTATGAGATACCTGTATTTTCATGGTTTGTGGATGCAGGGTGGATGTATTGATGATGTTTTTGAGTGTCACAATATCAGGTTAGTGTGGAGAGAATATAGAAGAATAAAGGATGAATAACCGTTGATGATGATTATTGTTTCAAAAGATCCAACAAGTCCATGATCCGTCAAGATTTTCGGCCTCCTACAATGATTCCAATAACTAAGACCTTACATCCATGATTCAGAGATTGGACATCTAACCTGAATAACCATTTTAACCATCATGATGGTGCATTTAAATTGTCAACCCAAGGACGTGAACTTGAAATGGGTCAGCACAGTATGTGCACTAGGAACTCCAAAGTAGTCATCTTCATTCTACAACTAAGAAGGACTTAATACTAAAAGTAAATTGCATGGAAAGAAATAAAGGAAATGTTGAACATCACTCAAAAATTAAACTAAACTGAACATGCATGACAAAAATGAAAATCTAAGCAGAAAACAGGAAACTACTCTGCCTGCTTTGGCTGCAAGAGCAGACACAGAATGAAATTCTAGTGGCTGCAAGAGCAGACACGAAATGAAATTCTAGTGGCTGCAAGAGCAGACATGGAATGAAATTCTAGTGGCTGTAGGAACATTCAATGCCATATTCTTGCTAATTACTAAACAGAAGCTAATACTAATCTAACTAAACTAAAGGAACAGATTACTCACCAAGTGGTCCCCCTTGGATGAGTATACTCTAAAACTAATGCAAAACATAGATACTCAACTCAAGATCTTATTTTATTCATTGGAAAATGTAAATACAATAGAGTAACATGTCTAGAAATGCTTAGTAGAATATCAGATCATATAATAACTTGGAGATCAACTCCTAAAAAAGGAGGATCTGAATCTTATTTAAACTATCAACTAAATAGGGCAGTCAACTCCCACTAACTAAGAGGATGCCATTTAGGGAAAGTAGAGAAAAGAGTGGAAGACCAGTTACACATGCAGGGGAATCCATTCAGACATGCTTGTCCAAATGCAGACTCGACCACTGTAGTAATGCCCGCTTTGCTCAATGTCATTAAAAATCGACATAAGGTGATTACATGCGGCTAACATGGGAATCTCCTGTCGTTGTCCTTGATTGACCTTCATGAGATTCCTCTTCGTGACCAGCTGGCGGCTATGTTTCTCAACTTAGAATTCTCAATCATGTCTACATGGCAATGTCAGTATACATAATAATTGCATAGCTAAAACCACCTTAAAGAACATTCATTAATCATATGCAAGATAAATATACATAGTCCACATAATAGGTAAATATCATTAAAACTAGCAGAAAGGGAATTAAACCCAAATGTCTTAAGGTTTGAGAGAAACTATATAAAAGTAACAACATGTAATATTAAAGTCCATGGTAACTTCAGAAAATAGACTATAGATTCTACCCATAACTACACCAAAAACTAGACACATCACTCCCCCAACCTAACGTTTTGTTGGTCCTCCGGCAGGGGAAGAGTTATGCTTCTGCCTAGTTAAGGCTCTGAAATCTACAACTGATAACTATCTAATATCAGTATCTTTTGGTGAATCAGGGTTCCAGTAGAATCCTCCCAACTTGTCAAGTCTCCTCCATCTTTGTTGTTCCTCAGCAATGTCATATTAGTAGAGCCTAAAATTTGGTATAGGCCACATGAGGGTAGGTGGTTGAAAAGTCAAGGGAAGCCAATCTCGCCCCTTTATTCTCCCAATCTGAATGTATCTTTCAATTCTTTTTATGGTTGCAGTATCTAGTTGTGGATGGAATGTTGTACAGCTTGCTTTAGCTCATTAGTTAGTAGGTTCCATCTCTAGGATAGGTATCCTCTCATAGTGTCCTCTTTTGCTGCAGTTTTTACCTCATACTCACTATAAACTACCTCAATCCAAGGCATAATCTTGTTACCATAGCTCGTCCTGAAAAGCATTCTATTTCATTCTGTGTAAATGTCCTTGGGGTTCCTTGATTCAACTCTAATGGCCAAGGGAATATTGGATTCCTTCCCTTTATAAGCATTATATTGTTCACCCCAGTTAATCTAATTTTGTACCCAAGACATGAATGCTCTCAATTTGATGTCCCCCACATAAAGCAGCGGGTTCCAGTCTCAGTCTTTAGTTACAGCAAAGTTAAGTAAATAAAATTCACATAATAAATTTTTCATCTCAGGAGAGGAAATTCTATAAGCATTGAAGAATTTGGCAGGAGTTTCAATTGAGGGTTTCAAACCTGAGATAATCCTTGGCAATTTAAAAGAGAAATTTCTCCTTCAAGTGCAGAGCATAAACCCTTGGAGGAGTTTTGCATTCTAAAATCTGTGGCACCAGAGTTGCAATTCCACTCACCCTCTCCTTCAAAAATACAATCTCCTCAATCTTTCCTTCAATAATCTCATCCCTCTCTTGTATTTCCCTTTGCAATCTTTTCTTTTCCTTTTTCCATTCCTCTTCTCTTCTTTGTATCTCTTTCGACAAATTCAAAATTGTCGTATGCACTAAAAAATCAGGAGGGTTATGGATTCCTACCAAGATTTTTGTTGATGGTTGCTTCCCATATAGGAATAATTACATAGATTCAGGATGTCCCATTGACTCAGGCTGTAGAAGTACAATTTCTCTTTCCTCCTCTTTTTGCAAGGCCTCTTGTTCTTGTTCTTGCAATTGCTGCAAGAACTCCTGATCTATTTCCTGATTTTGCTGCAGGAACTCTTGGTCTTTGTCTTACTGCAATAACTCCTTATCTTCTTCGTGTTCTCAAATCTCAACTTCATCTACAATGGCAACAAGATCTGCCATGGTCATTTTTTTTGCCTTATCGAATATATTTTCTTCTTCTACATTTTCCTGCTCCATTGGAGCTTCGGTGCTCTCACATGATGTCCCACCAAGCTCGAGGTTTTTCTATGAAGGCATCTCAACAGTTGATTTTGATTTCTTGAGAGGGCTCTTACATTTTTCTTTGTTGCAGGATGAATAGTGTCAGCCTTTCTTTTCTTAGGACTTGGTTCCTTTCTTTGCACATGTTGTGTTTTTCCTTTCCTTGCCTCGGCTTCCCTCTTTTGTGCCCTTGTTCTTATTACAGTTTCAAGTGGAACATAATCATCATTAGAATTTGATGGAGAATTTTCTTTTTCATGCTCAGTATCAGAGGAACTAACATCTATAGTCCTTTCTTCAATAGGAGGATTCATACCAGGGTCAACACCAGAGGTTGAAGCACCAAGGGTGTCTTCAGCCATGCTTAATTTTCTGCTAGACCTACGTGTCTGAGGTGAAACCCTAGGTTGTGACTACTCATGTCTAAATTGATCGTATTTTATAAAATACTCCCATCATTCTAGGTGTTGCATCATGCAGAGATTTTACAACCAACAATTTAATTAGACAATGGTGTGAGACAGAGTTTTCCCTACCTTTCTATTTTTTGTTTGCCATGATGGAGAGAAGGTTGTACAAAATATTGGGCACATTCATCCTCCTCTCATGCCTCATATGACTCAACAGTTTGAAATGCACCGAATGCAGGTTCGACGGTCGACCCTCACAAGTGATATATCTGATAATATGGATGGCTACTTGCTTCCATGGCTCGGGCAGAGAGAGTCTTTTAGCACCCTATTTTTCAATAGTCAATGGAGGGTCACCATGTATTGTGAATATAGCCCTGGCTAACCTCGCATCTCTCGAAACAGGGTAAGGTTTGCCATCAGCTAGTAACCCTGAAACTTCTGCAATTTGTTCCTTAGTTGCTACAACCTCCAGTCCTTTCACTATGGCTTTTCCATCTGAAAATGTATGGGCGAACTCTAGTGCAATGCCTTTGTCAAACCATCCAGTTTCAGGAAATATTCCAACCAGCCACAATTTCAAAATTCGGCTAGGCACTGTGCATCCTGCAATAAAGCATAATGAACTGAGGGCTCATTTCGAATGAGTCTGCCTCCCATTGTCTATACTCTACAAAATTTCCTTATGTAACTCTCATCTATAAGAAAATTCCTTTATGTTCACTTGCTAGCTAAATTATCGACTGAATTTTCCTTTACTATGTTTTTAGCAATTACCATTTGCATTTCAAGATTATGACAAGGTTAATAATGGCAAGGGATGGTAATAAAAGGGAGTTATGATGAAAGGAAATGGTGGCAGTAGTTTAGTGTCACATCACACATGCGAGCCATCTTTTATTTCAAAGTTTAAATCAACTTAGCAAGATTTTTTGACGTAGGCAATCATGGACTAACATGTGGCAATCTATCTGCATTTTTCTTACTCCTCCCCCAACCTAAATTTGGACATGTGTCCACACATGCAATATGGTAGTAGTGATTTGATAAGGGAGTTATGTGAATGTCCATACTAACGTACAGTGATTAAATGAAATGCTCTAAAAGATAATTAAGAATGCAATTAATGCACACATACATGAATGTGTACAAGCATGATTGTGTAGAAGATTCATTGCAACGATCATGGAGAAAGTACCATTAGCCTTTTTAAGAAATAATTGAGCAATTAATGACAATTAAGTGGAGTGGTGTGAGGTGGAATGAAGTGATGGAAGAGAGGGAAAGGTGGTATGGATGGACAGATGGGCGGATGGGCGGAGAAATGGAATTCTACAAAAGTAGAAGTCTTTATTATGATAAGTACGTACCTTAGTTAGCCAGAAGGAGGGACACTATGTCCACTACCTTCAGCTGCAGGAACTCCTCGGTTGTAGAAATTGTGCTCAAGTGTTGTGTGTTGGATCAATTGTTGTAGGAACTCTTCTTTCGAAGCTAGCTTCTGATACAATCTGAGACGATGCCCATTGACTAGTAATTTAAATCTGATAGGGTCAATGGTGGTGAGTTGCACAACTCCATTGGGAAATACCTCAGCAACTTCATATGGCCCTAGCCACCTTGTCTGCAATTTTCCTGCATTTCTTGATACTGTGAGTCATAAAGCAATGCCCAATCACCTAGCTGAAATTTATTCTCTTTGATAAATTTATAATGTCATTTGATTCTTTGACTTTGCACAACTTCAGTATGGTGCAAGGCTATTTTCCTTTTCTCATCTAAAGCATTCAACTGCATGATCCTTTCTCTTTGTGCATCAAAAATTTCCATTCCCAACTCTACTGTAGTTCTAAGAGTCTTGTGCTTAAATTCAATGGGCATCATGGTTGTCTTCCTATATAGTAGCTTAAATTGAGTGAAGCTTGTAGTTGTCTTCCAAGTGGTTTTGTAAGCCCAGACTACTTTCGGTAATCTATTTTCCCAATCCTTTTCTATGAATAGCCACTATTTTGGTTAGGATGGCTTCAATCTCTTTGTTTGTCACCTCAACTTGTCCATTTGCCTGAGGGTGGTAAGGAATAAACTTTTTGTGCCTTATGTTATATTCAGTAACTAGTGTTGCAACAAGTGTTGAGATAAACTAGGCTCCTTGATCAGTTCCTATTTCTCTGGGTACTCCATACCATGTGAAAAAAATTACATAAAGAAATTTTGCAACCTTGTCATCTCTTGCATGTTTCATGGCTTTGAATTCTACCCACTTAGTTACATAATCAGTGCATACCAAAATATAAGACTTACCACTAGATGGGGGATCAATGGGTCCCACAAAATATAATCCCCACTTGTCAAAGGGAGTGACTACTACTTGGGGATAGAGTAGCATCTCATATGATTTGGTTGGCCTGCCCATTCTTTGGCATCTATCACATTTCCTTGTATATCGTCCTGCATCTTTGTGGAGTGTAGGCCAATAGTATTCTGTGTTCAAAATTTCCATTGTTGTCCTCTTGGATACAAAGTGTCCTCCATAGGGTTCTTCATCGCATGCATGTAGAATTTCATAGGTCTCATCTTCCCTCACACATCGTCTCATAACATGATCCGGTCCAGTATAAAACAGGCATCTAGCTATCCATGAAAAATGAAACGACTTTTCAATCAACACTCTTCTCTCTTTTGGAGAGAAGTGGGGGGAACTCCCCCTGTTACAAGGTAATTTTCTATGTCAACATACCAAGGTGTCTTCACACTAATGGAGAATAGATTCACATCAGGAAATGATTCATCTATGGCTTGACTGTCTATTGATGTTGTCAGCCTTGAAAGAAAATTTGCAACAACGTTGGACTTCCTTGGTTTGTCTACAATAGTTATGTCAAACTCTTGTAGTAGCAACAACCATCTGGCTAACCTTCCTGAGATCAGGGGTTTATTCATGAGATATCTAATGGTTGCATGATCAATGTGCACAAAGATTTGGTAGCCTATTATATAGTTCCTGAACTTGTTCAGGGCATAGATCACTACTAGCATTTCTTTCTCTGTTACTATATAATTGAATTCAGCTCCTTGCAAGTTTTTGCTAACAATGTAAATGGCATTTTCAATGGCTCTTTTTTTCTATCCTAGGACTGCTCCTATGGCATAATCTGATGTATCTGTATGAATGTGAAAATGGATTTCCCAATTAGGTCCTTTAAGTATAGGAGCATGAGTCAAAGCTGTCTTTAAATTAGAAAATGTTTTATCACAGCCTTTTGTCCATTGGAACTCAACATTTTTAGTCAAGAGACTATACAGTGGTACTGCTATTTTGCTAAAATCTTTGATGAAATGCCTATAATAACCTACATATCCCAAGAAACTCCTAACATCCTTTTGTTTTGCAGGTATAGGCAGATTATTAATTACCTCAATTTTTGCAGGATCAACTTGAATTTCATGGTGTGAAATGTAGTGGTCAAGAACTACACCTTCTTTCATCATCATGAAGCACTTCTCACTGTTTAAAGATAGGTTTTGGTCTTCACACCTTTGTATTACTTTCTTCAAATTTTCCAAAGCTTCATCAAAATCAACACCATAGGTGGTAAAATCATCCATATAGATTTCCATGCAGTCAAAGGAGATGTCTGAGAATATGTTGATGACCGCTCTCTGAAAAGTTGCAGGTGCATTGCACAACCCAAAGGGAAGCATTGAATATGAATATTTCCCCATGTACATGTGAATTTTTTCTTCTCCTGGTCTTCTGGCATAATTTGAATCTAATTGTACCCATTGAATCCATCAAGAAAAGAAAAGTACTATTTTCTTGCAAGAGAGTC
Source organism: Sequoiadendron giganteum (assembly GCA_007115665.2). NCBI lineage: Eukaryota > Viridiplantae > Streptophyta > Pinopsida > Cupressales > Cupressaceae > Sequoiadendron > Sequoiadendron giganteum. The sequence goes on along the minus strand of CM021100.1, from coordinate 299,914,426 downwards.
TAGGACTTGATCTATAAAAGGCAAGGGAAAATGGTCCTTCTTAGTAGCAGCATTGAGCTCCCTATAGTCAACAAAAATTCACCATTTTCCTCTCTTCTTGGACACAATCACCAATGGAGACACCCACTTGTTGTCTGAAATAGGATAGATAAATCCTGCATCTAGTAACCTTTGCAGCTCTATTTTGACAATCTCTCTCAATGCAGGGTTGATTCTCATTTATGGTTTCCTTACAGATGTACAATCATCTTTGATATATATCCTATGAGTGTAGAGATTTGGATCTAGTCCCTCCATATCATGGTAATCCTAGGCAAATGCATTTTGATGGGCTTTTAGAAACTTTTCCAAAGTCAACTATTGTCCCTCACTTGATTTACCGTTGATGTTCAAATATCTTCCTTCAGACACCTGTACTTGTGTAGTCAACTCTATCATAGTTGTTTCATTAATACATGGTACCTTAATCTCATGTGGCAATATTGTGTAGAACATACCTATTGTTGCAGGAAATTTGTTTGTTGGAAGAGTGGTTGTAGGAAGTCTGTCTGTAGAGACAATGGTTGCAGGAAGATTGGCTACAAGAAGTCCGTCTACAGAGATAGTGGTTGTAAGAAGATTAGGTAGAACTGACATAAGTGTTTGCACAAGGTTAGTAGAACCAGATGCATGACCGAGTAATGTCTCCTCCATCTAATAATGGTTCTGGAGTATACTAGATAACACTTCATCTTCATCTTGAAGTTGTAGGAAAGGACTTCTCCCTAGCATCATGAGCTACACCATAGAGTTAACTTCTTCGGCCTCTTCACCAATATGTGGCCATATGAAAATATCCTCATCATGGGATGGCTGAGAAGTAGGATAAAGAACAATATTTTTGGTGTTTCTACCATCAGAAATGGTCATGTCACCTAACCGACATCCAATATAAGCATCTACAGTTGCTAACCATGACCAACCAAGGATAATGGGATACCCTCCTAGTGTAGATTTAGGACAAAGAACCATGAAGTTAGCTAGATACTCCCAAGAGTCTAGAATCACCCATAAGGTCTTTTACTATGTCGTCAGGCTTAACAATGGAACTATCAACAAGCTGGAGGACAGTAGGGGTGGATCTCATGCTTGCAATATTTAGTTGTTGCAAGATGTCTTTAGTCATCACATTGATTGTTGCACCCAAGTCAATCAAAGCATTCTTTATATTTATCCCATTTATGATAACTTCAACTACAGGACTACCTGGATCATTGTACTTGGGGATAGTTACTTTTCCAAGCATGATGTCAGCTAATTCTCCCGCTACATGAACTATAGTTGGGTCCTTCTTTTTCCTACCCGATTTCTTGAGGCATGCTTCCTTAATTGTCTTGCCATAGATAGGGACATCTTTTATGGCCTGGAACAGGAGTATCTGGACATGTATATGCTTTAGCTAGTCTAGAATATCAGAATTGGTTTCTTCCTTTTCTTCTTTTTGTTTGGCCACTTCCAATCTCTAGGGGAATGGTGGTTCTTGTGTTGTTTGCTTGGCTGAAACTGGTTCAGGATGTTTAGGTGCACAAGGCTGAATAGGATCAGTATGAGAATCTTCTTTCTCTTCCACATGAAGCTCGGTGATAATGGGGGTGGAAGGATCTGACAAGGTAGTTCCTGAACGTAAACGTATGTCACTTAAACTCACAGCATATGAACGAAATTGATTTGGATCAGTAGAGTATACAAGTTTTTGTTGTGGTTTATTATTTGGATTGGGTGTGGGTTGGGCTAGTAACTAAGTAGGTTTGGGTACATTTGAACTTGGATTAGTAGGAGGAGGTATTATAGCAGGTTGTTGGGGCTAAGAAGGGGGTTGCATAGAGTTGGTTTTCTAGTTTGTCCATTGTTGGCCACCTCTCCATTGAGATGTTTGTTGCCAGTTTCATGGAGATGGTTGCCAAGGTCCTTGAAATTGTTGCCAATTCCCCTGAGGTTGTTGCCATTGAGGTGAGGAATTTTGATAATTGGACCAAGCATTTAGAGGGTTACCCCAAGACTGTGGTGGATATCCTCCATAGTTGGATGGATAGGGGGGCTGCCACTAGTTACCAGATTAATAAGAATTAAAATATGGCCCAACAAAAGATAATGGATCTAGTGGCATACCTTGTCTTGAAGCCCATGGCCTTTTTTGTGCAACATAGTAGACTTGGTCTTCCTCAGTCTGAATTGGTTTGAACTCAAGTGAAATCTGCTTGTTGTCAATGTTAGCTATCATCTTGCATCTGTGGTCCTTCTTCTTTTGTCTACAATGAGGACAATATTTTGTCAGCATTGCCTCTGCCTCCTCATGTTTCTTCTTAGCTTGAAGTGTATCTAGCTGAGTAGCTAAATTTTTGATGATATCCTATTTGAAATCTTCCAGCAAATTAGTAATCTCCATCCTTGAGACTCCATGGTGGATGACTTACCCATAGAGGATTGGTAAGCTCTTCCTTTCTTTGAAGCTACCCTAGAATAGTTCTGGCATATTTTCTGGATATCCTCCCAAGGGACTTGAGTGATATCACCTTTTGTCATCAGGTTCAAGGTATCAGTGCAGCTTTCACTAATTCCTCTTAGGAAAAGCAACTTTTGTGAATGTTCATTAGGTGTATCATGTGGAGATTTCTATAGACAATAGAAACACCTTGAAATGAAATCCTCCAGGCTCTCATCTTCCTTTTGCTGCATTCTAAAAATGTCACCTCCTCTCATATCACTTCCCCTACAATACTCCTTATATTTTTCAAGGAACTTTGTCTTCATATATTCCCAAGTCACCACAGTGTTTCTACCAAGGCTCATAAACCATCTCAATGCAGCTTCTTTCAAAGTGGTAGCAAATAGCTTAAGTTTGTGGGCATCAGTGGTATAGTCATAGCTTTTGTAGAGTTTATCAAACTCATACAAGAATGTATCAGGATCTTCTGTGACAAGTCCATAGAACTTAGGAAGGACTGAAGCAGGGATAAAGTAAACAAACAAGCTAATGTTCTTCATACCGCTAGCCAAGGCTAAAGTATGGGGTTACCTGATGTTGATGTTCATCGCAGGAAGGTCGCATTCCTAGGACATGTTGTGATCAGGGTTTTGATGTGATTGATTAGATGATAAGTTATTGATACTCTGAGTTGACCAACTTGTTGACTTATGAATCTAGACTTGAGACTTTCACGATTGAGCATTCGCTTTTAAACCTACTAGACTTGCTTCTAACTAACTTACCAAAGGATGAAAGCAACGATTAATTTATTATGAACGATGATTACTGTGGGTGAAAGCGAGATGAGATGGATGCACCATTTTGGGTATTTTCAAATGTTTTGAGGTTGTTTTTGGAATTTTGAGATTTTATGAATGTTTTTTGATTTTGTGTCTCAGGGGCCGATCAAAGATGGCCTTGCCTATGTTCAAGCTCAGAGACGACGTAGTTCATTCGATGACTCTGTTTTTTATTTTTCAGATTTTTGACATGTTTTGGATTTTTGATGGATTTTTGAATGTTTTTGAATTTTTGCTTTTTCAAATGTTTTTGGATTTTTTGATGAATTTTTTGAATGTTTTTGGATTTTTTGATGAAGTTTTTGAATGTTTTTGGATTTTTTGATGAATTTTTGAATGTTTTTGAATTTTTTATGGATTTTTGACAGTTTAGATATGGATATGCGATGATATTAGTGCTTTGTTTTGGGATTTTGTTGAAAACCAAATTTAATGTTGATCAATCGGATTAATAGATTGATAGTTTGAATAAGTGTGTTAAGTCAAACAAAATTGATAATGCACTTGTAAAATCTAGGAAGTTGTGTTATCCTAGAGTAAACTTGTACAGAAGAGGATGGTTTGACTAAGTGTGTTAAGTCAAATGAGGTGATTATGTGTTTGATAATTTGGCTAAGTGTGTTAAGCCAAAAAAAGATGATAATGAATTTGTAAACCCAAGGAAGTTGTGTTATCCTAGAGTAAATCTGTGCACAAGATGATAGTTTGACTAGGTGTGTTAAGTCAAACAAGGTGATAATTGATTGGATTTTATTGATCAAGATTGATGACGCTTGATTTGAAACAAAATTGTTTTGATGATTTGATGTGACGCTGACGTGCGCATTAAATGCGACTGATATGAATTGTTTGGATTGATGTTCGATGAAAGATAAAACTTGATAAGGAACATTGTCTCATCAAAATATGCCATGGGCTAGTGATTTGGATTTTTTGGTTCACAAATGCTTTGACCAATTTAATTCTACGTCTGCTAATGTTTGGATCACTTCATAAGTTTGAGGATATAGATCAAGATTTATTCTCGAAGCAAGATGTAAATATTTTCCCCCAATGTCTAGCAATGTTTGAATTGCCATGGGTAGATTATTGGATGAATGGATATGAATTATCTTGCGATAAGATAAGGGTGTTCAAAATAAAGTATTTTCATTTGGATAATGCTTCAAGGCCCAGATAACGTTGGGTAGGATGGATTCAATGAAAATGACCCATGTCAAGATGTTTACCATAAGCGAGTGTAAAGTGTGCACCAAACCTTCATCAAGATCAAGATAAGGTAGATAGATGGATGCAGATAGATGAAAATGGATTGGATAAATGGTTCATGGATGAATGGATATATTATGGATGGAATGTTGGCTTTATTATGGTTGTGATAAAAATGATTTCTCCTGAAATGGTGCATGTAGATGCTCAATTCTACACATGACGCCTGTTTGCCATGTTTTCATCATGGTACCTGCCCAAAGCACAGCCTATGCGGTTTTCACTAGAGGAAGATTTTTTTCTTTACAACTTTCAATCCTTTTTCTGATTTTTTATTTTTATTTTTTTGTATTTTCTGAGAGATTTTAAGTTGATGTTGAATCACCTGGTACTGCTAACATTGATGCTTTTGTCATAATGTGCCATCAATATCCTTCTTGAAGAATCTATTTTTCCAAGATACGTGTACTTGAAAGCAACTTTTGATATTCTTGATCTGTTTTGCTGATACTGGAGTTAATTTTGTCTTTGTGCACACATCGCGATAGAGTGCCTTTTGAATCCTTATGATGAAGAGTTGTTGCCAACACATGGTCAATGTGAGAATTGGATATCATGCGTGGAGGTGTGGAGGCGTGGATGGAGCATGTTTAGGTATATAAGATGAATTGGTTGATAGTTTGGAACCTTTGACTCTCCAAACTTGGGAAGATGATCAATGATGGGTGGATACGGATGTTTGCGTGGAATTAGGACCAATTGCTCGATATACTTTGTATGTTGCCTGAGAAGCCTTCTTTTTCCTTTGTGGACATATTTGATGTATACTTTTCCCTTTCTTATTTTTCCCCATAGTTTCTTTGACTAATGGAGTTTGACAGGGATCGTCTTTCTTTGTATTTTTTGGTATCCATATGTATTTGATTTGTCCTTCATGCTTTGCTACTTTTTTTTCTTTCATAATATTCTTTGTACTTTGATTCAACTTCTTTTGATGTTGTTCCCACTTCGTGGATGGGTTGATGGGTGGATGAAGGTTCATGATGTGGCAGGTTGTAGTATTGGCATTGGTTTCATCATAAGGATTCTTTGTGCTCCCTATGTTGACATTTACTTGAGATGAAGTTACCCCCAGTATGGTGGTAGTAGCACCGATTTGTTTATATCCCTCAATTCTTGAATAATCAAGGCCTTGATGCTTAGGATTTCCAATAATCTACACTAGTTCTAGGATACCATGTTCATGTAGGCCTAATCCTCTACCTTGATATTTCATCTGCTGAAAAAAATTATCTACAATAGGATATGATTTACCTTGGAAACAAGGTGCTAATCCTTCTTTTCTCTATGGTGGATCTTCAAAAGTGACAGCTTCTTTATTGATAAGGTAGCTTACCATAAGAAAGTTGAGTGATCCAACTTTATAAGTGATAGGATCCTCTATATGTGGGATGAATTCCTGATTGATATCTTTAGCTTGATCTTGTGAGATATAAGATTATAATGCTCCTTCAAGAGGTGTTGATGATTCACTGTCCACATAAAATTCTTCCTTGTTATTCATTTCACAAGATGTTTTTGATTCATGACTTCTGTAGGAGCTCTCTTCATGACCTATTTCTAATAGGTGTCCATTGGATGTTTGTAATTCACAACTTTTGTAGAAGCCTTCTTCATGATTTGTTTATGCTATGTCTCTAGATTTTTCTATATCTTGGTCGTGTGTACAAATGTTAAGAGTAGGAGACTCTTGTACCATGGTAATGATGTCAAGAGTATGAGACTCTTGTTTTGAATCAAGATCATCTACGTGTCCATCCGAAGAAAGCATCTCATGGGTAGACAAAGGGGTATGTGCTATATGGATATGATCATTATTTGTGACATCTTGTATAGATATAAGAGTACCCATTAGATCATTTTAGTATCTTGGAGATAAGAATTCTTGATCTTGACTAATTCTGGAATTACTTTCGAGATGTTTTGGATCAAGTTCTTGACATGGGTCGATTTCAAAGGATGGATTGCTTATGGTGGGTTTTTGGACATTGTTATTAGGAATGGGAAGTGGCTTAATATCCTTTTGATCTTTGAGGATTCCTTCACTATCTGTAATCATGAGGTCGAGGGATGTCAATATGTCGTTGGAAGGGCCATTGCTAGACCTTGATGGAAGATGTTTATCATTCTTTGGAATACGTTCTTGAGATATGTCCTCTAATTCATTAGGTGATGTAGAGAAATTTTCAACATGATCATTGGTCGATGGATCATGGATTATGTCAATAGGATCAAATAATGTCAACACATCCCGAAATAGATCACTAAAAAGTGGCTCTTGATGAATGTTGATTTGATCACTAGATGGGGTAGACATACCTTCACAATGTTCATCAATGGATTGATTTTGATAATTGTCTTCATCCATTATGGTATATATATTGCCAATGTCTTCAACCATAGGGTCAATTGATGCTAAAGTTTCTTGGATTGGATCATTGTTGGGCATCGTTGGTGAGTTTGATCATGATTGAAAAGTGGTTCTTGGTGTGTGTTAATTTGATCATCGGTTGAGGTGGAAACATCTTCAAGGTGTTCATTGATAGATTGATCTTGATTTTTGATTTCAACAATTATGGTGGGAATCTGTTGCAAGCTTTGTTGAGTGAGTAATGCCTGTGTTTGCTGTTGATCCAACAATTCTTGTTGTTGGTCATGTTGTGGTTGTTCCAACAAAGCTTGTTGTTGGTTGAGTTCGTGTTGCGCCAACGAGGCTTGTCATTGGTCAAGCTACTATTGTGCCAATGAGGCGTGTCATTGGTCAAGTTGTTTTTGCACCAACAAGGCTTTTCGTTGGTCGAGTGGCTATTGAGCTAGCAAAGCTTGTTGTTGGTTGAGCTATTGTTGAACCAACAAAGCATGTTGTTGGGCAAGGTGTTGTTGATCCAACGAAGCCTATTGTTGGGCGAGTTGTTGTTGAGCCAATGAAGCCTGTTGTTGGGCGAGCTGATGTTAAGCCAACGAAGCCTATTGTTGGGCGAGTTGTTGTGCCTGAAAATCCTGCAAGTCTTGTTGGTATGCTTGCCGATGGAGTGCTTGCATTTTCGATTGGTATTGTGCTTGTGCCTGTTGGGCCTGATCTTGAACTTGGGCTTGCACTTGTTGGACTGCTTGAGCGGCTTGCTTAGCTTGTGCGACTTGTTGGGCTTGTGCAGCTTGTTGGTTTCAGAGCACCTTTTGATGAGCAGCTTGTCAAGCGTCTTGCAACATGATGGAGAATGAATTTGTCATGTTGTGTTTTGGCGGTGGTGGTGGTGGTGGTGGATGGGAATGGTGTTGATTGTTAGGGTTTCTTGAATGGTTGCCATCGGTTGCTGCGATATCGATGGAAAAATGGGAGGA
>CM021100.1:299893090-299906409 GCA_007115665.2 Sequoiadendron giganteum | reverse complement strand
TGTGCCATTTCAAGTGGAAGAATCTCATCCTATCCATAATAAATCCAACATTCCATCCATCTTGTCCATAATAAAATCCATGAACCATTCATCCAAACCATTTGCATCCAAATCTAACTTATCTTGATCTTGGCAAAGGTTCGATGTACACTTCGCATTTTCTTATGGTAAATATCTTGACATGGGTCACTATCACTGATCGTATCTTATCCAACATCATCTGAGCCAGGAAGGTGTTGTCCAAAGGGAAAACTCTATCTGAACATATTATCCAATCACAAGATAATCCTTGCATTTTTAACATTGCTAGACATTGGGGGAAAATACTCACATCTTTCTTTAGAACAAATATTCATCTATGTCTTCTAGCTCACATTTGTATTTGGGAATCATCCAAACAATTCAAAAAATCCATATTTGAAAATCATTTTCCTATCCTGGCTACAAATCTCCATCAATTTTTATCCAATCAATCAATCACCATCTTGGGATGTATCCTTCCCAATCCTTATGTTGTTCCTATTGTGACAACACTATCTTTGCATTATTATGTATCCTCAATAATGTTATCATTATCATAAATTACTTAATCAGATCAATCAATTTTAGCCTTACTATCAAAAAGATCTCAAAACACTATTGATATCCCTACATACTAATATCTCTTTATCATTCATCCATATGATCAACATCAAAAATTAAAAACACCCAGAAAAACAACAAAATCATAAAACTTCAAAAACCCAAAAAAAAAACATTATAGGTCATCTTCGAACAAGCCACATTGACTCAAAAATTTGAACTACATGATCTTTGCGTGTATAATGTAGGTAAGGCTAATCTTTGATCAATTCCCAAGGCCCTAATTCAATCCCCTTAGGTGTTTGTCATGGTTTTTAAACATAATCCAAAATCCAAAAGAAACTTTCAAAAATTAGAAAAGTCAAAAACATGCTCTTATCAAACAAGCGAACTACAAGCCTCTGTGTGGATAATGTAGGCAAGGAAATCAATGATGATCCCCTGAGGCCCTAGGTTAGTCCCCAAAAACAAAACGAAAACATTCAAATATCTTATCAAAATCCAAAAAACATTCATAAAAAATACAAAACACACACCAAAAATAGCCTCAAATAACATCAAAGCACAAAAACATTTGAAAAATATCAAAACTCCTATTTATGTCATCACCTATCTATAATAAAGCATTCATCCATAATAAACAAATCATCAGCCTCACCCTTTGACAAAACAAACAACAAACAAAGCAACATCAAAAGCTAGAACTTTCAAGCAAACAATCACAAAGATTTGATCACAAACAGACTAAAACAATGTCAAAGTGTTAACTACCTACCTATTGATAGTTCACCATCAACATCCTGAGATATTTCTCAATGGATAGATCATTCCTACAATAGACATCATCAGTAATGGATAATAGCCTAAAACCTCAAAACATATATGACAAGTGATACAACAACATTGTTTATCTTTTTGTTATTTTATCTATCTGATTTACCTTATTGGCTCATTCCCAGGGTCTCTCAAGGATGTTAATAAGGATTTAGAGAGGAAGGAATGGGGGAAATTGAGTGTCATTTATATTTTCTTTGTTTGTTGAATATTTTTCTAATACTACCACGACGAATACTTGCCTTGTGTGTATGGAAGTTGTTTCAAGCAACAAAAGTAGCCTTGCATGTTTGGTTCCTCATACCTCTACGTGCACTAGTCCAAAATGCTATGAACTTCTAACCTATAGACTCTAATAGGGTTTTCATATGTCTAGTATGAACAAGAATTCTCCTTGATTGTAGAGTCAAATTCCATGCAATGGGTACAATGCCACATTGGTCATCAATACCCTAGTGCATCATGTTTGTTTGCTACATCAATAAGGACTGCTAAACATTACGAAGTATATATGAAGCAAAATAAAACTCATCAATGACTAACAACATCAATTTTATTCTAAATCTTACTAACATTTTCTTCTAGTTAACATTTCTTATGTGAGTCCTTGCACTTAAACACATCACATCAGCTTGTCGAAAAATTTGGCTCATTATCCAAAATTTCACCAAATTTCTCGAGGGGGCACCAGGCTATCCCGCCATCACTGGGACATATTGGGGTAACTCTTAAGTAGGAATTTTTGAATTTTATTTAACATAATGCTCAAAATTGCATTGTATCAAAGAGGGGGAAAATGTAGATACCCTAAATTGTCTTGGCTGGCAAACAACACTAACTTTCACCCTTCTTCCCTAAATGATTCAATAATACATTATTATTTAATTATTGTCAAATTTTATATTCGTCTATTAATTAAGTGATTTAACATTATTTAATTAATTCATCCTCAATCATCATTTTTGACTAATTAAATCAATCTCATTTATTTAATAAATGCCTTAATTTAACCCTATTTTCTTCTATTAACTGAATAATCTTAAATTATTTAATTAATTCCCCATTTTATCATTAATTTGACTTTTATTCCTCTTGATTAGTTAGATAAACATCAATTATTTAATTATGTTACTAATATGCCTTATTCATCTAAACCAATTAATTATTTATCATTAATAGTTGAAATCACATCACTTTCCCTTCTCTAAACTTGAATAATTAAATCAATTAGTCGAATGCATTCAACATAGTCAACAAACAAATACAACTTTATTTATTAAAATCAAACATGACTTGCATGTTCATCTCTTGATATTAATTAATTAATCAATTAATTAATTATCCTCACCCTCCTCTTTTGATTGAGAAGATCACGATCACTGATTTCTCACTCTAATTGGTTGACTAACTCATCTATTCTCCAATCCCACTAATTTCTTCAATCCCATCAACCAATCCCACTAACCTGCACTCAAATTGGCTTTTCCAATCCCACCAATTATTCCAATCTAAATCCACTAATCCTTCCAATCTAATTTCCTCTCAACGGTGCTCAACCATTGATTAGGATCTTTTACTACGAAATCTTGATCATTCATCTCGAAATATGAAATTTATAAAACAATCTTCTACCTTCTCACAAATCATCTAGAATCTTCATAGCGAAGCATTGAGAAATTATCTCTTGAGCACATTGAGATTTATTATCACATTCTAGTTCACCATTATCAACACAAATCAAAGCTTTTGCAACAACAACAATGGAGGCTTTGTATTGAATCAAGCAATCTGACTTCAAAATGTCTATACAAACACAACATCGACATGGGTTAGTAACGTTTTAAAGTTTAGAATTCAATTTATGTTATCTTTAGGATTACATTGTTTGTTGATTTTGTTATTTTAGAGCTTCATTTCATGAGTATGGGTTTTGGGATTTTATCTTGTTTGAATTAAGTTTGTTTAATTCATTGTTTGTTTTTTGTATGCTATTATTCCCCCTTTATGACAATTACTAATCTTGATGGGTGAGAGTGTCATGGAACATGATTATTACAAGCACACTAACATGTAGAACAATGACAATCGAATGCACTTTGTAGATATAGATGATTGAGAAAACTTCAATTGTATTACATCATATAAAATACCTATTAATTTAAGATTGTAAATACCTTAGATATAATAAATCAATTAAAAATAATCATATAAATAATCTATTTATTAACAAGCATTCATCACTAATACTAAAAAAGAATATAATTAATTACATGATTGATTATTCTTTCCTACAAACTATCATGTTGAATTCAAGGTTGAACTATGATAATATTTGTTCTTTTTGATATGCCTTTTCTTGTTCTTCAAAATGCAATCAATTTAATGTATTGAATAAATACTAAAATTTATATAAAAAAACTATAAGCAAAGGTTAAAAGCTTGGGCAACAATGTTACACCCTGTTGTGTATCTACCTATTTACTATTACCTTGTTGGATAAAATACTAGACTATTTTCAAATGTGAATTGTAATGTTGTTGGAAATATAGGTGTTTGTACTTTGATTATATGTATCATTGGAAATATGATGAATAAATGGATGATTTAATTTGGTATTTTCATAATGATTCTAACTATGAAATATTTATGATGCAAACAATTATTTTGTGAACGTCTAACTACTATTTCAATGTGCTAAGTTGTATGCAGGCACATGAATCAATCCTCTAAAAGAGGGGGAAAGTATCACTTAGGAGAAGAACTTGGTCTGGTAACCCTTAATAAGACCTAATTGAGCTTACACATACTCACAATTAGATTGGTCGAGTCAAGTTAGTAGTTTTTGGAAATGGTAAGATACCTCAGTCTTATTTTTGCATGAATTAGAAGAGGTTAGGGTTTTAATTGTGAACATCCTTGACTTGGGTTAAGTGTTTTGAGTCTCTTTGATATGTATGGGTTCTTTCTTATGTGTTTGTGCTTAATCGATGAGGTATATACATAAAATGTATCTATGTATATATGTACGTGTCAGTGATAAACTCATATACATGAGTAAATACATATATGTGTATACATAGATAGATGTATCTATGCATGCTCATGGACGAATTACCCATATACATGAGAATATCGAATGGACAAGGTGACATATATATATATGTATATATGTATGTATGTATATATACACTTCACGTATATATGTCAGTCGATATGAGTGAAAATATATGTGTTTGATTATGAGGCAATGATATATATATATATATATATATATATATATATATTAATACGCACGTATGAATCGACATAATGGAAACATCCATACATGTTTATTAATATATGTATACATATGTGTATATATATATGTATACATGCAGTATTATTACTGAATATGAAATATGAGTATATATATTTGAATATCAAATGATACATTTAATGAAGTTAATGAGTGTATATATACATATATAGACATATTATAAAGTATATATATGTATATATATTATTTATATTATATATATATATATTATAATGATTTGATAGCACTGATTATTACTTAAAGCGCATGAATAGAATTGAACACATGATATGCACATAGAATAAAGTGTGGAGATTAAATGAGTGCATAATGTAGAAGCAACACATAAACATAAGTAATGTTTTAAGCATTTAAAAGGGTTGAGTATTATCAAATATATCAGTGCTAGGTAAAAACGCATAATATCATATTCAAACCAATATGTAAGATAACTGCCAAAGACTTAGTCAAATGCAAAGGAAAAAGAGAATACTTGCTCACAGGAATTATTGACTTGGTCATTAGCAAACAATGACCAAAAGAATAGGACATGAAGGGCATAATGTGGTGTCGACTTGTGATCAGTTTGAGCTGATTAGAAGTCTAAATTTGCAATACGAATTCCAGTTTATGAAACAATATGAATTATGTGAAATGGTCAAATGTAAGTTGGACAAAGTAAGTCGGCCTGTAGAAGACAGTAACCTTGAATTTATGATTATCATTCTTGTTGTCCATTTAAATGGGAAACTCATTCACTATGGATATGTAGGTGTTTATAATGAAATGAATTCAGTTGCCACCTTTCCTTTTCCTAGTTGAGTCAAACCTTTTGGATTGAGAAGTGTCATCTTTGATAGCTTGTTTTTAGCTTGCTATTGCTCTTAATTATGTATAAATAGAGGTGATTTCTACCTCATTTGGGACACATATCTACACTTCTACTATTAGTTTTTGAGTTGGTATTATCTGGATTTTTTAGTATAGAGCGTTGAGAGGTTTCTGAAAGAGAGTTTTAGAAAGATTACTTTGTGAGGAGTGGTCAAGTGAAATTGGATTTAGTAAGAAGCTTAGTTGAGGAGGAGTTACAAGTTGGTGTTGGTGAAGGTTGTGCTAGGAACCCGAATTTGTCAAATTGGAGCATTGCACTAATAGGCATGTTGATTTCTACTCCTTTATACTTTATATGTATTTGAAAAGATTGCGTGACACTATTTACCTTATTTTGAGGAAATTGTTTAAATCCTTATTAGGGAAAGGATATTCTATTCTTTATTTTTTGATTATGTTAAAACTAGAAGGGCCAGTACCCATTACAGAGCATCCATAGAGGTAGAAGATAGGTGGCTCACAAAAAATGAGACCACTAAAAATGAGAAATGAGACTCACTAGCAATGAGCCTAAAAGAGTAACAAACAATCCATGCTTTTGATCGGAGCATGAAACTAGAAAACAAAGACCAATAGCAATAAACAAAGGCTACTAAAACAAGGGAACCAAACCCAGAACATATCCCTAGGGTAAACCCACAAAAGTGGTTTACAATTCCAGTGAGGAAGGAAAAGTTGCAAAAAATGACCCCATGCAAAAAAAATTGGTTTTTGGGGGTTCAAACAAACTTTTGGTTCGAGTGAACCCAAATGGGGTTCAATAGAACCCCCCTTCAAGTGAACCCATTTAATGATGGGGCCCACCATTCCCAACAAAAAGCCAAAAAAGAAGGCTTATTGAAAGGGGGTCTTCTCGAACCCTGGTTCAAGTGAACCCCTAGGGGTTCAAGCGAACCCCCCGGTTTGCTCAAACCCCCCTTTTCCCCCTTCTCCCCCTCAGGCACCAAAAAATTCTAGAATTTTATGCTTCAAAGCTTGGGTTGAGGATGAAAATAGAGGAGACTTTACAGACCCAACTAGATGATGGTAGTCCTCAGAATGAGCTATCTAACAAATATAATTTTAATATGTTTTGGTTTTATTATGTATTTGTTTTTTTAGTTTTATTAAACATATATTTTTCACAAAAAATCAAGCTCTCTATTTTGCACATGTGGAAAAATAGTAGATTATCAAAAAAAAATGAGTGCACCAGATATTGAAGTCCTTGATCCAAAAAAAAAAATTGAATTTTGATACATACAAAAAACGTTATGCGTTATACGATCTACCTATGTCTGAATTGTAATTGATTTGACTTCGAAACTTGATTAAGGAAAAAATATTCAATAAAACACTATGAAACCAATTGGAAGTGCTAGATATCATAGTTACAAATCTAAATTCGAAAAAAATAGAATTTTATCCTTCATGGAAAAAAAATTATGCATTATACGGTGAGCATCACTCCTTAAAAATGTTGTTTACTGAAAAAAACTAGTTTTTGAAGGAGATGGAAAAAGAAGTGCAATTTGATTCCAAATGTTTTGAAAAAAATATATTTAGAATCTACAGACAAAATGTCACAAATTAGTAGTTTGCATCATCTTCAAATTCCTCATGGTTTAGCCGCTATAGGTGCTCAAAAGTGAAGATTTAGTTATAAAAAATTATTTTAGCGTCCAATTTGGCCAAAATTTGTAAACCAGTATTGTGGGATCACCCCCTACAAAAGTAGGTAAAAACCAGTAAAAGCCAACAACTTACACACTGAATAGAAGGAAGCTACCCCCAACCAACAACACCAGAACTTTTGAACCGAACTCAAAATAAACCAAAGGGAAAAGGGCATCCATTTCCACAAACCACCCACCTTACCAGCAATCCCAAACTTTGCCTCTAAAGGAGAATAGTCCACCTCAAAAGGATCTGCAAAGAAGAAATCTAGCAAGAGGAAAGATCCTCCCAACAACCCCCTAGAACAAACCTCCACCTCAATAGGATCTTATTAGAAAAAAGTGAGTTGCAAAGGAGAAATAGAACCAATAGGAGGGACAAGAATAGCTCCCTTAAGCATCATGAGAAACAGAGTTTTCAAGAAGGGCAAGGAAAACACCCCATCCAAGTGAAACAAGGTAGGGGAAACCCCTACCCTAAAGAGAATGTCCATTGAAACCAATGCCATAGAATGCGAAGTGATACTATCATCACACCAAAATTTGAAACCAACAAGCAAATAAACAATAAGAGAGAACTTACCTAGGAAATGAACCTAGGCCAACAAAGCACCACCAACTAACTTTATAATAGTTCCAAAAATAAAGTAATAGCTCTGCAAACCTTCCAAGAAACCAAAGAAGCCCCCAAAAAAACCTTCTTCAAGAGCCAAAACAAAGGGATTAGAAATTCTACAACAACTTAACTATTGCAAAAGAGAGAAAACCCAAGCAAAGACAAAAGCCACCGAAATCTGATGTGTAGCATCAGAGTCCCAAGAACATTAGCAACTACTGCACAAACTGGGCAACTAACTCCAAGAGTAGCAGGGAAGACCAAATCTCTACCAATACCAGCATATAAACCCATGGGCAGTAAATCCACCCTTGAAGAAGCTTCCAGAACCCACACCAAGAAGACCGAGTGAGCATGAGACACATTGCAACCATCGGTGGAAGGGGAAAACCTCCCCACAAAGCTCCAACTCCCATCAAATGCCCCACCTAGAGGAGCAGTGCAACACCAAAGACCATGCAACTCCCAAGACATGAAGGGTCGAAGAGAGAAAGGAAAATCCCCATCCTCAGGATTACCAACACCCTCCTCTATGGTATTCAACATGGAGCCCCCACTCTAAATCCCACTCAAAGCCATGAAATTCTCACAAGCAAGCCACATCTCCAAAGAGATTAGCAAGGAGTATAACTCCACAACTAGAATGATAGCGACCAACAACAACGAATCATTGTAACCCACATTTGGGAAGAGAAGAAGAGCATGGGCATTGGAGTAGAAGAGCCCAACAACCACCGTGACACCAAAATCCTCAACATAGAGGCAAAGAAACAAGCCCAAACAAAGAAGTAGGACAAGCACTGCAAGCACAATGCAAAGAGGCAAGCTCGAGCCACTAACACCAAAGGTGAGCAAGAGAAGGAAGAGGGAAAGATGCCCAAAATAAATGGAATCTAGAGAAGTAACCTTGGCAAGAATGGAGAGCACCATGGACAACCATATTTCCAACCAAATAGCCCCCAAGCCACCAACAGGCCTGGCAACGAATAGGGATCTCACCACAAAGTGTAGATCAATTACCACTAAATCCAAGTTGTCTAAGACATGAAGGATGAACTCAACAATCAGCTACTCAGACGCAATAGAAACACCACCAAAAGGGCAAAAAAGAAACCCAAAACACAGCCTCCCCACACCCAGAGGCCTAAAGCACTGACATAACCCATCATCTTCCTTTGAATTGGTGCTCCCACCATCTTCATCCTCTGGAATTTAAAAAAAACTTCGTCTGCTCACACCCATTAACTATTAATATGAGCAACATTCTCTTCTTTATATTAAAGTGAAATTTTACTTGTTATTCTTAGACTAGAGAACTCTATTGTTTGACTGATTGTGCTAGGGTGATCCCATAATACTAGTTTACAATTTTTGGCCAAACTGGACACTGAAATAATTTTTTCTAACTAAATCTTCACTTTCGGGCACCTATAGCGACTAAACCGTGAGGAATTTGAAGATGATGCAAACTAGTGATTTGTGGCATTTTGTTTGTAGATTCTAAATATATTTTTTTCAAAAAAATTGGAATCGGATTGCACTTCTTTTTCCATCTCCTTTGAAAACTAGTTTTTTCAGTAAACACCATTTTTAAGGAGTGACGCTCACTATATAATGCATAAAATTTTTTCCATCAAGGATAAAATTCTATTTTTTTTAAATTTAGATTTCTAACCATGATATCTAGTGCTTAAAATTGGTTTTATAGTGTTTTATTGAATATTTTTTCCTTAATCAAGTTTCAAAGACAAACCAATTATAATTCAGACATAGGCAGACCGTATAACGCGTAAACTTTTTTGTATGTATCAAAATTCAAAAAAAAATTGTTGGATCAAGGACTTCAATATCTAGTGCACTCATATTTTTTCTTCTTTTTTTTTATAATCTTTTATTTTTCCACGTGTGCAAAACAAAGAGCTTGATTTTTGGTGAAAAACTATGTTTAATAAAATTAAAAAAACAAATACATAATAAAATCAAAACATATTAAAATTATATTCATTGGATAGCTCGTTTTGAGGACTACCATCATCCAGTTGGGTCTGTGAAGTCTCCTCCATTTTCATCCTCAACCCGAGCTTCGAAAGGAAATTTTTTGGAGTTTGCTGGTGTTAGAGGGTGAGAAGGTGGGAAAAGGGGGGTTCGAGCTGATCTCCTTTTCTTTTCTTTTTTTGGTTGGGAAATGAGGGGCCAACATTTAATGGGTTCGTTTGAACCAACAATTTGTTCAAACCCTAAAAAACCAATTTTTTTTGCATGGGGTCATTTTTTGCAACTTTTCATTCCTCACTCGAATTGTAAACCACTTTTGTGAGTTTACCCTGTACATATTCCATATCAAGGAATGGGTGAATAAAATAGTGGTAAATACTATAGTAGAATAGAGCTTATATGATCGAAGTTTAAGTTGTGAAACTGTGATATGGAATTACTTAGATTTATTTAATAAATATGTTATAGAGGTTATAGGTTGTTCTTGGGGGTAGTTAACATAATGGAGGGGATAACCTATGCATAGTATATGAATGGTCAAATCCAAATCGAGCTCAGGAAAGTGTGTGAAAGAGATGACTCTTTTATAAAGAATTCTTTGGCCAAACTAGTCTAAGTGCCACTGATTACACTGTCAACTCACCGTGATCTAGTTTAGCATACTAGATAGGGTTATTCATACATGTAGGTTGTAGACACTATATGTCACGGTAAGTGCACCAAGATGGTTCCCAAAAAGGGGACTTAAGTGGACAACTTTTTTCTGAACTCTGGAAATACTGACCTTGGACGTGAAATTGAGGATACTTAGACTCAAAATTTTGAGATGGAACAAAAAGAAGGATTCAAGTGCTCCGAGTCTACTTTCTAAACTACTAATTTATTTTGAAAATGATTGAGATTAAGAGGTTCAAATGAGGGACGTACACAAATTGATGTTGTTTTTGTCAGAAAAACATAACATAGCAACTCTTGTACGACCCTCATACGGTGAATTTTTTTTTAGTATTTTTAAAATCGCAACGGTCAGAAGTTAGCTAACAGTATGTAGTTGATGCACGATTTTTCTGATAATTTTTTAATGAATATTTGATTTTTTACTAATTTGCGAAGTGGACATATCTTGAAAATAGAATTTTGGCCGTGCTACCCCTACAAATTTTGGAAACTAATTGATTTTTTTTTTATTTTTTTAATAATTTTGTAGAATGGAGTCTAGTTTCTAAAAATGTAATTTATTTGAAAAATTGATGAACGGTTAATATATAATGAAAAAAATACCAAACACCGCTTTTTGGAAAAAAAAAGACATACAGATAAAATAAATTATGGATGAAAGACTTACATTTTCAAAAAGTGAAAAAAATTACATCGTTGGATACCTAAGAGATAACCCAACATTACCCATGTGCTCAATTTTTTTAATATTGAACTATGTGCAATCCTGACGGTGAGCACGAACTCAATTATGAGAAATATGGTGGAATTTTTAAAAACATGTCTCCGGTCGTTGGGAATGCCCTCCAAGCCTTTGGTTGGTATTCCAAGGCAAATACCAAGCTTAAATTTCAGTAATTCCCAAAGCAAGATCTAACGCGAGCGTGTTATAACGTGCTCGCGTTATATCTCACTTTTGACATGGTTTTTGCTTTTGCGGGGAGCATGTCTACTAGCACATAACGCGAGTGCGTTATAACGCGCTCACATTATGTCTTACTTTATGTTAAATGCTAATATATTAATGTATGTTGATATATTTTTATGTACATGTATGTATGTATGCTTGTATGGATGTAAGATTATATGTACATATGTATTATGCTTGTATGTATGCATTTATGTATGTCTTTAGATGAAGGGAGAATTTAGAGAGAGTCTAGAGAGATGGAGAGGGGGTCGAAGTGAGAGTTTAAGAGAGAGGGAGTGAGAGAGAAGGGGTTGGATTGAGGGGGACTTAGCTAGGTAGGGTGGGAGGGATAGAGGGAGGGAGAGAGAGAGAGGGGGGTGGGAGAGAGAGAATTGATGGAGAGGGAGAGAGAGATTGAGGGAGAGGGAGAGAGAGAGACAAAGAGAAAGAGAGGGTTATGTAGGTAGGTAGGGTGACGAAAGGGAGAGACTTGAGAGTGTGAGGGGAGTGAGAGGAAGAGACTTGAGAGATAGGTAGTGAGAGGGAGTGGGAGAGAGAGGGAGTGTGAGTGAGAGACCTGAGAGAGGGAGAGGGTATGAGAGGGAGTGACCTGATAGAGGTAGAGAAAGAGGGGGTGGAGTGAGAGGGACTTATCTAGGTAGGGTTGGAGGGATAGATAGAGAGGGGAGAGAGACAAAGAGAGAGTTACCTAGGTAGGTTTCCAGAGGGAGAGACCTTAGAGAGAGAGGGGGTGGGAAGAAGAGACATGAGAGAGAGGGAGAGAGTGGGATGGAGTGGGAGGGACATAAAGAGAGATGGATAGAGGGAGTGAGAGAGGGTGGTAGGGATTGATTGAACAAGAGGTACGCAAAAAGAGGGAGATGATAGATAGAGACAATTAGAGAGGGTGGGAGGGAAGGAAGGAGGGAGAGGTGAGATGTATAGATAGAGAGAAAGTGATAGGGGTTGAGGGTATAGGGTTGAGGGATTAGGGTGGAGGACCTATAGGGTTGATGGTTTCTAGGGTATTATGGTTTAAGGTTTGAGGGTTGATGGAATAGGTTTGACGGTAGAGGGTATTTGGTTGAGAGTATAGGGTAGAAGGTTTAAGGTTTAAGCGTTTAGGGTTGAAGGGTTTGGGGTTAAGGGTTTAGGGTTAAGTGTTTACTCGGTTGAGGGTAGAGGGTTTAGGGTATAGGTTTGAGGGTATATGGTTGAAGGATTAGGTTTAGGGTCCAATGTAAGGGGTAGAGGGTGTGAGGTTTAAGGATTGAGGGTTGAGGGATTAAGGGTTGAGAGTTGAGAATTGAGGGTTGAGTGTTTAATGTATAGGGTAAAGGGTAGAGGGTTTAAGGGTTGAGGGTTGAAGATTGAGGGTTTAAGGTATAGGTCTCGAGGACTACTGCTGAGGGTCCAACATATAGGGTAGAGGTTATAGGGGTTGAGAGATTAAGGGTTGAGGGATTAGGGTTTAGGGTAGAGAGCATTGGGTTGATGGTAGAGGTTAGAGGGTAGAGGGTAGAGGGTAGAGGGTAAAGGGTTTAACAGTTTAAGGTTTAAGGGGTTAGGGTTGAGGGTCGAGGTTTTAGGGTTGAGTGTTTAAGGGTTGAAGGGTTGAGGGTTTAAGGGTCAAGAGGGTTGAGGGATTAGGGTAGAGAGTTTACTAAGTGGGTTTAAGGGTTGGGGGATTAGGGTTGAGGGTAGAGGGTAGAGGGTTTATGGGTTAGGGTTTAAGGGTTTAGGGTTTAGGGGTGAGGGATTAATAGGTTATAGGGCAGAGGTTATAGGAGTTGATGTATTAGGGTTTAAGGGTTGAGGGATTCA
>CM021100.1:299848077-299892990 GCA_007115665.2 Sequoiadendron giganteum | reverse complement strand
TCTCTCCCACTCTATCTTTCTCCAACTCTCACCCTCTATCCCTCCCTCTCTATCTCCCACTCTCCCCCTCTCTCCCTCCCACTCTCCCCCTCTCTCCCTCCCACTCTCTCTTTCTCCCACTCTCACCCTCTCTCCCTCCCTCTCTATCTCCCACTCTCTGCTTCTCCCCTTCTCGCACTCTCTCTTTCTCCTAGTCTCCCCCTTTCTCCCTCCCTCTCTATCTCCCACTCTCCCCCTCTCTCCATCCCACTCTCTCTTTCTCCCACTCTCCCCCACTCTCTCCCGCTCTATCTTTCTCCCACTCTCACCATCTCTCCCTCCCTCTCTTATCTCCCACTCTCTCAGTCTCCCACTCTCCACTTCTCCCCTTCTCCCACTCTCTCCCACTCTCTCCCACTCTCTCCCTCTCTATCTCCCTCTCTATCTCCCTCTCTCCAACTCTCCCCCTCTCTCCCTCTCTATATACTAAGAAAACCAAATTTCACATAACGCACTCGATTTATAACGCGAGTGCATTTTTTACTCCACTAAAACAGTAAAAACTCTCTATATACCCGTGATTTGAAGGCCCACAGTCTGCATATTCCCTTGGTTCTATGCGTGCTCCGACAAAAAATAGCTTTTTGATGATCTTGTGAAGTGTGCAAGCATCTTTTTCACATTCCATCACCTTTTCCATGATCTTTTTACCACCTTTCCATGAAATAGCAGAGTTTCCACATTGAAAGACATATAATATCAATTGAAGTTTGAATTCCATTGAAAACTGATATACAATTGAAGTGTGGAAGGGAACAAGCTTTTGAACAAGTCAAATTGTTGTGGAGTTTGAAGAAAGAAGAAGCTAAGGCTACATAATTGGGTTGAACTCCTCCATTTGAAAGTCTAGTTTTTAAGGTATGTGAAGTCTTTACAAATTTTCTTTCATTCTATTATGGCTTGCTTTCATTTTTGTTTGTCATTATAACCTTAGGTTGTCAATGCACATTTTCAATTACCAAATTATATACACAATTATATACACTTGCCAATTATAGAAATTCAGAACCATTCACCAAAATTCATCCTTTAAGACAACTCCAAGCCTCTCCCATTCCTCTAAAGGGTCCAAAAACCTTCCAATACCTCTGCACAAACTGATGCAATACAAAGGAAGAAATCAACACCTTTCTTGACACACTTATTCAACTATATTTCCCTTCACAAAACATTTGATTCGTATACTCAAATTAGCATTAAGAGTTCCCAATTCCTTAAGGACCTTCAAAACACCTTGAAAATATTGAAAATATTGAAAATAACTGATTACAATCAACTAGGTTCCTCAAAACATCAACCAATGATTATGTCATTCACAAGTTGTCTTAAATCTTCCATAATGGCACCATTGTTTACAAACACAAACTATAAATCTTAAGGCACAACCAAACCATTATTTGCTTAATAAATCTTTGTTTGTGTTAGTACAACAAAAATGAAACCTTTTACAAGTCTGACCTTACACACAAACTTAGTTCCTTTGTTCACTGTCCACATTACTAGTAGCCAAGCATCTACAAACTGTCACATGTATCTCCCAAACCATGCACACACTTCAAACTGTGATACTCATTTTTGATGCAGAGTTAGAGGACCCAAAACCATTGAAGATGTCAACTTTCCTTCAAGACCCATCTAAGAAGATTAAAAAGGCGTAATGGACCAATCCCAACACTCCTCCAAGCTGGACAACAAACAAAAACATCATTTCCCAAATTTCACCCTTGGAATCTAGTTACTGTGCAAAACCAGTTTTGGGCCCTTAACTCCAAAACTTTTGAAAACACTAGGAAAATAAAAGAATGATCGTAGTACCAATTTTAGAGTTGCAAGACATACCTTAACCCATCACATGACTCCTTTGGGACAACATTAAGAAAACTGACCTTTTTCACTATTTTAGGCCTCCAAGTAGGCCAATTTTACAAAGGAACTACCCTTAGATCTTCACACCAGACTTCCAAACCCAAAAACAATCTTTAATTAGGTCTCAAAACAAGATAATTTCTAGGTCTTAGTACCTTACCCGCTCAACTAGGCTTCCAATACAAAACCCCCCATTTTTCAATGCAAAGAGGGAGGGTTTATAGAAACTCCTATACCCGGGCCTTCCCAGACCATTCCAAAGCATCAAACATCTTCAAAATACCCTGCACAAGGTCAAAAGTTCATTACATAGACCACTCCTTCAACACTTTTTTAGGAACTAATATTCATCTCATTACCATGGTACAGATAAAATTATCTGCCATGCTGAAGAAAAAGACAAAGAGGAAACTAACAGACGAAGAGAAAAAAACCTTGAAAGAAAAGGAGAGAGTTCGGGTGGTGGCATATCATGAAAAGAAGAAATTGGAAATGATTGATGAAAACAAACCGAT
Source organism: Sequoiadendron giganteum (assembly GCA_007115665.2). Lineage (NCBI taxonomy): Eukaryota > Viridiplantae > Streptophyta > Pinopsida > Cupressales > Cupressaceae > Sequoiadendron > Sequoiadendron giganteum. Next base: position 299,890,570 of record CM021100.1, on the reverse strand, counting down.
TGTAGAGGAACCTCAACCATCAAAAAGAGAACGGGAATTGGCAGCACAACAAGCACGAATGCGAAAGCATCGTCGTAAGATAGATTCAAATACCGTAGTTGGAGACACACCCTCTATGACAAGTGAATATGAAGGGACACCATTAAGCACAAGCGGATATGGAGGGACACCATCTAGCACAAGTGAGTATGGATGGACACCATCTACTGCAAGTGAATATGGAGGGACACCATTTATCGCAAGTGAATATTGTTGGACACCATCCAACACATCTCAAGTTGAGAGTACATCATCACTCGAAATTGACAAAGAAGGTATGCCATCATTCCCATGTGAACCTCAAGGTATGTCTTCTTCTCCACCCTCGATCGAAGGTATGCAATCTAGCCCACCTCAATTAAATATTGATGAAATTCCTAATGTTGAGATGTATGTACCTAGGAGAACACCACCAAGAATTTTGCGTAGAAAGCCAAAGTATTTGATTAATATTGATGATGAGATTTTGTAGCACATGGAAGGTAAGATTTCAACACGCACTTGTAGAAGATATGCTGATAAGATTTGGGAACGATTCTTTGAAAGGCTAAATGAGATTGCAAGATGTCAACTATTTGTTGAAATGATGCGGGGTGTAAAGTATAGGAACATCATGAAGACTCTTGGGTTGAGAACATCGAATGCATCGAGTGAAGACACTATTGTGAAGAATCTAATGGATGCTTATGAGAGTGTGGGTAAGACCTCACGCTCAAAGGATAGTAATGTCACCCAATGTGTCATTACATCGACTTTGGTAAGTTGTCAAACAAAGAGAGCTCGCCTAATTAAAAAGACTAGTGAAAAAATGGGAATTAGTAGAAAAAATTTATCAAGAGCCATTCAAAGGTGGCAAAGAATTGAGGGCAATGATACAAATGAATTATGGGCATTCTCGGGGAGACTGTCACGAAAAGATAAAGAAGTTGTCGAAGCCTTGAGAACACTAATTGAAGAGTATTGGAAGAATAACACAAGGCCATCTCCGAATCAAAGGGATGTGGTAAGAAGGAGAATCGGTAGTCGGAATCATGAGCCACATCCAAAGCATTTTTTGGATATGACTCAAACCTAATTTTTTCATAAATTTGAAAATGATTATCCTCAAATTAGTATTTCTCAAAGATTTTTTGAACTGCTTAAACCTTTTTATGTCAAGATAAATCACACACGCACTACTTGTTTTTGTAGACTACATATTGAATTTTCTAACCATTATGATGTTTATTGTTCTATATGCTTAGATTTGCATACTAACGATGTTTTGCAGGATTGTGGCATAGAAGCCCCACCAAAATCTTCAAGAGAGTTCTTATCAAAAAATTTATGTGAAATAGAGGATGGCCAGATATTCTATAGGACAACATGCTTGGATGGTTCATGCAAGCGTTGCGGTGGCTTCCAACATATGCCAGTATGTCAACATATGGAAAGCACAGATGAGGTGGAACAAAAACTAGTAGAGTTCGGGAAGTATAAAACAGTGGCATATGCTACAAAAGATGGGTCTCAAGCAAAAAGGTGTGATTTGGTTATTGAGAAGATTCTAGTGTACAAATTTATGACCACATTTCGTGATAGTATACTGTTTGAGTATGCAATGCATACCCATAGAGCCCAATGGTTGGACACACAGTTCAAGCTATGCAAGGACACCTTTCCAGTTGGAAGCATAGTATCCATGGTTGAATTTGCAGAGAACTACACTCTACAACCACAACATGAGGTGCAGTCACAGTATTACAACTCCACACAAGTTTTGATATTTGTGCACATAGCATTCATTCATGCATCTGATAGTACAGATGAGCAAAGGAAGGTATTGAGGGAGTACCACTTTTACATTAGTGATGATCGCACACATTCTTCAGAGTTCATGCAAGGTTGCTTCCAAATGTTCTACAGTGGTTTGGCTCAGAGGGGCATAGAATACGATCAACATATAATATGGTCTGATAACTGTGCAGCACAGTTCAAGAACTTGCGCATGTTCTACTGGTTGTGCAGGATGCATGTCATTACAGGTGTTCAACATATGTGGAACTTTTGTGAGGCTGGACATGGAAAGGGGGAGCATGATGGTGCAGAAGTATGCGTGAAAAAATCATTAGCACGAGAAGAGTTAAAGTATAAAGACAGTGCAAAGTTGACAGATGCAAAATCAATCGTTGAGTGGTGTAATACTTTGATGGGTCTAGGTAATGAAGGTATGTCTTCAGTTCGTAGATTTTTTTGGTTGATGGATGATACTAACATTGCACCATATGAAGACTATTGTACACTAATAGGATCGAGTGAGGTACACTCTTTCCTTAGCTCAAATACAGGTTCATGGAGTATCGATACACGAAAGATGACATGCTTTTGTTCTTCATGTACAATGCAAGACTGGAATGATTGTAAGTCAGGGGAGTGGGTTGACAAATGGTTCACAAGTTATCTTAGCCCACTTCACACGTATTGCCCTCCAACGGCATTGGAACTGACACAGATAGAATCATCGATTGACTTTGACCACATATCAGATCTAGTTCAACAAGGTGATATATCTACTTTCTTAGTTGTTGAAATTCCATATCATTAGATCTTACTTTGTATTGTATTCGTAATTTTGACAATTTTTAAGAGATTTTTTGCACATATCAATGTAGGGCATGTTTATGTAGTTATTGCAGATGAAGACAATGAAGAGGGAATAGACTATTACTTGTGTTGTTGTGTTGAGACCAAAAATAAATTGGAGGCCCTAGTTATAGATGGAGAAAACATAAAATACCCTACAGTTGTGGTTACTGGAACATGGCTTAGAAGGTACCCACATTCAAGTGTTAAACATTGGCTATTTTAGGACTTTGACATGCATCGTAAGATTCTTCATTACTCGAACCTTGTCGTGGCATCCAATGTTCATTTGACCAAATATGGGGGTAGACCTTCGAATAAGACATTATGGAAGGTCCGTGAGCCTGACCATGAGGCAATACTTGACACAATAAAGAGTAGAGCAGACCCAGATAGTTCATTGGATTAATTTGTAAGTATATGCACATTGGTTCTTATTAATTTATACTTGTATGCACATTAATTTGTTTGATACCAATGCTATCATATTCTTTTACAGTGATTGGTGTCCCCTTGCAAAAAATGCAGATATATGAGCCATCCAAGAGAATGTCAACCAAAAAAGCAATGCAACATCCTTATTTTGATGCCTACATGCAACATCTGTAAGTGCCTTCCATCTATTTTTATTTCATTTCCATTTTGGATGCTCTTTCTTTTTCTCTTTTACTTTGCCTATTTGTAAGTAAACTACTAAGGGTTGATTGATCTTTCGTTGCATAAAATGTTGATTTAAGAGCCATCAAAGAGAATCTCAGCCAAAAAATCAATGCAACATACTTATTTTGATGATTTTGACAAATCTTAATTTTGATTTCAATCCATTATAAGAAAGCATGTGAAGCTTAGCGAGGGAATCTCAAGTTACTCATTTGAAGTTAACCTCATAATGAGCACCTATGATGTAGACATTTAAAGATAATCTTGAATGTATGAGTGACATTGTAAAAGATCTGAGAGAACGAAGTGCTAGAGACATTGTAATAAGATTTAATTACATAATGAGATATACTCAAATATTGTAAGGTTGGAGTTCATGTTTGGTGTAGTATCACCTTGTTTTGTAAATGCCTTAAGTAGGAAAATTTGCAAACTTTGAATTTTGAAATGTAAACAATGTGAAAAAGGTCATGTAAACAATTTGTACACATTTTTCTGCAACTCATGTGACCAAGCGGATTGTTCCAATAGGTCAGAATAGGTATTTTTACCCTAGGCATGGTCCTCTTTCGCACCGAAACACGTAGAATCGCTCTGAGCTATGTTCCATCGGATCGATCCCTTAAGGGTCCAAAGTGCAAAATGGCTGCAAACTTCAACATGCTAGTACTCAGATACCCTAACACTTAGAAACTTCTCATCTGATCCTACAGAAAGGAATTGGGCCCTTCTAGAAAAACCTCTCTCGGTTTTGGCTATCTTGGAGTGGTTTTCACTTGATGGAAAAAGTGTCAAATTCAAGCAATGCAAAGTTGCAAAGTGGTGCAAATTTCGCTTTGCAACTCGTGTGACCAAACTAACTGCTCTAACACATCCGAATAGGTATGTTTATGCTAGGCATGGTATTTTTTCGCACCGAAACACTTAGAATCGCTCTGAGCTATGTTCAACCAGATCGATCCCTTAAGGGTCCAAAGTGCAAAATGGCTACAAACTTCAGCATGCTAGTACTCGGATACTGTGACACTTAAAAAATTCTTGTCTAATCCTACAAAAAGGCGCTGGGCGCCTCTAGAAAAACCTCTCTTGGTTTTGGCTATCTTGGAGTGGTTTTCTCGTGGCGACAGATTTTCACTTGACAGAAAAAGTGTCAAATTCAAGTAGTGCAAAGTTGCAAAGTGGTGCAACTTTCACTCTGCAACTCGTATGACCAAAATAACTGCTCCAACGCATCCGAATAGGTATGTTTACGCTATGCATGGTCTTTTTTCACACTGAAACATGTGGAATCGCTTCGAGCTACGTTCAACCGGAACGATCCCTTAAGGGTCCAAAGTGCAAAATGGCTGCAAACTTCAACATGCTATTACTTAGATACCGTGACACTTAAAAACTTCTTGTCTAATCCTATAGAAAGACATTGGGCCCCTCTAGATAAACCTCTCTCAGTTTTGGCTATCTTGGAGTGGTTTTCTCGTGGCAGCAGATTTTTCATTTGATGGAAAAGGTGTCAAATTCAGGTTGTTCAAAGTTGCAAAGTGGTGCAACTTTCGCTCTGCAACTCGTGTGACCAAGAAGACTATTCCAACACGTCCGAATAGGTATGTTTATGCTAGGCATGGTCCTCTTTCGCACCGAAACACATGGAATCGCTCCGAGCTATGTTCCACCAGATCGATCCCTTAAGGGTCCAAAGTGCAAAATAGTTGTAAACTTCATCATGCTATTAATCGGATACCGTGACACTTAGAAACTTATTGTCTAATCTTACAGAAAGGCGTTGGACCCCTCTAGAAAAACCTCTCTTGGTTTTGGCTATCTTGGAGTGGTTTTCTCGTGGCGGCGGATTTTCACTTGATGGAAAAGGTGTCAAATTCAAGCTATGCAAAGTTGCAAAGTGGTGCAACTTTCGCTCTGCAACTCGTGTGATGAAGCAGACTGTTCCAACACGTCCAAATAGGTATTTTTACACTAGGCATGGTATTTTTTTGCACCAAAACACGTGGAATCGCTCCGAGCTATGTTCCACCGGATCGATCCCTTAAGGGTCCAAAGTGCAAAAAAGCTGCAAACTTTAGCATGCTATTACTCGGATACCGTGATGCTTAGAAACTTCTCGTATGATCTTATAGGATCGCATTGAGCCTGTCTACAAAAACCTCTTTCAATTTTGGCTATCTCGGAGTGGTTTTCTAGTGGTGGCGGATTTTCACTTGATGGAAAAAGCATCAAATGCAAGCAGTGCAAAGTTGTAGAGTGGTGCAACTTTCGTTCTGCAACTTGTGTGACCAAGCGGACTGTTCCAACACGTCCAAATAGGTATGTTTACACTAGGCATGGTCCTCCTTTGCACCGAAACACGTGGAATCGCTCTGAGCTATGTTCCACCAGATCGATCCCTTAGGTTGGAGGAGTCTTAAGTTGCAAATTTGTAAGTTGCTTAAAGCAACAAATTTGAAATGATATTGAATGGCCCACTTATCACTCATTGCATATAAGTGATGCTCACAGAGGTGAGGCACTAGGCCTTCCTGGGAGGTCACCCATTCCAGTATACTCCAGCTCAAGCGCTTAACCACGAAGTTTTTTCCCCAAGGTTAAGCCCACTTAGCTTGCAACCCCATTTGCAAAACCTTCAGCAAGTGTTGTGCCTTATGAAACATTCATTATAGAGCCCCTTTAGCTCATCAATTGATAAGTAGGAGGTATTTTCTACAATGTGTCAAATTGTGATATTGCTATCAGGATTCCATTGAGCAGTCATTTGTAGTATTAGATATAGCTCTAGCTTCTACAGTATTGGACATGATTGCATATAGTTTCAAAGATCTAGATAACATCAATAGTTCACATTACTTAAGAAGGATGAACATCTTAAAGATATTTGCGAAAATCAGGACAAGTAACCTTCTTGTCAACTTAGGGTTGCAATATTTGATCTACAACATGTTCCACCATTTCTTCAGTAGGATCAAGAACACACATAATGAAGGTGTGTTTGTAACCATGAAAGATTATGGTTTGAACTATCCAGGAGAGTGATGTTTTATCTCGACCAACCATATCTATACCATGGTTTGTTTGGAAACAAAGATGGGTTCTCTCTTCATCGGCATATACATTATTCCTCGATGTGTTCACACTAGTGTTACAAGACTAGGACTCGCCTCGGACTTGACAAGCCATTTTTTAACTTGGACTTGGGCTCGGAGCCCAGACTCAACAAATAGAAAAACCTAAGAAATTCAAAGATTTGTAAGGTTTTAAAACTTGTTTCATGCACCCTTTAATAAATAAACCTTAAAGACACAATAGCATCATCAAATAGAAATTACTATGATCCCATACACAAACATACATCAATCACATAAGTATAAGCACAAATTTTAGCTGAAGGAAATAACACATTTAGATATATAAATATTGTGATATTGCTATCAGGATTCAATCATGTAGTTTTACAAGTCAAACTCATTGACCCATGATTCATCAGTAGTGGTTCACAAGAACACATCTCTCATGATAATGAATGGTTCATAAGGAGGAAGATAAATATTCATACATTTCTTCTATCACAAATGAGATAAGTGCTTGGTTTCATGAAGGTCATGAGACAACCATTAATGGGAGTGGATACATGAAGAACTGATGGAGAATGATAATGGCTTTAGACCTGCTATAAAGGAATATTTTTTTTCGTTTCAATGATGCAAGAGGTTTTTGGTTTCACTACCAAAATGAGCCTACAAAGAATGCATGTGAAACTCCTTTTGAACTTGAGGGTGTACTTACTCCATCTCAGGGATCATGCATTGAGGATGACATAGATCAATGCTAGGGCTAACCAATTAATAATTATACACGTGAATAAGTCAAACATGTGCATATCAATAAGGGAAGTACAAGTACTCAAAAACATGTAAGCCTCAAAAGTATACACACGAATACATAGTATACACAAATTAAAATAAAGTATATGCACGAATACAAGGTATATGCATGAAAACATGTAAGCCACAAAGTATACACTCGAATGCACGTAAGTCACAAAGTATACACGTAAGTTGTAAAGTATACACTTGAATACACGCAACTCATATCTATTGAACCATCAATTTAGAATGCAAATATGGACAGGCATCGATACAAGATATTTGTATTAACCAAATAGCCATGTAGGCATACATAAATATATGTCAATATAAGTATGAAATATATGTACAAAATAGCCATATAGGCTTATGAGAATGCCATCTAGCATACAATATCAAATATGTCCAATAAAAAATATGTACAAAACTGCCATGCAGGCATACAACAAAGGACTCTGGAATCAAAAGTCATTGCTCTCCATGCGCAAGAAATAAAATCTTTCCCTTTCCTTTTCGCTCGGATGGCGATAGGTCTGTCACTCATTTTTGCTGCGCTCGTGGAGTGCTCCTACTACTCCTCCTAGGGTTTAGTTCATGGTGAAGTTTTAACTGTTACAATAAGAAGAAAAGGCATGAATATATAGAAATTACATTATAAAAAATGATATATTTGACAAAATAATCACTTACAGCCATCTCACGATCTCTCTCCATGAGGGAAATATCCTCACGCCCATGCTCAGGTGTGCTCAAGCCCTATATAAACCATACAAATAGACAAAAACTACGTGAATCAATAATGGTTTGATTTTTCACTAACTAACATCTATAACAACAAATGTAAATTAAAATTTACTAATTTGCCTCATACCTCTTTTGTCAGAGCCATCGAGGATTGTATAGCAGATGTCACACCAATATCTATTGCCCTTGTCACATTCAAAGGTGTATCGTCTCGCAACAACTGAAAATAAAACAACAAATTATTCAACGTAATCAACAATGTGCATGTATAAACTACACAAATCTATTAAGCACTTGATTCATTAGTTAAACTCTTTATTCTATTACCTGTGTGAAGGTTTGAGTAAATCCATCGCCACTGGGAAGTGTTCCATCAAAACCTCCAATATTAGTTTGTTCAACATCCAAAATTGCATATTAAATTACCATTCGTAAAACAATGTCATTAATATACAATAAACTTATATTTGTTTACTAGTTACATACCCTAACGATAGGTGTGCTGCAAAAATAGGTTGGTGGGGGGTCGATGTATCCAGTTTCAACACTGTGACCTTACAATTTTATTAAAATCATAAAACATTTTTAGTTAATCTTGCATTTCAAAATCAAAATTTAATAAATTAAATTCAATGAACACATGCACTAACTTTTACCTGACTATCAATGCCATATGCCTCATGCAAAATGTCAGCTGCCCTCTCCATCTCCACAGCTCTAGACGAATCCTGCGTACCAGTCTCCTGAGGGTCGGTGAGGTCATGTGAACAAGTAGCCCTGCAAGATTGACACACATGTGTTCGAAGGCCACCACTCGAAGACTCCCCTGGATGACACTATAGAATAAGGCTAGTATGATAGATGACACTCTGGGTCAAAGTGTTGATTGCCTGCAATGTCTCTACGTCAGCACTTTCCTTCACGATGGAAGGCATAACAACGTGCTCATGAGGTGGCCTAACGAGAGTTCGTCTACCTTGCCGCGTAGGATCCGGCTGTGCACCAGGTCTATCCTAAGCTGACCCCCCACCTCTCCCCTGGAAATCCCTCATATCAAAATAATTTGGGATTTTGTTCAATATGAACTCACTATATAGTTTTCTAAGGAAATATTGCAGGACCTCGTAATTGTTGCATGGTGGGTAATCGAAGACCATGTACCACCTATCATAAAACCGGTCCTTCGTCTGTTGGTGGTGGCACCAATGGATAGGAAACCTCTTCGCATTGAGGGTAAGATTTTGATTTGTGCGTGGGTCGGTGAATAATGAGCACAAATCACCTTTTGTAATTTTTAAATCTTTCACATCCTAGTATGATAGTTATTTGCATAATAGTCCCTAATCGCCCGTCTCCTATCTTCCCATCCAGTTATTTGTTTGCTAATTGAATCTACGTTTGTTAACACATCTTTCAATGAATTTGCTAGGGTCATTCTTTCTGTGGTTGAACCATTTGGATCACTCAACCTATTGATCAAATCCTCAATTTCACTCATTAAATTTTGTTGAGTGCTAGGAGGGGGTTGAGTGATTGGTGGAGGAGGTTGATGGTGTGGTTGATTTTGATCTTGAAGATTTGGTTCGTCTTCCTATTGAGGATTTTGAGGGTTTGTAGGTTGATTTGCATCTGCTAAAAATTCAAAGAAATAGATATCAAATTCAACCTAAAACTAACAAATTCAAAACAAAAACCATAGAATCCTTACCTCTTACAGCTCCTCGTCGTCGTGGCGCCATCGTTGTGAAGAAATACAGATTCTTGGTGAAGAAATTCTCCTCCTCGAACGTGAGCGTGATATTCTGGGTTTTTTGGCCGTGGGTGCAACAAAAAAACCAGTGGAAATGCAAATGAGAGATTTGCATTTGTTTTTTTTGCTTTTAACAATTGATAACACGAGCACGTTATAACGCACTCGCGTTATGCCTTTGTAGTTGTAGCCGCCGAGACCTTGCCTAGGTTTAACAGAAGACATAATGCGAGCGCATTATAACGCACTCGCGTTATGGTTTTCAACTTTTTTTTTAGGGTGTCCACGAAATTGCTACCCATTTCCATGCACCCGCCCATCAATTCTAGTTATGTAGGACACAACACTAAGCTCAGGAAGGCCATTGTTACGTGGTTACCCTACTAATCTTTTTGTTGAAGGGAGGGCCATCTTACCATATGTGGTAGATGTGCGGGGAACTGCAATAAGTCTGTGGATGGCAGAAAAATGCTTGAGTGATACTTCTCCTCAATATTTGGTGGCCGAGATTTGAGGGGGACTACTTGGACCATTTGTATCTATTGCCAATGAAGCTCAAAGGAGCTATGTATGTTTTCTTATGTCCATTTCTATGGAAGTTGTAATGATTGAAATGTTATCTTGAGATTATATAAATCATTGATTTGGAAAGTTTGTAATACTCAATTATAATGCAATGGGAAAGTTTGGAATAAATGTTGTTTGAAAAGTGCATATTGTCTTGAATTGCAAAGAAGAATTTTATTGCTATGAGTAAGCATATATAGTTTATTCACTAGAGGTTAAAACATAGAAAAATTTATGTGGAACAATCAGCATGTTACAAACAAAATCATTTATGAACAAACCTTTCAAAGACATAGTTTATTTAAGTTGTTTCTTATTTGATGGTCTCTTTGAGGGGTTTCATAGTAAACCTACTCTACTTTGTGTGGTGTGCTTCATGTGTTCCAATGATTTTGTGTTATACGTAGTGTATTGGTGGAATGTGGTAGCATTGGCATGCCTATTCGACCATTGAAGACCTTCCAAATATCAGGAATATTATATCTATTTAGATATGGATGATTTGCATTGACTAGAATTACTGATATCCATAAATAGGCACATTGTTGAATGAAGGACTACCTTCTTTTAACCATGTGTTAGTCTTTCATGTCACTGCTATCTTTAACTATGTGTACTCTAACTCTAATATATTGTTATAATATTATAAATATTATTATGTATACATGATATATTATATCTATATCTATATTGTTTATTATATTTATATTTAAATAATATAATATATAAATTAAATATACATATATTATATATTATTTAAAATATATAATATTATATTAAATACGATATTGTATGTTAAATATAATATAAAAATAATAAATATTTTTTATTAAAAAGAGTAAATGCTTTTGTTCCCGATCTATGATCTATGATCTATGATCTATAAACGGGTGAAGTCACAAATAGCTGCCCAAACTACCTTTCCAACCCAGAAGGCCTTTCGAACCCTAGTGGCTAGGGTTAGGTAAAACGAAATTCGCTGGAGAGGCTCAAATAGCTGCCCAAACTACCTGAAATGAATCCGAAATATTTTAAAAGATCGATGTAGAATAAACGAAAGAAATTTTAAAAGATCGATGAAGAATAAAAAATGGCACCAAAATCTGCTGTTACATTTTTATAAGCAAAACAAAATTCCCTTGCATTGCAGACGAATTGCAGGCCTCGAAAACGTGGCAAATTTGCGCGGTAACACGTTTCCATTCGCACCGTAACCGAGAAAAACAACGAATGACAGAGAAAGACACCGAGGGCTGAGATTAATCGTATGTCTTGCCTTCTTCTCCTCTATTTTCAACCGTTGATCTTACAAAGTAGGTCGTCTGTTTCAAATTTAAGATGCAGTCATTGTGTTTGTCTTCGATGTAGACTCTGCGGCTGCTCACAGACAAAGAAAGAAAGGATCAAGCGGAAGGGTTTTTGCTGCTGCCTAATATTTGTAAAAGGTAACAGTTCTCGTATAACTGTTCATCTTTTAAAAAAATACGGCAAGTATCTTTACTCTTGCCCTTTATTTGGAACAGTTTCTTTATGGTTCTTCATCTGAGCAACATCTTCAGCAGCATTTTCAGCTTCTATAACAGTTTTAGAGCACCCGGGACTTTGGAAAGTGAGCACACAGCATGGTGAGAGCCATCTTTGGCCAATATATGTATTGGCAAGTTTCTTTACTATTTGCCGAAGATGGCTCTAACCATGCTCCTCAATTCAGTGAGAGCCATCTTTAGCAAATATATATATATATATATATATATATATATATATATATATATTTATTGGCAAGTTTCTTTACTATTTGCCAAAGATGGCTTTAACCATGCTCCTCTATTCAGAGAGTCTGTTAGTTTCAGTGGGCTCACTGTCCAAAGCGCTCTAGAACTGTGAGGGAAGCTGAGAATGTTGTTGCAGATGTTACTCTTGATGCACTCTTGCCTAAACCAGATGACGAACCCATGCAAACAAATGGGCCTGCTGTGGTTAGTAAGCCGTGTACAGCACTAGATTATGAATTTGTGTGTTGTTTTGTCAAATTTTGCAATTGCCACATTAGTCTATGTGTCTGCGAGTGGTACGTTGTGGTCTTCTGTAATTGACAACTTAATTTGTGTTACTTTTCCTATTTTGCCCTGCTATTTATGTCTAATTTCTGGTTTGTATTTCGGAGGGAGGCCTACTCTAACCTGGTCTGTTTATGTATCTCCTTGTTTAATGATATACAAAAAACGAATTAGGTCTTTTTGTTTATGTTGTGTATTATTCTTGTGAATGCCGTTCTACTGTGAATTAGGTCTGTTCGCGTGTCTTGTTCATTTGAGGACACCTAACTGTAAACTGGGTTGCTTTGGGCTTCCTGAGATTATTAGGGTTCACATATCCAGCATAGATGAACTCACTTTGTCTTTGGCTATGAACCTAATTTGGAATTAGAAAACTTAAATTATGTATACAGTCTACTCAGTGCATCACATTTTCTATTTGTTCTGAACCTTTATCGAGATATTATAAGAAAGATGAAAGATTCAGATTGATTGCACTGTTTTTTCTTTTTTTTCGCAGTTGTTGATATGGTTTTTTTATACTTGTATTTCCTTCTTATTTTGGGTTGATAAAATATAGGCAAACTTTTCTTGCCCATTCCCTTTTTGTTTTTGGTTCTGGATGCCCTAAGAATTAGGGATAAAGTCGCCCCGTTCTTGGGTTATATCCATCTTTTTTATTTGGTGGCTGTTTCTTCAGACTAGAAAATACCAGGTCAGTGGTAGAGGGGATATATGCCTGGGCTGGGGGCAGAATTGCTTTTCAACTGATCATGGCCGTGGAGGGTAATGTATGTAGTTGAAATATGATGCATCCTTAAGAGTACTAGTGCTGTGTAGGTCCAAAGTGGATTTTGTCTAGATAGTCTAATGTGGGTTTAGGTTGTGTTGGTCTAACGAGGGTCTGGGCTGTGTTGGGAATTGCGGGTTTGGTCCTAGATGGTTATTGGATTTTCAACATCATTAACAGTGTGTGTTAAGTTGGCCCTGGTCGTGCTGGGATTTGCAGGCATGAATTCTAGACTTCTAGGTCGCACATGATTTTTAAAAGAGCTGGGTTTTGCATGAAGTTGAGATATTCTGTGTTGTCAACAACATCAGGGTTTTAATGGGCAATGCCTTAAGTTGAAATATAGGAAATGCAGGAAGCCGCAATATTTTGCCTTGTCAACATAATGAAGTAATTGAACCCTCATTAGAGTGTAACTAAAAGAAAAAAAAACTACCTATAGTGCTCAAAATTTTAAGGCCAAACCGATGTTTTATGCTGACCCCTCATTAAGGGATATTTTCTGTTATGGGGTCTGTAGTTTGACCTTTCTGGAACGATAGTTGTATAGCTTTAGTTTTCCTTTGGCTGTGATTGCTTTTACTGCTTTTACTTTGTCAACAGCAATCGTGAACTCCTTTGTTGAGCATGGAATTTTGGGCTCTCTAGTCACATTGATAAAGCCTACACTTTTCTTTGGCCATGCATGCTTTTTTAAAAATTTCAGTCATATTTATTGTGTCAACAGTTTTGAATTCCACAAAAGAGGGCAGTACTCATCTTTCCCATCAGCTAGGCGCTTTTTTGGGAATTTTGGCTTCTTGGTGTAACACAAGTATGATGGTTCTGTATTGGGCATACCTCAACTGTTTTGGGGTGTTGCTCAGAGTTTCTGGGCGACCTATGTAATTGTATCTACTCAGAACATATCAAGCTCATCCTATTGTGTGCATGATCCTATTGAAGAATGAAACAGTTCAATTGTAATGTTGAATCAAACACAATTATGTGGGTCATTTAGAAACTCCAAGCAATATGTTGCCTGCAAATGTTGTTCTTTAATTAGGGAGCGGGTGCATATTCTGTAGCTCATTATGCTGAAGTAGCACAAAGGTGTTTGAAGTGGAGGAGTATATTGTTCTAATTAGTTTTTGTTACTTGTCCTTGTTGGACCTGAATATGACAGGGAGAACTGTTGCGAGCATGCCAGTTAACCTTGGCTTGATCTTTATGTTTTCTAGTGTGTCTGCTGTTTAGGTTGACGACTGATCCAGTCATTTGGATGTCGGAGTCGTTGAAGAAATTCATAGAGGGGAAAGGGTCCGATCAAACAACTAAGGCCTTTGAAACGCTTGGTGCAGTCAATGGCTTTGCTGTTTTAGATTTTTTATAGCTTTCAAGCATTATATTTTGCAGATTAAACATCTTTTGGATGTTTGTGTTTTTTGTCTTTTTTAATCTGACCATAGAGGATTATTCATTAATGGTCTAAACATGGTATTGAAATGCTTGGTGCAGTCAATGGGTTTGCTGATTTAATGTTTTTCTAGCTTTCAAGTATTATATTTTGCAGATTAAATATCTTTTGGATGTTTGTGCTTTTTGTTTTCCGTTTTTAATCTGACCATAGGATTGTTCTTTAATGGTCTAAAACATGGTATATAATCACTTACAGTCTAAATCCAGTGTAGTGAAATAGATTAAAATTTGCAAAAGGAAAGCGAACAGAAGATAAAAATGATAATGCTATAGTAACGAGACACATATAATTCAATCACTATCAATATTGTTAGATCTGTTTAATTGGGGTCAAAATTAACTATAGATGTGGAAAACAAATTGTTATTGACAAACTCAAAGTTTGAGGTGGGTCGCGTAACACATGTTTGAAAGGAAGGGCAAATACATAAGGGTTTGTAAACAAATAACTGTTGTATTGGAAGGCAAAGTTATTATCTAAGGTCTTTGTTCTAGGCCGAAGTTGCGTGGTTCCTTTTTTAGGAAGATAGGATGAAAACATGAAGAGGTAAGAGTTTTGATTACTTAAATTTACTTTTGGGTTTGTATATCAGATTTATTTGTGGCTATTAAGTGCCGAGTTTATGTAAAGTGAACGCTTCCAAACAGAGCTAGTGTTTCTACCAGGAAAGAAAGCTGCATTAAGTTAATCAATATGCTGCTGGTATTGCTAACTTATTTTTCTCTCCTATGTTTGTTTTTACAGTCAAAGGATCAGCTGTTTCAACGCTACAAGTGCTTGACAGCAAGGAAAACACACCAGTCTGAGTAGTGGATGACTGTTTAGAGTGGAATTTACCGGATTCTAGTGATCTTCCTCCCATGACAGGCGTGTTTAGTGCGAGGTGTCACTCCTCTCTCACCATTTTCTGAATCTGACCGTGGGGACTTTCTTTATTTCAAAATGAATGGGCTTTTGTTGGACTATGTTGTCCATGTGATCTTACTCGGTTTCGATAACCATAACAATGATCCCTTACGTGATGTTGGTAGATTCATACGTGATTTTAGTAGATCTTACATTTTTTTTATCACGATCGTGAATTTTACCATTTGGATGGGAGCAAAATAATAATTGGATTGGATATCTCATGTTTAGGGTAGATTTATGTTATATGCCCATGATTTTGAATTCTATATTTTGACATGTGTGGTTGTAAAGAAATATTTTATAGATTAGATCATCTGTCTAAAGAATTGGAAACATAGCTCGTGAATCATATTTCTTCAAAGAAAAAATGAGTTTGATTACCTGTAAAGGGAACAGAGGTCCCATGCTTGATGTTGGATAATGGGGAATCGCTCTTATGATTTTCAGATGTACTTTGCATTGTTGAACATTCAATTTAGCTGTTATTGGTGAATTTTAAAGTAAATATTAATAGGAAGTGGATTTGAACTCTAGAGTTTTTGATTAGGTAAATATGAGAAAAGGGTCTGGACTCATTTTAGTACAGTCATAGAGGCAAGAAGGATGACTGTCATCAGCAGTGAGATAAGAAAAACAGCTAAAAAACTGATCTCCCAAGAAGAGGAACAAAAGCCATCTATATAGAACAAGACCAACAAAATTTTGAGAGGAACCAAAGAGCATCAGCAGTGAGATAAGAAAAACAGCTAAAAAAAACTAATCTCCCAAGAAGAGAGACAAAAACCATCTATATAGAACAAATTTTTAAGAGGAACCAAAGAACAAAGACCAGCAAATACAACCAATTTTTATCATCTTTGAATATATCTGAGAATATATTATACATTGTATTTAGAAAAAAAAACAAATTGTAAACTACTTATATTGACATCGAATATCTAACAACAATAATGACTAGGAATAAATTAGAGTGAATGGTTGTTTTTCTTTTTAAATTCAGTTTAACATTTACTATAATCTATTTCTTTTACATATATCCATTGTTGATAAAAATCGATCGATATTTTTTTTTTTTTTTCCTAAATGCGATGTACAATCTATTTTTAGATATATATATTCAAAGACGATAAAAACTGATTGCAGTGTTAACCATAATACTATGGGTTACAATGAGGCCACTTGATGTGTGTTGGATATTATAGTGTGTAATGCTATTGTGAGCTCTTCTTTGGAAAACCATTGTAATGATGGCAAATGACCCCTATTCAGGATAACAATGAAACACAATGGTGTGCTTGGAAACCCTTACACTGTGTTGCATCTCATGAATATTAGGTCTTTCCACCTGTCTTGCTCCTCATCTGAGGTCTCTTCAAAAGTTTGGTTTTAAATCACCTTGATCATTCTGTTGTTGCTGGTTTTCGGGTTCTATCCAAAACCAGCCTCCAATTTTTTGGTTGGTCTTTTATAAAGAGTTTATAGAAATAAATTTGCAAGCTGAAGTCAATGACTTATAATGTTCTTAATATTTGTGTTTGAAACAAAGTATAGAATTACTCTGTATTGGTTGAAACATCTTAAATTTTTTACTTTAGAGTCCAGATTTATTTAAATAGTCTTAAATTACTTTACCTGGGATTGGAGATTAGACTTGATATTTCCAATTAAAACATGTATTGTCAATTTTTATTATCTTTGGACATGTGGAAGGATAGTGTTAGAAAATAAGATCTACAAGCAACTAATCATTAAATATAAAAAATCAAATAAAAATTATAAAATACAAAGAGAATTGCTCAATTTTTATGTGGGTAAAATCTTTTAAGATAAAAAATCCAAAAATATCATTTGTTCATTATTGAGGAAACTTACATTAGTGATTGTGTAAAAGAAATATATCAATTTGATATTATAATATTTTTCCCTTTTTGTTTTTCCACAATATTGATATATTTTTCATGTAGTTGTGCCATTGGCATAAATTAATTATATATTATTTTCACAATGTATAATATGCTTTATGATTGCCTATATTTAAAACAATATAAGGGGTTGGTGAAAAGGTCACAATTTTCCACCTTATAACTTTTTGATTATAAATTTTATTAATTAATAAATTATTTATTTATAAAGCTATGTATTATCCTTTATTTTATATTATAATGATAAAAGTTAATATCATTTAGGAGTAAGTGCATTACATGCAATCCTTAAATAAACACTATAATCTAGCACTTCCTTAATGTATATAAGAGTATGTTGCCAATTTCTTTTAGAAAGAAAAAGATGAAGCTCCTTAACATAGGACCTATTTTTTTAACATGAAAATATTATAGGTCTCAAAAGCTATTGTGATGAAATTTCCTCTTGTTGGAGTGTTGGGCGGGAGTCCACAAATTTCAAATGGCTTGCCATTGGGCTCATTCAATGGCTCGGTGTTGCTGGGCGTGGGCGTTGGTCACCAGGTGGCAAAGGCTTTGTTGGGAGCAGGGGCTCCCCATGTTCCTTCAGACATTTTGCAGGTTTTGGGTAGGGCTGCGAATCTTGTGTGTGGGCTTTCAACGTTTGTTTCGGTCACGAAAGATGTGGTTTGTGGGGGTCTGTCTGGGAGTTCGGGAGGGGTGTCTTCCTCTCTTCTAGCCAGTGCCAATGTTGCTAAACAGGGAGTTGTCACTTTTGTTGCCATTGCGGGGGGTTCTGTGAATCGGGTGTTGTCTTTCTTTGAGGCTGCGCAAGGAGGTGCTCGTCCTTCTGCTCATTCTCGGGTTCGTCCTCTGCCCTGTGCTCAGGATTCCCTTGAAGTGGTCTGTGGACCCGAGGTTGTTGAGAATGAAGAGTATTATTCGAAGCAGGGAGTGGTCTACAAGTTTAATGGCTTGTGACCCTCCCTCCTTGATCTTCATAACTAGGTTTTCACCTCTTGGAAGCCATTGGTTGTTGGTGAGATAGTGCTTTATCCTAGTGCTAGGGGCTTCTTTTTAGCAACCTTTGCCTCCTCCGCGGAGCAGGACCGTGTTCTAGATAGGGGGTGGATGTGGGGGATTCATTCCCTATCCATTAGACTTTGGTCTCGTTCTTTCAATCCCCTTATAGAGCCATTGAATACTCGACCAGTTTGGGTTCGATTGTCGAACCTTCCTCTCTAGTTTTGGGAGGATTCATGTTATGAAGCTATTGACAACACTATCAGATGCTTTTTAATGGTGGACTCTACGACTCGGGAGCTTGGGCATACTACGGTAGCCCGTATGTTAGTGGATTTGGACATCTCCAAACCTCTCCATGGTGATGTGGTCTTGTTGGTGGGGGATAGACCTTGGAACCAGCTCTTCAACTATGAGGGCCTCCCTTTTCGGTGTAGGAGATGTTTCTCTGTGGGTCATTTGGCCTCCGGTTGCCCACTTGCCCACAGAAAGGGTGTCGTTACTTGGTGGAAAGATGCTCTATTGGAACATCTTACGGTGGGTCCTACTCCTGTTGTTGTGGAAGACACCTCTCCTTTGTCTTCTCGTGAGCTTGATTCTTGCTTAGCTCCTACTTCGACTATCTCTTCTGAGGAGCCCTTGTTGGCTCGTTTTGTTGATGCTAACACTGTCTCGTCTGAGGAGCCCTTGTTGGCTCGTTTTGTTGATGCTGACGTTGTCCTGATTGAGCCTGCTCAAACCATGTTGCCTTTGCTAATCCTTCATTTGATCTTGTCTACTCTCCTGTGCAACCATCTCCCCTGCGTGATGGCTCCTTGCCCTTGGTGGAGACAGTGGATCCGCTTCTCTCTCCTCGCTCGACAGACGGCTAGTCTGTTGTGTTGAGAAGGAAGTAGGGACTCCCTCGTTCTGTTCCGAGGCCTAGGGTCTTGAGTTCCAGTGTTGCCCCCTCTATTTTTGGGGTTTCTAGTGTTTTTTAACAGCTGTCTGTCAGCTGTTTCTACAACTGCCAGTCAATTGTTTTTGTTGGTTCTTCTACTTCAAGTTTTGTTTGAACTATGCTTTCTTTTAGCCTTGGAGGCTCTCTATGTAAAGGGTACAACACCTTGTAAATGTTGCTTATCTTTTCAAAAACATAGGACATTTATGAGTAACTTGTAATAGAGAAAAAAAAGTCAACATGAAAGATTAAGTATTTTGGACTACATGATATATCTTAATTTTCTTTGTATAAATTTATCTAAATATTTAAATTTAAAAAAGATAAATTTCATCTAAATTTTTATATTATAAAATTTAAAAAAGACCAAAACTTTATTATGCAATTCTTAGTATTCAATTTTTTTTCTTTATCATTTGTTAGAAAAAGACAATGTTCTTCTTTAAAATACAATTTATATTTAACTTCAAATAATCATAAAATTTAAGGTAAATACTTATTCATATGAACTATGTGTTTACTTTAACAACTATCACCAAGTTACATATATCAAAATTTTAGACATACAATTTTTTTTAAATGGAATTCAGATAGAAATTATAATAAAAAGTAAGCAAGGCTAGTTACAATATGTATGTGACCAGGGTGGTCACATTAGATATAGTAGCCCAACTAGGCACCAAAAAGTATATCAAAACATTTCTTCACAGCTCGTAGGAGTAAAGTAATTACATATCCATCAAAACATTACATATGAAAAGATTACTATTCTTTCTCTTTGCCCTTATCAATATTTTTGCTTAGCTTATAAGAGACAAACCCAGGAAAAGCACCAATAGGTGGAGAGATGTGCTCCCAGCTATTGCTATCAAAATTTTGATGTGTGGTCTCCAAGTCCCTCATCGCTTCATCTCTCTTGAGCTCATATCAATGCAACTTAGAGTACTAGTTCTAAAAGTCAATATACTCATTCTCGAACTTGCTACCAACCTTTCTAAAGTCTTGTGGCCAATAGTCAACATCTTTGATATCTTCTTTAAATAAAGGAGCAACCCCCTCATCAAGAATCTTCATAAACCTATCTAAAAGAAAAGTGAGTCTACTTTTAGACTTGGTAAGGATCCTTTGCTTGCCTTGGTACAAGTGCTCATTCCTTCTTTTCCACAAAAATCACAAAATCTTAGTAGACAAGACATACCAAAAAACTTTAGCATCATTTCTCAGACCTTTAACATAACCACTCAAAATTTGAAAGAAGAACACTTTATCCCTACTATCCCACCCCAACAAGTTGCCCATAAACACAAAGCAAATGGCACAAGCATAAGGACAACTAAAAAATATATGATCAACATTTTCAACCTCGTTACAAACAACACAAACATGATTAGAGGGACTACAAATCAACTTTTTTAACCAAAATAACCACTCAAAGGTGTATAATCTATTTGACTTTGAGAAGAGAACATATTCCATTTTAAAGAAAGCAATGATACCCTAGGGAAGATTAAACAATAAGATGACTTTGGCACTTTTGTATGAAATGATGGCTCCCCACTTTTGATTGTTAAATCACTAATCTATACAAAATGTTAACCTGCCCTTTGGAAATATTGAATCACGTTAATAAGATATGGAGTCTCAACCTTAACAAGAGTAACTGGCATAAGCGTGTTAAAGTTTGTTGGTCTAAATGGATCGAACCATACAAAAAATGTCACTCTAGAGTTTGAAGTTTAAGTCATACAAATCTTACTATTTAGTTATCCTCAATGCGAATAAATGATTTTTCATAGAACTTTGCATTATATGTATTGATGATTGAAGTTGTAGGCCCCAAATCTCTAAGGTTTGATACTCTTCTAAGTGTCAAGGGTGTCAAACTTGGAAAATTACTAGAAGCCTATTTTTATGTTGGGCAACTAAGGACCAATGGTTGAGGTGGGTAAGACCTCTTTCACTTCTAGCTCTACAAGACCAAGGGAGTTTTCCCTAAGATTCCAAATTGATGATTGAAACACTAAACAATACCTTAGAACAAACTATACCCATTGCATAACGTATCTCAATATACCTATGTGCTAGTTTGGACAAGTAAATTTGAGCATCTTATTAACAAAAAATCTACCCTATAAGTGTCTGAGAATGAGTTTATGATACACCATTGTATTGTTGTATTCATTCAAACATGGCAATAAAACACACTAAAGTAAAACTTTAAAGGTTTTTGAATTGATGTGTTTGGAGTGTGTTGAGGATGATAGGGGAGAAAGGCAATCACAAATTGGTGCCTTTATCCATTGGGCAAAAAAGTCTCTAGATTTAACCAAAGATGTAATAACTAAAAAAACAAGGAAATGACTTAATCAAGTCACCACAAAAGACTATGCCTTTCAAAATGCATAGGAAAGTTGGGCTCTACACACTCATTTAGGAAGACTATATAGTTGCAAAATATTAAGAGGGTATACTTAGTAATCCTCAATTATAACCATACATTTCTTTTATTATAATAAAAAGATACCATACAAAGGCTTTGCACAAATTTTACACACATTTGGTTGAAAATATAATCAATCATACATCTGGAAATGCATAACATACATAAGGAGACACTTTGTTAAGGTTGGTTTTACCTTTAATCACCCAATCTTCATGTTTACAAATGCTATTACAAGTTTGGGATCAAATCCAAATCATTACAATATGAAAAAAGATGGCTATACCTAGAACTTGATATTGAAACCTAGGATCTCCTATGAATATCTTCTTCTATTGGCTTTGCAACTACTCGTCTCTTCTCCTCTTTTATTTCTGATCAAAATTTAGAACCTCTATAATGAGCACAAAGGTGCAATTTATACCTCTATAAGTTATGAAGGAAGAAGGGCCAAGAACATGGTATAAAACCCTAGAAAATCAAAAGCAGACATGTGGACATCAAAATCTGAGAAGAAATCACACCACATAGGTCCCAACACCTACACCATGCCTCCACATTAATGACCACCCAAAAGTGGACAAAACCCCCACAAAATCAACTACAAATCATGACCAAGATTGGATCTCTAAGTTTGAGAACCATAAAGAAGCATGGACACTATTTTATCCCACTTGCAATTGTTGAGAAATGTATTTAAGATCATCCTTGCAGCCCCAAGAATCAAATCTGATAGTTGAGAAAGTTGTTGCAACATTAAAGACAAAAACGCGAGAACCTCACAAAATGTCCAAAAGTCCAATCAAGTCCCAAAATCCCTATAGGAACTCACCAAGAGACAGAAGGAAGTCGGGAGAAAAAGTTTCGACTGATTTGAATAGGTCGAAAAGTCCCATTGAGACTTGAAGTCTTGACTAAATCAAGAAAAGAATAAAAGGAAAACTGATTGGGATCGAGAATCTCGATCGGACCTAGCCCTTAGGTTTGAAATTTTTTTCAAGACCCAAAGTCCCAATAGGATTAGAGAAAGCATGACGATCGAGATCAGAGTTGAACCAATCAAAGTCAGGACTCGAAGTCTTGATCAAATAACAAATAAGACAAGAATTTTGGACATGCCACACAACAAAATTCTGAACTTTTGCAGGTGAAAGAGGGACCCACTAAAAGGATCTAGTAGACTCGCGAAAATGTGCCACGTTTTCGTTATTTTCGTTTTCATTAACCAAAGATGGACAAATCAAAACTCAGTGGACTTGCATGAACATACCATGTGGCACCTTTCCACGATTTCACAAACCGAAGATGGATTGACCAAAAGAGCTTTGCGGACACGTAAAAGCATACCACGTGGAATTTTTCCATGCTTATTCGGACCAATTCTATGCACCTTTTAAAAGGGCATGCGGACTTGCAAAATTTGAGTATGAAGACGCCATTGGGAATCGAAATCCCAATGGGTGAAAATAAATGAGAAGAACAAAGCGGGGGTGGGGACTCAGAAAGGTTTGATACCTTTTGAACTTAGGTTTGAAAGTCTGATTGAGACCTAAAATCCCAATAACATAGAAGAATGAAAGGGAAGAGTGGGGTTGAGATTCGAGAGCGGACTTGGATCTTAATCCAAGTGTACGTCTGGGACCCGAATCTCTGAACGAACAAAAGTGAAAATAGATGAAGAGGGAATCGAGAAGAACATGGACATTTGGATGTCCGTTTGGGTCCTGAATCCTTTAAAGGACTTGAAGAAGGAAATCAAAGAAAAAAGAAAAAAGACTGAACTCTTGGACATTCTGCAAAATGGGTTTTTGACAATAGCTCGACAAAGTGATAATGCAACCCCTTGAGGGACTTGAACATGATTGAACAATGGGATTTCTTATATTAGCCAAAAATTATGGGGAGAACAAGGGGACAAAACAAAGCACTATAAATTCATTAAATTTAAAGGTGCTAACAATATGTACATGAAACTTATAAGTATGAGTAAAAAATTAGGCTAGTAAAGTAGAATTAAATTAATTTTTTATATTTTAGTATCAATTACATTATAGTGTCAATTTCATACATTGATTATTTTTTTTAGTTTCTTATACATACAATTATCTTTTCAAAATTCAACCCACCATCCATAATAGTATGGTTTACTTTTAAAATTCAAAAGTGTCATTCTTGACATAATAAATTTGAAATGAGGAAGTACTTTTTTATTCTAAGAAACTAAAGCAAATAATATCTGACATAGCCATAAAAATGAAAGTTTATATAATATTGTTATATATTTTGGATAATCATATAAAAATTAATAAAGGTAGTTGATCTAACTTTAATGTAAAATATTAAATACAAATTTAAAATTTGCTTACCTTCTATGCATAGATAACATGATGAATGCCTTAATTTTTAAGACTTTCTCTTCTACCATCTGAATTCTTGGACCTCTAGTGTTGTCTCACTTCTAACCACTTGGTAGTTTTAGCCAATTTACAAATTTGGAATGCTAATAAAAAAATGATTAGACCCACAACTTCATTAAATTCATTCCTTTGGTGCCTATAAGAAAAACTTATAATATTAAATTGGTATTGGCTAATTTTGAAGGTTTTTATTTCTAGTATATGGCTTTTGATAGTTGATAAGACTAAATTGATTGTAAGAGAAGTGACAACCACCAATGCCACATTGCCATCAAATTGCAATATTTTTATTACATTCTTGCACTCTACATTTTTTTGATTATATATTTTACATCATCGACAAGATCATTTTGCTACTTGATAGAGAACATGCGGCTTAGGTTGAAACTACTTTTTCTAAGATCCAAGGACTTAAGGGAATCCATTCTACCAAGTTTGCTTAGTGCATGAATTTTATCTCATCCCTTAGAGTGTTGAGACATTGCATCTAGCAAAATTTTATCCTTTTTGGGCTCATTCAAAACCATTCGATCTCAGTAGTGGACCAAGGGCCCACTAACTCAATTTTCAATAAATGTTCTTACTTCACAATTCTGATCTTTGTTCAAGATTTAAGATCTTTATAAACATATTTGATTTTTGTTGCAATAAATTTTTGGTGTATCTGACTAGAAGCTCTAAATGGTGTTACTGATTTAGGAAAATAAATTAATAATTTTTTCTTGTTAATCTAAATATTTAAAAATACAATTTAGTTCTTGATGCCTCTTATATAATGAATGACTAACAATATTAATATTTTAATTCCACATCATACAAAATCATTCTATCAATAATTATGTATTAATTAATCCACCTTTAGTAATTTTAATTCATTTTATTCTTGTACGAGGCCATTTCTATTCTCACTATTATATAGTCTTACATATTTTTATTTTACTTTTCTTTTGAAGATTGTGTTGGTGTAAATAGAAACTTTATCAAACTAGTTAGCTATTAGCCTAACTAGAAGAGTCTTATTCACATTTCTTAAGTCTCCACTTAGGGACTTCTAGAGTTTTGCCTCACCTCATGTGGTTGAGACATGTGTCCTCACTTTGTGAGACACCTCTTGCATGGTCATTTACCACTCACTAGAACACTTGTCATGTAAGTTAACAAGAATTCCATCATTGAAGGGTTAATCGACCAGTGTGTTCAACTTGACTACCTTCACCACCTTGCCTATATAAGCAAGGTTATATTGTACATTATAATCAACTATTTTATCAATCTCTTGATATTATCAATTAGGCTAATTTTTGTGCATGTATTTTGTGGAAGTTTTTGGTAAATTTGTTTTATGATCTTGGAAATCATAACATCAAGTAGTAATGGAGCTTTGTCTTAATAGGTGAGTTCAAATTTATACAAATAACATCAAATACAAAGATGTTGATAGTTTTGATTGTAAGGAAGCTAAGGTAGCAGAACAACTTCCTACACTAATCTTGAGAGGAGAATGCTGTAAAACTTTTACAGATCTTTTCAGTCGCAGAAACTTAAACAAAAATAAACATAAATATCATGCATACCACAACACAGTGATTTACGCGGGGAAAACCTTTTCGGGAGAAAATCCCCACTTTCCAAAAGCCACCCAATATATTATTCAAAAATCACAAAGATTACAATATACTTGTAGAGCAAGCTTCTCATAACAGTATCACTAACCAAAAATCCAGAGGCAACACGACTGCTATCAGACTCTCAAAATACATCACAATACACAGTCGTAATACAATGTCCTCATAAAATAGGGTTTCCTTTTAAGGCAAGTCAAGCTAATTAAATATCAAACATTAGATCTAATACCTAATGATGAACGGTCCAGATTTACAATACTAAAATATAAACTCCCCTGCCCCCCCCTCATTGCGAATGTATCAATAGCACTTTATGTATCAACAATACCTTATATAATTGCAAGGTTGAGACACATTTTCATAACATTGATACTACCAAACAAAAAAATATTTTCTTTTTGAATAATGTATAGGTATAAACCCTTGTTTCACACATTATTGGCAATGGGGTTCTAATTTATTTTCCATAGAATAACTTTCCATGTTACATTATCTATATTTTTTTTCAATATCATGAACATAATATATGATGTGGGGCTTATTTTTTGGGTGAAATCTCTAACTTTCAAGGCCTTTACTCTAGATGATATACTTATCTTCAATGATTGATGACTTTGAAGAAGATCTTAGGTCATGTGACATTGGTGGGATTTTTTCCTCTTGAGTTTCAAGATAATTCTTCTACTACCACATGTGTTTTCAAAATAGCTCAAGATGGTTTAGCAATGATTTCCATAGAAGCTTTCTAGATCATTCTCTAATTTGTTATAAAGATCGAGTGAGTGGTTTCATTCTAGATAGGGCTAGACTTGTGGTTAATGCTCTTTTCTTCTTGATTGACATCATAATTGATCATAGAGAGGTTCAACTTGTCCTACTTAATAATATAAGTTAATCCAATGGCTAATTATATTATTAATGCAAGCTATGTATTTCATTCAATATTTTTGTGAACCACCAAAAATAATGCATTAGGGAAAGAGGATTCCCTAATGGGCTCCTAGGGTTTTTCACCTAGGAGGTAGGTTGAGAAAATGGCCTCTCTTTCACACTAAGGTGTTCTTGGTGAGTTCATTCAAATATTAGGGGTAGAATGATGTGGAGTGTGTGGAATATGATGACCTAAACTCAATAAATTGAAAAGGAAATGATGAATGTAAACTATTGAAATACAAAGTGCTGGAAAACACAATGTTGTATGTAAAAGACCTAGAAATGAACTATGAAATGCAAGTAAACTATAATACAAATGAAAGAGGAGAATAAGGTGCACCTAGAATATGAAGAGGAACAAGATGGAGATCTGTAATGTTGATGAAAATGTTGTAGAAGCCAATTGGGACACTTATGCCAATCTAGGTGACTTAGTCCCAAATCTAGAAAAACTGGTTTAGGGCACATTTCTGCCAAATGGGTGTCTGAATATGCAAAAATTACTGAAAAGCAGGTTCAGTGGGACTAGGTCGCCAACAATGGCGACCTAGTCCACTTCTAAATTTTTGGAAATCAGAGAGTGGAAATGGAAGCCCTCGGTTTGCACTTCGATTCTTCACAGATGTCTGCCTCTTAAACTCTGATTCCCAGGCCTAAGAGTGACTTTTAGTGGATGTTTGGACTTTGCAAGCAAGGAGAGCTCTTCAAAAAGTCTTCAAATTCTTCAATAATCTACAATGTACCTAAATCTACAAACACACAAGGAGAGAAGGAGGAAATGTTGATTGTTAGGGCATGGGGATTTGCCTTAGTCAAACCCCTTTTAGGTAACTAAACCAGAATGAATAGAAAATGTAATGAAGTATGAACATGAAATAATGGAGTTAGTACCTTGTCACAATGAGAGATCTTGAGTTGCTACAACAATCTACCCTTAAATGCTTCAGAAAAGATGTCTTGATGACTTGGAATTCTCAAACCCTAGCTTGCTTGAGAAGAGTGGTGAGAGAGGAGAAGATAGAAGAATAGAATAAAATTAGAAGATTGGGATTGAATAGGGTGAAAATGAGGAGGAAAATCCTTATTTATACAAGTGATGCCCTAATTTCCCAAAAATAACACAACATAGGCCAACCTTAGGGTTTAGAAGACAAAATCCCACAAGAATTTTAAGTTAACTTTGATTTTTATGCCACATGGGGCTAAGTCGCCCAAGGTGGTGACTTAGTCCACCTGGGCAATTTTGAGTGGTTGGGGATTAAGATGTGATTAGTGATGTTTGTTGGGATTGTCCTCTGAAACACACTTAAGTAGGAATTGTTAGTGCATTAAGGGGTCATTATGCCATAATAAAGGGTTGATTTAGTGATGACAAGCCTAGAAAAGTGTGAGGTTTAGTTACAACACCTTACAACACTTTGACATAAGGATTGGAAAGGGGTTATTTAGGTGAATTATGATGAAAGGGGCCTAGAAAAGTGATAAAATGTGTTACAAAATTTCACAACACCTTTGCAAGACACCTTAGAATCTAGGCAAAACTAGGCCAAAAACCACAAGAAAGGGCCCAAATGAGTGGAAAGTGTCAAGGATACACTTTTTGGCGACACATTTTGATAAGGCATCTAGGGTCTTTTCTTAATCAATTTATTTTTAATTAAAGACATGATAATTAATGCCCATTGGGGCTTAGTTAGAACATTTTATAAGAGAAATGGTAATGCACATTCTAAATTTTTTATCCATAAATATGTGTTTGTTAGAATTTCCTCATATAATACATCTAAGAGTTTATGGTGAACTCTTCAACACTCCAGGATCACCTGCAAGACAAAATAACTTCCACAAGAGAGATGGTAGAAATATCATGCTATGATTATGGATGCAAGATTGTCAGAATGAACTTGATTGTTGCTAATAGATGATTGTTCATTGTTACAATGTACATATGAAGCCTTGCTTATATAGGTAAGGGTTATGAGGTAACAACATTAAATGAGTGTGTCATAATTAAATGACATGACTAAACATTATATGACATAGGACACATGCATTAAATAAAAGCCAACTAAATAAGATATGATAAGATTTTATTTAGAAAACTAAGACTTCTAGAAAAAGCAACTAGGATCTAAGTGGAATTAACAATGTAAATAGGACCTATATAGGTAAAACACCTATTTACACCAACACCACCCTTTAAGTACAACTTAGGGAGTATTTATGGAAATGACACATAGATGGGTCACAACTATGATGTTAGGTACTCATGTACATATGCAAATGCAATCTCTCACAAACATAGAAAAGAAGAAAACCCAGTGGGATAAAGCTCCTCCCCAAAAGAGAGACAAAATAAAAAATGATCTAAAGTGATGCATGAGAAGGAAAAACCCCATTCGATGAAAAATACCCTCATAAGAGAGAGTCTCCTTCAAATATGGTAGATGTTTGAAAATGAATGTTGTAGATGATCCATGACTGTCGAACAACGTTCCTCCCCTTAGGAAGAAACAAGACCAAAATGGTATGCAAGGTATCTTCCCATTTCTGAAAGGAAGATGCAAGAAGAAGGATGTTGTGAGATGTCTCTAAAGAATTCTCAAGTGTCTCCATGTTGATTTTGAAAGATTTCATACTCCAAATAGGCATTTTAGGCCACATTGCCGAAGAAGACAATCCATAATCTCCTAGAAATGATTGTAGAACATAATCCAAAGATAAAGATACCTCCTTTGAAGAGAAGCCTCCTCCAAATGTTGTCCAAAAGTATCCCCACTCATGTCAAATTGAAAATTATGATCATGTAGAAAATGAACAAGAGGGTCAAAGTGTTCCCTTGCAACAACTGAAGAAGGATAATCTATATCAAATAGAAGATGAATGCAATCAATGATGTCTCCCAAATTTGAAATGTGAGACTCACAAAATAAACCAAAATTTTCTATCAAGTACTCATCTCAAGTAGTCATCTCTAAAATATGATGTATGGCCTACTACACTAAATCAAAAGGAGTCAAATCTATGGTTTCACAAGCATCCTTAGGTACAACAGTAGATGAAGGAGATGGAATATCAACACATGTCACTTGATCCTTAGAAAATGAAAGTATACCAAGATTCAAATGACCATATTGAATCTCCTCAATAGTGTACACACAACATGCCTCAATGTGAAAACCTACTGAATAATTAGGAGAAAAATATGAGAAGGTATAGATACAAGATTAGTGATCAACCTCCCTGACTGTGACTATATCTCTATTATGTAAATCTTGAATTGTGAAAGAATTGGGTGTGAAATCAACACTCTTGCTTGATCCACCATGTGTGATCTGATAGATAGAAAGGATATAGGTTGAAAATGAACACACAAATAACATCATTAAATGCTTTTTCATCCATGCCAATGGATCCCTTTTCCACAAACACATACATATGTGTTGTTATCCATCAAGATTGGTGGTGATGAACAAGACTCAAATGAAGCGAAAATACTCTCAGATGAAGTCATGTGATGTGAGGCTCTTGAATTGAGTAACCACCTCTCTGTCTTAGAATCTACAAGAATAAAAAGTGCACACTCCTTGAGTTTATCAGACCTTGATAAAGAAGAAGAAGAGGAACCATTTGATGAAGAAGAAGAATCGATTTGAGGCTTCTTAAGAAGATGCTTCAAATCATCAATCTGTTTTGAATGATATTGATTCTCATCAAGCCCTAATTTCTTGCAATATGAACAAGTAGGCCTCTCCTTCTTGGACGATTCCCCTTTTGAGGGAGAGGATTCCGATTCCTTGTGTGGCTTGTTCTTTTTCTTATTTTTCTTCTTTTTAAGATTTCTTGATTCTGTTGGTACCTTTGAATCACCATCCAACAATGCTTGGGGCTTGGAAGAATTGATTAGTGAATAGAACAAAATATATTGAGAGAGGGGGTGAATTAGTATATTTAATTTTTCTTACCCTCTCAAATTTGATCAACTTTAAACTTTAACACAATATCAACCATGCAAGAATATAACAATACAAACAAGTTGACACCAAGATTTTACATGGAAACCCTTACAGGAGAAAACCACAATACAAATAATGTACTTTATGAATTATATAAGTTTTACAATGAATGTAGGCACCAACCTACTTGAATCACCGAATCTCACACTTTAGTAGGCACCAACCCACAAGGAGCACCAGAATCTTTCTCTGATTTAGTAGGCACCAACCTATAAGGAGCATCAACTCCTATCTTTGATTTAGTAGGCACCAACCTACAAGGAGCACCAAATCCTAAAGTTCATAGGCACCAACCTACTGGAGGAACCAGCCCCCACTTGCCAAGCACCAACTTAGAAAGAATGATAATTTCAAGAATCAATGTTCCACCTTCAATGTTGCTTCTTCAACGGATGATGGATAATTCTACTCAAATATCCTTCTTACAAATATGCTATAATCTACTCTATGGATCTGTCATATATTCCTCTTCTATATCTACATACATTTCCTTTTGAGTTTTGTCAAATCTGTATATGTATCTACTGGTGTATAATATTTATCTTCAAAACTCCACACCTGAATCTGATCCATGCTTTAGGTAACAAACTTCCTTCCCAATAATCTGCTTTCTATCAAATGGTCATTTTGCTAGATCTTCTTTGTAATGTCAACATACATTTCCCTTTTAGGTTTGCACAAATTTCTTTTCAAGTTTGCATGTATATCAATATATATCTCTTGTCAAAACAACCTATATCTCTTCATAAATGATTACACATGTTCTTCATAAAAGGCGGCATTAATTCATCAATACACATCTGAATTACTCTTCATAATTTTCAGCCTCTTCCTCTTTTCAATATATTCTTCTTTCTACATATGAATTACTTTACATCTGAATTACTCTTCATAGCTTTTCTTTCTTGTCCCACACCTTCTCACAACACTCCACACACACTCTGCTATTCTGATTTTACACAACCATACTCACCATTGCCATTAACTCTTCTCTTAATTCTACATTTACAATAATCTTCTTCTTACATTCTCATATGCAGATCTGTAGGTGTAGATATGATGTTTATCTTTAATCCTCACACACACACATCTCATTTTCTTCCTATGATTCACAATCTCTATTTATGCCTTCCAAGAGATGTATTGTTCTTTGAAAGATGTACCTTTTCACACATGAAGTACCTTCTCCAAGAGAGACAACTTATCAAAACAATAATTATATTTATTGTTTAAATGAATGTTCCATTTAATATTCAAATTGCATCTATTAATGAATTTGCACCCTTCTCTTTTGTAAATACTAAAAGCTTCCCTTTAGAACATAGTCCTCCTTCAAGAATAGTCACATCTCCTCCATAAAAGTCCCCTGCCTTTGTTTATTATTAACAAGATTTTAATTGTTAAGATCACACCTCTTCCTCAATCAAGAATAAGACAAAATAGCACCTTTTTTTATGACTTGTAAATAAGACAAATTTTGTCTTATATAGAGGAATCACACCACTTTAATTGGATCCATTAAACTATATTAATTGTTGCATTGTTCCACTTTTAAATAGGATGATTAATATATGATTTCCTTCATTGAATTAATCATTGCTTTTAATATGTTACACTTTTGTCTTTTTCTGGTTTGTCTTATATGCCTTTTTAGTCTTATGTGCTGCACTTGGAGATTTAATCGTTGCTTCATATTCTCTTAGAATGATTCATGACACCATAAACTTAATTAACTTAATTGTTTCATTATTTATCACTATCATTTTCAATCTTTAATTTTTGTGCCTTTTTAAATATCATAATCACTGCTGCAATATGATATTGTTGTCCATTTATGAGATTGATGCACTTGATATGCAAACCATTCATTTGTTATTTCTGGAATATATTTCCTGTGTTATTGAGGAATTCAGCCAACATACATTGTATATATATGTTCTTCATAAACAAAGCGCTGCCATAGTTTGGATAAAACCTTTAATTGCAATCCTTCATTTGATATTGAATATTCACTTTGACATGAATGAAAACTTTTCCAACAATCTCTACTGAGATCCTTTGACATCAATGACAATATTTCAAATAATTAGACCCATATTGGTTAACTTCACTTCCTCTTAGATTAGTATATTAGCAAATTCATCAAACTTAGGATCAACATATGATGCTCCCATATAAATTTGATGGGTATGAAAGCAAGAAACAAATACTTAACACTCACCTAACCATGCTTTGATAACACATTCAAAATCAATTATAAATCCTCTTTATCAATGTTGCAATCTTTTAGTTATGTTCTTAGTTGTTTGATCTTGGAGATGTAGTTTTGGATTTGGTCAAAAGTTTTAGGATCAAGATTCATCCAATCATTATCAATCTGATATCCCCTAATCTTATCTATTTTGCATGATTCAACATAAAATTATAAATCAAATGAGACTAACGAACATATGCATCCAAGTGTTTTCTCATGATCAATCTCCTATCTTTCCAATTCTTTAGCATCAGTAGGTTGATGAATAGTTTTCTTTAGATAGCCTATAAGACCCTTCCTCGTAATATAATTCCATATTGATTTTCTCCATGAAGCATAATTATATGGAGTTAGGAGTTCAATTTGAGATTCCCCCATTGCAAGAACATAAACCAAGAAAAAAGAAATCAACCAACCACTACAAGATTACACCTCCCCAGTTACTCAATCAAGACACCCCCAACAAGGTGGACTTGATCTTAGTCCATATAGATTGCCAAATTTGACCACAAGCTCAAAGTAAATTTTTTACATAAGATGAAATAAATTTGATCACACTTGTAGACACTTAAAATTGTCTTGAATGGTGTTACACACTTGAATCTGTTCACTATCATCGTTTTGTCCTGGAATTCATCTTCTTTTCACTTGTTTGATTAAATAAAACTAGTTATTTAATTAAATGCATCATTTTCATCTATTAATCTAATTAATTTCATTAGGTTAATTCACCCCCTTTCACATTCACCTTTCATCCATCCTGTTTAAATTGAATAAAACAAATTATTTAATTTAAACACCTTACCTCCTCTCATTTAATTAAATAATCTAAACCATTTAGTTAAATGTCATTTGCATCCCCTTTTCAAATTAAATAAACTAATTATTTAATGATAATCCTCATATTCCTCAACTTACACAATTATAACTTGGTTTTAATTAACTAATTACTCATTTTCCTCACCATCCACTTGCATAGGAAATATTCCAAAGGAATTATTCTATTTGGCTCCAAAAATGGAATATTCGTTCCTAACAAACTCTTTAACAAAATTTCTAACAACTTTGAAAGTGTGTTTGTTTGAATCATTGTGAGCCCTTGATTGTTTTTTTATCTGTGTGATATTTGATTCTCATCCATTGATGAGAATCCTTGATGGACATGTCTTCACCCTTGATTCCATCTTGACCATTGATTGATCCATTTGATCTTGACCCTTGATTCTTCATTTTCTCTCTTATAAATACCTCACATTTTGGAGAGAAATGGATCCACTTCCATCAAAGAAAAGTTATGTTTCTCGTTTGAATACTATCTTTATTCGTTCTTGCATCTATTATCAAGATTTTTCATCTTTTTCATCCACCCATAGCATAGTTCCATCAATTTTAGTTGTTTTCAACAATGGGGTTCAATTAGATGCTCATTTTATCTAAGGGATTGGGAAAGGGTCGTTATTCCATATCAATACAACACCAGTCCCCCAATCCAGGATAAGGTTTGGAGTTCTAGATTAGGTTTCTTTTGTGCTTTCATGGTTTATTTCATGCTTAGTTTAATGGTTACTTGTTTTTTAAGCTTTCAAACATCTCATTGGGATTGTAGCTTAGAGAGTTAAATATAGCTTAAATTCATTAGGATCTGGTGTATTTAGCTTCTTTTTATGCATACAAATTAGGGTTTTTTGCCCTAATTTGAGGGGGAGACTAGGGTTTTTATCATGTTTTTTTAATTTCTGAGCTATAAGGCACATTTTGAGATATGTTTTTATATTTCTGAGCTTGCTTCCACATCTCGAAGCCTATTTTTTGCACCTGAACCTATGTTGAACCTTTATTGCAAAATCAACTCAAAAATTCAAATTTTTGCCCAATCTCTCGAGGGGGCAGGGTACTAGCTTAATTCCTTCTAATGGGGTAATAGTGGGGCATCCAAATAAAATCTCGTTGGGGCAACACATTAGAAAAAAATTATTATTTTTTTGAATTTTTGATCTCAAAAGCAACATTAATCCGAAAAGCATCAATCTTTGAATCAATGTAACATGTACCTCGCTTCAAAGAGGGGAAAAATGTAGACACTTAAAATTGAATTGAATGGAATTACACACTTGAATCTGGTTACTAACATCATTTAGTCCTGAAATTCATCTTCTTTTTGCCTATTTGATTAAATAAGCCTAGTTATTTAATTAAATGGATCATTTTCATCTATTAATCTAATTGATTTCATTAGGTTAATTCACCCCCTTTCATGTTCACCTTTTATCCATCTTGTTTAAATTGAATAAAACAAATTATTTGATTTAAACACCTTATCTCCTCCCATTCAATTAAATATCATTTGCATCCCCTTTTCATTAAATAAACTAATTACTTAATGATAATCCTCATATTCCTCAACTTGCACAATTAAAAATTGGTTTTAATTAACTAATTACTAGTTTTCCTCACCCATCCACTTGCATAGGGAATATTTTAAAAGAATA
Organism: Sequoiadendron giganteum; assembly: GCA_007115665.2. Classification (NCBI taxonomy): domain Eukaryota; kingdom Viridiplantae; phylum Streptophyta; class Pinopsida; order Cupressales; family Cupressaceae; genus Sequoiadendron; species Sequoiadendron giganteum. Next base: position 299,855,084 of record CM021100.1, on the reverse strand, counting down.
TTCCTCTATTTGACTCTAAAAATGAAATATTTTTTGCTAACAAAATATCTAACAACTTTTAAAGTGTGTTTGTTTGAATCATTGTGAGCCCTTGATTGTTTCTTTGATTCATGCAATCTTTGATTATCATCCATTGATGACAATCCTTTATCCATGTTTTCGCCCTTGATTCCAACTTAACCATTGATTGATCCATTTAATCTTGACCCTTGATTCTTCATTTTCTCTCTTATAAATACCTCACATTTTGGAGAGAAATGGATCCACTTTCATCAAAGCAAAGTTATGTTTCTCATTTGAATACTATATGTATTCGTCCTTGCATCCATTATCAAGCCTTTTCATCTTTTTCATCCATCCATAGCATAGTTCCATCAATTTTAGCTTAGTTTTCAACAATGGGGTTCAATTAGATACTCATTTTATCCAAGGGATTAGAAAAGGGTCATTATTCCATATCAATACAACACCACTCCCCCAATGGGATAATGTTTGGAGTTCTAGATTAGGTTTTTTCTGTGCTTTCATGGTTTATTTCATGCTTATATTAATGGTTACTTGTTTTTAAAGCTTTCAATTATCTCATTGGGATTGTAGCTTAGAGAGTTAAATATAGCTTAAATTCATTAGGATCTGGTGTATTTAGCTCATACTATGATTACAACCACAACTCCAAGTGAAATGCAAGAATGTTCGAGCCCTCCAAAGGGGGAGGGAGAGTATCACTCAGGAGAGGAGTTGGTATATGGATCATTTAGTACTGCTATCTGAGTTCACACACACACACACACACACACAGGTTGTTTGGAAACCTCGTCAAGCCAGTTCAAGTATTAAGTTGGTGAGTCTTAAACCTAAGTTGATAGGTCAAGTGTCTTTAGGAAAGATATGACCCCTATCATAAATGATCCTCTTTATTCATCAAATAAATCAATTTCAGATATCTTTGGTAATAATAAATATAATGCATATAGTATATATATATATATATATAGATAAGATACTTTAATATTCAAATATATTCATATATAAATATGTATATGTATATGATGATAAAAGAATACGAGAAAATATATATTTTTATTAACGTATATATAATATGCATTACATTTTTATTTATTTAAAATCCATATCAATATGGCAATTTTACCACTCTTGAACCGCAGAGTTTAAGCTGATTCATAAAGATTTTTGGAAGAGCTTTTTAAAGAGCAATATGGGCGCCATATTATAGTGCTGGCTTTGGCAGTAATAAACTAATTAAGAAGCCATGTAGGTGGCTGAGTAATGCACATATTGATTTTAATTTAAAGCCACCTAAAGTGGTGATGAGAAATAGTCTTCTCACGTACTTTTTTAATGGTTCAACAACTTGGACGATGAGTTTATGAGATGTTGTGTATCATGGAAAAGTTGTTTCAAATCATACCATTCTTTGAGGCTTTTCCTGTAGTTTAAAACTGCATATTAATTTCAATAAATAACAAAGTGGAGTCATGGGTTTTAGTTATGGAATGTGACAGTCAATGCTAAGTTGTGGTAGTCTTAAGATTTGCACAGGTGATCACTTTAAATAGTAAATTCTTTATTTCTTTGATGTTTTAAGTAGTTTTTCATTTTTGCAAAATATAGTTCCATATTTTGGTGATTAGTTGGTCTTGTATACCTCAACTTCCACAGAATATTGGATGCTCATCATACATAGTTCGTTGGTATAAGGCTGGAGTTGTAGTTGCAAAAGCTTGAAATTGTGTGTGGAGTTCAGAAAAGCTGAGTTAAAAGCAAGGAATATCAATTTCAAATCCAAGATAATATTTTCCAAGCATGGATAAAATTATTTTTCTTCTTCTCTTCTCTAATCTGATAAAAGCTCATCTATATTTCTGAATTTAATTATGTCAGTGCAATATGTAAGTTTGTGGCTATTTTTGGATCACATAAAGAAGAGTATAAATATAAATGCATATTTTGGTTTATTCATGCATATTCATAAGAAAATATAAAAGATGATAAGAATTATAAATAACCACTTGGTTAGGCTAAGTTCTCACACTAGTAAAATGTTTGTTTAAATCAAACTAGATATATGTGATGTTAAGTTAAATTATAAGGGAGAGCTTAAAGGGAAAACTTAGACTCTCTAAGCCAAGTTTTACCAAGCAAACCAGCTTCTTAAATCAAATTAGAAAAGATTTGTAACATACATGGAAATGGTATTTCTTTCATCTATTAAACATCTTATATATTATTATTATCACCACTTATATTATTTTTTTAATGCAAATAATCTTTAAGAAACTCAAAGAGAGATCTGAAATATAATAGAGAAGATTAAGCATTTTTTTATTATTCAAGCTTTATAAGTATTTCAAGTTATTCCGAGAGTAATTATTATTATTATCTTTTGATTTGAAATCATGTATCTTGAGCAAAGAGTATTATGTTCTTATCATAAACAAAAGACCATAAAACTAGAAGAGTAGATTACTCATTTTTGGCTATTTAAAGGACTCGAATAAGAGGTAATTGCATAACATGGGTATTTGAGTTAGAAGTGTTAAACCTACTTAATCGAATAATCGACTTTAGTGAAGTCATCACTATTTGAAAGATAATTTATTTGGGTAAGTTAACCTTTGGGTCAAACCAATAGTAGAGTTAACCATAGGTTAGTTATATTTCCAAACTGAGTTAGAGGTGGGTGAAGTTATGAGACCGCTTCCTAAGAAAGTGGATGAATATATATTTCAAAACTTTGGCCAAAGTAAGTGCAAAAGTATCTACTTGCACTTGTCAGTTCATTGTGCTCCAAGGTTGCATAACTTGTCAGTAGCATCATACTTAGAGAATTTTTATAGTTGTATGACCATAATTGTCATGTAGGAAAGAACACTAGATACTTAGATGGCAATACTTAAGGTTCCTATACTATACTCTCCGTCGAAGGATAGGGCCACTTCCAGTTGGAAGGTGTGTGGGGGACCATCGATTTGTGGTTGGAGGTAAATCACTTGGGTGATGCTCTCCCTCTTGCAGGCGACACATTGAGGCTTGTGAAATAGAAGAGTAATCTAGATAAGGATATCCTGACCTTTCTCATTTGAAAATTATGAAACTATTTATTAATTATAAATCTTATTTGCAAACTGTATTTGAAAAGATGTGTTTCACTTACATGGAGTTTAGTTATGTTATTCCAATTATGAAATGCTATATGATTTCTTTTATGCAAAATATAAATTGTGAAATTAGAAAATAATTTTTTCACCTTCCTATTTTAAAGGAATTAAATTATTTAATTCATATATTAAAATCTAGGTGAAAACTAAAAGATTATGGTTAGAGATGTTACAAGAAAACAAGGCTAGGAAGCTAGTAGGTCCTAGGGATTTATTTTTGTGCATTTCAAAATTCACCCATTTCAATTCTTCTTTTGTTAATGGTGCTATAAGTATCTTATTATGTTCATTTGAAATGATCCTAAAGTTGCAATAGAGTGTTGCATCAATATCAATATGGTCCTTGTCATTGTCGAGGGCCAAGAGATTTTTGAAGAAGGCAATTGCCTCTTGTTGCACCTCATGTGGTGAAGAAATGGACATGCCTTCTAAATTCTATATGGCAACTATTATTTTCTATAATTTCTTGACCTTGGTCGAGTTATGGATTTTTTTTGTGTTTGAATCTCCTTCTAGTCAAACCTCTCTTTATTTTGAGCACCAAAATTCTTCCTCCCTTGCTAGAATCTCCATGTGATTTTCTACTAATTCTTTCTCCTTTGTATGATCTTCCTCAAACATCCCAAACATGATTACTCTTTCATTCAAATCTTCTAATTACTTATCAATCCTTGCTTTCTTTGTGAATATGTTCCCAAAGTAGCACTTATTCCAATCTTTTAATTGGCCTTTTATGAACTGGAGTTTTCCCATAAAGTAGTAGCTCTAGGTACCAATCTTTTTTGGTGCCTTTGACCACCACTCCTCAATTAGTGGCACTAGATCTTGTTGCATTATGTTGTCTTTAGTGTTGTCATTGATATCAACCTCTATTGTGGTCATGTTGAGAAGGTGATTGTGGTGTTGAGAAGGTGTTGCTAATGTAGCAAGGTCACTTGGTTTCCAAGTGGGGTAAGTGCACCAAGATGGTTCCCAAAAAGGGGACATAAGTGGACAACTTTTTTCTGAAATCAGGAAATACTGACCTTGGATGTGAAATTGAGGATACTTAGACTCAAAATTTTGAGATGGAACAAAAAGAAGGATTCAAGTGCTCCGAGTCTACTTTCTAAACTACTAATTTATTTTGAAAATGATTGAGATTAAGGGGTTCAAACGAGGGATGTACACAAATTGGTGTTGTTTTTGTCAGAAAAACATAACATAGCAACTCTTGTACAACCCTCGTATGGTGAACTTTTTTTTAGTATTTTTAAAATCGCAACGGTCAGAAGTTAGCTAACAGTATGTAGTTAATGCACGATTTTTCTGATAATTTTTTAATGAATATTTGATTTTTTACTAATTTGCGAAGTGGACATATCCTGAAAATAGAATTTTGGCCATGGTACCCCTAGAAATTTTGGAAATTAATTGATTTGTTTTTTTTTTTTAATTTTTTAATTTTGTAGAATGGAGTCTAGTTTCTAAAAATGTAATTTATTTGAAAAATTGATGAACGGTTAATTTATAACGAAAAAAATACCAAACATTGCTTTTTGGCAAAAAAAAGACATACAGATAAAATAAATTATGGATGAAAGACTTAACATTTTCAGAAAGTGAAAAAAATTACATCGTTGGATAGCTAAGAGATAACCCAACATTACCCATGTGCTCGATTTTTTTGATATTGAACCACGTGCAATCCTGACGGTGAGCACGAACTTGATTATGAGAAATATGGTGGATTTTTTTAAAAACACGTCTTTGGTCGTTGGGAATGCCCTCCAAACCTTTGGGTTGGAATTCCAAGGCAATACCAAGCTTAAAGTTCGGTAATTCTCAAAGCAAGATATAACGAGAGCGCATTATAACGAGAGCGCATTATAACGCACTCGCGTTATATCTCACTTTGACATGGTTTTTGCTTATGCGGGGAACATGTCTACTAACCCATAACGCGAGCGCGTTATAACGCGCTCGCGTTATGTCTTACTTTATGTTAAATGTTGATATATTTTTATGTACATGTATGTATGTATGCTTGTATGGATGTAAGATTATATGTACAAATGTATTATGCTTGTATGTATGCATTTATGTATGTCTTTAGACGAAGGGAGAATTTAGAGAGAGTCTAGAGAGATGGAAAGGGGGTCGAAGTGAGAGTTTAAGAGAGAGGGAGTGGGAGAGAAGGGGTTGGATTGAGGGGGACTTAGCTAGGTAGGGTGGGAGAGGATAGGGGGAGGGAGAGAGAGAGAGAGGGGGGGTCGGAGAGAGAGAATTGAGGGAGAGGGAGAGAGAGAGAGACAAAGAGAAAGAGAGGGTTATGTAGGTAGGGTGCGAAAGGGAGAGACTTGAGAGTGTGAGAGGGAGAGACTTGAGAGTGTGAGGGGGGTGAGAGGGAGTGAGAGAGGGTGGTAGGGATTGATTGAACGAGAGGTACGCAGAAAGAGGGAGACGGTGGATAGAGACAATTAGAGAGGGTGGGAGGGAGGGAAGGAGGGAGAGGTGAGATGTATAGATAGAGAGAAAGTGATAGGGGTTGAGGGTATAGGGTTGAGGGATTAGGATGGAGGACCTATAGGGTTGATTGTTTCTAGGGTAGTAGGGTTTAAGGTTTGAAGGTTGATGGAATAGGTTTGATGGTAGAGGGTATTTGGTTGAGGGTATAGGGTAGAAGGTTTAAGGTTTAAGCGTTTAGGGTTGAAGGGTTTGGGGTTAAGGGTTTAGGGTTAAGGGTTTACTTGGTTGAGGGTAGAGGGTTTAGGGTATAGTTTTGAGGGTATATGGTTGAAGGATTAGGTTCAGGGTCCAATGTAAAGGGTAGAGGGTTTAGGGTTTAAGGATTGAGGGTTGAGGGATTAAGGGTTGAGGGTTGATAATTGAGGGTTGAGTGTTTAATGTATAGGGTAAAGGGTAGAGGGTTTAAGGGTTGAGGGTTGAAGATTGAAGGTTTAAGGTATAGGGTCAAGGTATTAGGGTTGAGGGTCCAATAGGGTAGAGGTTATAGGGGTTGAGAGATTAAGGGTTGAGGGATTAGGGTTTAGGGTAGAGAGTATTGGGTTGATGGTAGAGGTTAGAGGGTAGAGGGTAAAGGGTTTAACAGTTTAGGGTTTAAGGGGTTAGGGTTGAGGGTCGAGGGTTTAGGGTTCAGTGTTTAAGGGTTTAAGAGTTGAGGGTTTAAGGGTCAAGAGGGTTGAGGGATTAGGGTAGAGAGTTTACTAAGTAGGTTTGAGGGTTGTGGGATTAGGGTTGAGGGTAGAGGGTTTATGGGTTAGGGTTTAAGGGTTTAGGGTTTAGGGATGAGGGATTAATAGGTTATAGAGTAGAGGTTATAGGAGTTGAGGGATTAGGGTTTAAGGGTTGAGGGTTGAGGGATTCAGAGGGTATAGGGGTTGAGGGATTAAAGTTTAAGGGTTGAGGGTTGAGGGTTGAGGGATTAATAGGGTATAGGGGTTGAGGGATTAGGCTTTAATGGCTGAGGGTTGAGGGTTCAAGATTAAGAGGGTATAGGGTTTGAGGGATTAGGGTTTAAGGGTTGAGGGATTAAGAAGGTATAGGGGTTGAGATATTAGGGTTTAAGGGTTGAGGTATTAGGGTTTAGGGGTTGAGGGTTGAGGGATTAAGAGGATAATAGTGGTTGAGGGATTAGGGTTTAAGGGTTGAGAGTTGAGGGTTCAAGGATTAAGAGGGTATAGGGATTGAGGGATTAGGGTTTAAGGGTTGAAGGATTAGGATGTGAGGGTTGAGGGATTAAGAGGGTATAGGGGTTGAGGGATTAGGGTTTAAGCGTTGACGGTTGAGGGTTGAGGGTTGACAGATTATGAGGGTATAGGGGTTGAG